>CM075986.1:25432253-25577402 GCA_038087875.1 Malacoraja senta | reverse complement strand
TTTTACCAAATTGTTTGCAAACAAAAGCTTTTCACTGTATCTCGGCACACATGACACTAATAATAAACTAAACTAAATTAAACTAAATGGGGTGGCTCGATGGTGCAGCGGTAGAGTTGCTGCCTTACAGCGCTAGAGACCCGGGTTCGATCACGACTACGGGTGCTGTCTGTACGGAGTTTGTACGTTCTCCCTGTGACTGCGTGGGTTTTCTCTGGGTGCTCCGGTTTCATCCCACATTCCAAAGACGTACAGTTTGTAGGTTAATTGGCTTGGTATAAATATAAATTGTCCCTAGTGGGTGTAGGGTAGCGTTAATGTGCAGGGATAGCTGGTCGGTGCGGACTCGTTGGGCCGAAGGGCACATTTCCAAGCTGTATCTCTAATCTAATCTAATAATCTAATTTAAAGATTTAGACTTAGACTTAGACTTAGATTCCTTTATTGTCATTCAGACCTTTCGGTCTGAACGAAATTTCGTTGCCTGCAGTCATACTTATAATAAATAACAAAACACACAATAAACACAAATTAACATCCACCACAGTGAGTTCACCAGGCACCTCCTCACTGTGATGGAGGCAAAAGTCTTAAAGTCTCTGTCTCTTCCCTCTTTGTTCTCCCTCTGCGCTGAGGCGATCCAGGCTTCTGACGTTGTGACCCCGCCGGGTGATGGTAAGTCAGTCCCGCGGTTGAATCCGTGCTCCGTCCGCGACGGGCCGGTTCAAACTCCGCGGCCCGGGGTGGCCGAAGCTGCCGCCCTCCAGTCCAGCGGACGCAGCTGTAGTTGCGGGAGCCCCAGAAAAACAGGTCGCCCACCTGTGACCTGCGAGCTCCCGACGATGTCGTCCACCGAACTAAACTAATAAACTAAAGTAAATAAAACCTGTGGAGAAAAACAGAAGTGATATTTTAGATGGGTCACGAAGATGATTAGGTTGAAACTTTGAAGTTTCAAGTTGCTTTAAGTGACCATCAGCTGGCCATTTAGCCATAAAGGTATTATTATTGATTTAGCCTTCCAGTAAAACCCAGGAAAGATGAATTTATTGCGACAATCTTTTGATGGCAATGAGACACGGGAGCCATTACATTGCATCATTTTTCTTTAAATGTCTTTAAGTCCAAGGGTTTGGGTTATCTGTGCTGAGTAACATCAGAATAAATTAAATCAGTGGGGGCAGAGAAAGTTCACAGAAAGCTTTCCTCATTTCCTTGGGCAGTAGCTTTCAAAGCTACTGTACAGGCAGTTGTGGGCTGTATGATGGATGAGAGCTGCTGGCTTTGTGACACAGTCTGTCACAGTGAAGACACTGAGCCTGCCCTGAACAACTGTTGCATGACACTCTCTATTCCAGGCAGTAACAAAGGGCACAACTTCTAACAGGGATGGAACAGCTTTGCCACATCTGTGATTGCTTTGGTGACCATGGGCTATTTAGTCGAGGTATATGATACCATTTCCTGTTTTCTGTAATTAAAAATCAACCCCGCTTTTTGAATGCAGATTTCAAAAAAGCAAAGGCCTCCATATGTCACTGAAAGCTTGTCTAGCAGCCTGAGACATGCCAAGTCATTAGTTCCCCTGTGGGCAACATATTGGCTGCCAGCATCTTGCTTGTGATATGCTTTTACAATGAAGCTCTCGGCAGCAAAACAGCCTGAGCGATAGTCCAGGGATAGTTTCCTGTCCTCAGGCCTCTCAATGCCTTATGGCTCAAACCCCTGGCAACAGGCTACTCCAGAGGACAGGTAATTTATATTAGGCTTGAGACTTCAGAGATGCAGCGTGAAAACAGGCCCTTCGGCCCACCGAGTCTGGGCCAACCAGCGATCCCCATACACTAGCACTTTCCTACAGACCAGGGACAATTTTACAATTGTACTGAAGCCAATTAACCTGCAACCTCGTATGTCTTTGGAGTGTGGGAGGAAACCAGAGCACCCAGAGAAAACCCAGCCAGTCACAGTGAGACCTCACAGACAGCACCCGTAGTCAGGATCGAACTCGTGTCTCCAGCGCTGTAAGGCAGCAACTCTACCGCTGCGCCACTGTGCCCCCCTTCTACTATAACATTTACAGTGGAAGCCAGCCACACTACATCGGTGTTGCCAGCACTTAAAAGCCTAAGCTATAGGGAGAGCGCCAACCAGGTTGGGCAGGCTACAACTTTATTCCTTGGAGGGCTCAAGGCCGAGGCGCATCTTATAACGGTGTACAAAATCATGTGGGGAATAGATATGGTACATGCACAGTCTTTTACCCAGAATAGGGCAATCAAGAACCAAAGGACATAAGTTTAATGGAGGCAATGGAGGCCAATTCAGTAAGTAAGTAAGTAAGTTTATTGGCCAAGTATTTACATACAAGGAATTTGCCTTGATGCTCCGCCCACAAGTAACAACATGACATACAGTGACAGTTATGAATGACTCAGAAAACACTAAACATTAATAATAATAAAACATTAATGATAAAACACCATTGATCAAGCATGTGAACCAACAAAATACCAGATCAAAGGGAGGCTACAGATTTTTGGCTGTTGAGTAGAACAACTACTCGTGGATAAAAACTGTTTTTATGTCTGGCTGTGGCAGCTTTGACAGTCCGGAGTCTCCTTCCAGAGGGAAGTGATTCAAAGAGTTTGTGGCCAGGGTGAGAGGGGTCAGAGATGATCTTGCCCGCTCGCTTCCTGGCCCTTGCAGTGTACAGTTCATCAATGGAGGGAAGGTTGCAGCCAATAACCTTCTCAGCTGATCGGACGATTCGCTGCAGCCTCCAGGTGTCGTGCTTGGTGGCTGAGCCAAACCAGACCATGATGGAGAAGGTGAGAACAGACTCTTCGATGGCCGTGTAGAATTGGACCATCATTCACTGGATGTTTTCAAGAGAGTTAGATTTAGCTCTTCGGGCTAACGGAATCAAGGGATGTGGGGAAAAATCAGGCATGGCGTACTGATTTTAGATGATCAGCCATGATCATATTGAATGGCAGTGCTGGCTCAAAGGGCCGAATGGCCTACTCCTGCACCTATTTTCTATGTTTCTATGTTTCTATTTAATAGGACACTGAGGGACAACTTTTTCACTCAGAGGGTGGTGGGTGTATGGAACGAGCTGCCAGCGAAGGTAGTTGAGGCAGAGACTATAACAACATTTAAAAGACACTTGGGCAGTAAAGTGGATAGGATACGTTTAGAGGGGTATGGGCCAAACACAGGCAGATGGGACTAGTTTAGAAGGGGCACCTTGGTCTTTATGGGCAAATTGAGCTGAAAGTTCTGTGCTGTATGAATCTTTGACTATGATCATCAGCTAAAGCCCTGTGATGTAGGTGAAGAGGACATGATACTTTGATTGTTAAATAGCTACGGCCCCTGCAGCAGACGGCTTCTGGAGGGCCGCTAAGAAGCCAGAGCCTGGGCCTCGTGGGTTGACGAAGCCCGCGGCAAGGGTCCCTGGGTTTGCGGAGCCCACGGCTGGGGCCTGGGTCGGTGCCACGGAAGCTTCTGGAGTGGAGAGGCCGGTGTGGCGGCCGACGATGGCGCTGACCGACGGTGGAAGATGGACACGTGGAAGTGAGGACGTCGCTGCCAAGGGAAGGAACAAAGGTGGAACTGACGTGGGGGGAATGCCGTGAGGTAGGGGGAAGAACAATGGACAATGGGGACCTGGCGTGGGGGGAACGCCATGAGGAAGGGAGAACAATGGAAGACCTGGCACGGGGGTAAATTTGTAAGCACCCTTTATAAGCAACTATTTGCATACCTTGGGTGTGCAAGCAAAGAATTTCACAGTGGCTTGTCACATGTGACAATAAAGTATTCAATTCAATTAATGCTGAGAACTACATTCTGCACCCTTTACTCCATTTATTGTGCTTGAGTTTGATTTGATCGTATTCATGTGCGGTATATCTAATCTGCTTGGATAGCATGCAAATCAAAGCTTTTCACTGTACCTCGGTGCACGTGGCAATATTAAATCTCAACTTCCACCTTAACCTAACTGGCTCAATGCTGACTCAGTTTTACCAATTCTAATCCCAAACAAATGCTGGTGGGGTGGGATGTTTTTGATCTGAAGGGTTCCTATAATTCTTTTTTATTTTTTTTATTTTTATTTATTAGAAGTACATTACATTAGAACCACATACATTAGTACTCGTCATTTATATCTTCTTACAATTAATGTACTCCATTTATTTTTTACACTAGAAAAGGAAAAGATTGAAAGAAAGAAGAAAGTGAAGGAAAAAGTGAAAGTGTAGAAAATGTGACAACAAAAAAGGACGAAGACCCTATAAGAGCAAAATTAAAAACAAAAGAAAAAGAGAAAGAGGAAAAAGTGAGAAACAAATATTTTTATGAGCATTACGTAAATGGGACATACCAACTCTTCAACTATCATCCCCCCTTACCTGACCTCAATTTTTTTTTTTTTTAAGTACTTTTGCACCCTATATTTATAATAATTCTATAAATGCAGACCACGTCAGGTGGAAGTGATCTGGTTTACCTGCTAGGAGGAGTCTTATCTCTTCTAGGTGTAATGTTTCAAACATATTTGAAATTCACATATTTATAGTTGGGTTCCTATAATTCATGGGACCTTTTGCCTCCTGGTGCTGTTGCCCATTTACTGGCAGAGTAGAGGTGGAGAATATCAACATCTTTGCCTGGCCAGAGCAACTCTTGCTATTCTGACCCAGTGCCACCGTCAGAGAACAGTCCTTCATGGCCAAGTTAAGACTCTACATTTTTAATAACTTTGTTTCGTTCAGTTTTATTGTCACATGTTTCGAGGTACAGTGAAAAGCTTTTGTGTTACATGCTATCCCGTCAGCAGAAATACTATGCATGATTTCAACCGAGCTGTCCACAGTGTACAGATACAGGATAAAGGGAATAATATTTAGCGCAAGATAAAGTCTAGTAAAGACCATTTACAGATAGTCTCCAATGAGGTAGATGGTAATTCATGACCGCTCTGCAAATGTTGATAGAATGGTTCAGTTGCCTGATAACAGCAGGGAAGTAACTGTCCCTGAATCTGGAGGCGTGCATTTTCACTCTACTGTATTTCTTGCCTGATGGGAGAGGGGAGAAGAAGGAGTGATTGAGGTGAGACTGGTCCTTGATTATGCTGGTGGCCTTGCTGAGGTAGCATATAGTGTAGATGGAGTCAATGGAAGGGATAATTTGCAAAGGGTAATTAACCTACAGACCTGCATGTCTTTGTAATGTGCAAGGAAATCGGAGCACCCAGAGAAAACCCACGTGGTCCCAGGGACAATGTACAAACTCCGTACAGAGAGCACATGTAGACAGGATCAGACCTGGGTCTCTGGCGCTGTGAGCCGCCACTCTACTGCTGCATCACCGTGCTGCTTGGTCTCGAACGAATGACATAATTATGAGTTTTCTAACAGGGAGGGAACGAGCCTGTGATGCTTCTGCAAGAGCTTCTTTGTACCCATATCTCACGATAAACTCGACTTGGCTTGAGGCACGAGACAAGCAACGGTTTGTGCAATAGAGCACACTGGTGATGACACTATTAGTTACTGTTCTGGAGTCATGAAGCACACTCTTCGACTCCAAGAAGCATGAACAAAGGATATTGGTTGCTCACAAAAACGGAAAATACTGGAAACACTCAGCAGCTCATACTGCATCCGTGGAAAGAGAACAGAGTTAGCATTTCAAGTCACAGACCTGATCTGGAACATTAACCTTGTTTCTCTCTCCATGGATGCTGCCTGACCTGCTGAACCGGTGAGAAACTTAAGGGCCTGTCCCACTTGGGTGTCATTTGCGCGTCACGCGAAGATTTCGTGAATCACAAAATCGTGGGGCGCCGTGTGCGTCCGCGCGTCACTGCCTACGCCACCACGTCTCACCATACGCACGTAATGCACGCCATGCACGGGTCACGTGCAAGTCACGACAAGTTCGTGACGCGTAAATGATGTCATGTCGTGCGTCGTGACGCGTAAATTATGTCGCGTAAATGACGCACAAATAACGCCCAAGTGGGACAGGCCCTTCAGTGATTCATTTGAGTCCTACCCACCACTCTCTCCACAGTTTCATTGCTGCTGTCTTAATATCACGTTGCTTGTCTCGTGCCCCAACCTCTTCCCTCTGCATTTAACTCACTGAAGACCTCGAGAGATTGACAAATTCTTGATTAGTACGGGTGTCAGGGGTTATGGGGAGAAGGCAGGTGAATGGGGTGAAGAGGGAAAGATAGATCAGCCATGATTGAATGGCGGAGTAGACTTGATGGGCCGAATTGCCTTATTCTGTTCCTAGAACTTAAGAACTTTCTCATTAGGAAGGCATTTACTTGGAAGATAAACACTGTAGGAAAGTCCATTCAGCCCATCTGGAGAAATAAACAGACCCATGCAATCCCCGTTTTTACTGTTTTTAGTTAGTTTGATGATTTCAGGGGTTCATATTAATTCCAATTGCACGGTCTGTACATATCTTTGCCTCTGCGGTGGAAGAGTAGATGGGATGGCCATGTAAACAAGTTGCTGATGTGCTCTATACAACTTGGTGCTTTCACCACTGATCAATGCCACCCCCATGCACTTTCTAAAGCTTCCTCTGTCACCCTTGTTCTCTAATTACTGTTCTTACCTCAATTTAAGCCCAGATCTCTAATGCCTGACCATTGATCCAGCTCAAAATACTCTGTTTCCTTGCAGTAAATTATTACAGTGTGCACTCAGGCTCCTAAAATATGCTTTGAACTTTTGTACGTCACTTTGATTTTGTTACCAGTGCAAAATAGGAATGGTTGTGCCTCATGTTGTGCTCTTTAATTTACATTATTATATCACGATGTTTTGTGTACTTCTTCAAACTTTGCTTCATCTCCACAAACTCCACAGTTGACACTGCTTACCCACAGTTAAGAGAGTCAAGAAAGTTTAAGTGTCATACGTACCAAAACAGAACAATGACATTCTTGCTTGCAACAACACAACAGGCCCGTAAACACAGTACTCAATAGTTAAGATAAAAATCTAACAAAAAAAGTAAGTGTAAAAAATAATGCAGCCAATAAAGTGCAAAACACAACAAAGCCCAAAGTCCCTCGGGCAACAAAGACAGGTCACAGTTGTCTGACGGTTGGAGTTCGTAGTTTTCAATGGCCTGATGTTCCTTAACCTGGATGTCACAGTTTTCAGACTGATCTCAGAAAGTAGAGTCGGCATATTTCTCAACAAAAATGACCAAAACCATCTTATCTTCTTGACCACTATCATCCTGGTGCCAAAACAAGCAAGACCTCATGCCGCCATGACTACTGTCCAGTGGCCCTGACATGCAACATCATGAAATGCTTCGAGTAGCTGGTTATGGCACACATTAAATCCAGACTACCAAGCAGGCTTGATCCACCGCAGTTCACCAACCACTACAACAGGTCTCCTTGGCCCTACACTCATTCCTGGAACACCTGGATAACTGAATTAATCTCAGGGTGGCACGGTGGCACAGCAGTAGAGTTGCTGCCTTACAGCACCAGAGACCCAGGTTCGATCCTGACTACGGCTGCTGTAGTTACCAGTAGTTTGTACGTTCTCCCCGTGGCCTGCGTTTGTTTTTCTCCGGGTGCTCCAGTATCCTCCCACACTCCAAGGATGTACAGGTTTGTAGGTTAATTAGCTTCGGTAAAATTGTAAATTGTCCCGCGTGTGTGTAAGATAGTGTTAGTGTGCGGGGATCGATGGTCAGTGCGGACTAGGTGGGCGTAAGGGCCCTTTCTGCACTGTATCTCTAAACTAGACTAAGTTATACAAGAAAAGGAATGGAGATAAGGCAAGCCAATTTGGTATTGGTATTGGTTTAGTACCGCGATACAGTGAAAAGCTTTTGTTTGCGTGCTATCAAATTAAATCAGATAATATTCTACATGACTACAATCATTGAGTAATGGGACTGCTTACCAACCACATATGACAACTGCAAAATCCAGGAGGTCTTTTATGTGTTTTTACAGAGAAGGAACATTTTATGTAATATGTGTTTTGGAGTTGGTTGAAGTTTAGTTTAGGGATATAGCATGGATAGAGGCCCTTCGGCCCACCGAGTCCACGCCAACCAACAATCACCCATACACTAGGTCTACGCTGCACACTACGGGCAATTTACAGAAGCCAATTAACCTACAAACCTGCACGTCTTTGGAAACCAGAGAAAACCCATATGGTCACAGGGAGAACAAGCAACTCCACACAGACAGTACCCAGGATAGAACCTGCTTCTCTGGCACTGAGAGGTAGCAACTCTACCGCTGCACCACCGTGCCGCCCCTCAAGATACTTGTAGCCATTTCTGACCTTGAGGGATTCGAGTGGATTGAGGCTGAGATTGTCTAACACACTCCTAAATCTAACCTGAAAGAAAATCTTACATTTCCAATTGAAGATACTTGAAGAATGAATATTTTAAAGGTAGTCCAAGGCAATAATAGCTTGACAGCATTTGGACCTTGACTCCCTGAAAGTGGAAACACAAGTAGATATAGTGGTAATGAAGGCATGTGGTAGACGCACATTCATTCATCAGAACATTGAATATAAGAGTCAGGAAATCACGATGCAGTTTTATAGGATTTTGGTGAGGCCACATTTGGAGTGTTGCGTGCAGTTCTGGTTGTCCCATTACAGGAAGTACCTGCAGCCTTTGGAAAGGGTGCAGAGGAGGTTTACCTGAATGATGATAGGCGCAAAATGCTGGAGTAACTCAGCGGGACAGGCAGCATCTCTGGAGAGAAGGAATGGGTGACATTTCGGGTCGAGACCGTTCTTCAGACTGAATGATGCCTGGATTAGGGGATATTAGCTGCAAAGAGACGTTGCACGGACTTGGATTGCTTTCCCTGGAATGCCCAAGGTTGAGGGGAGACCTGATAGGAGTGTAGAGATTTATGAAAAGGTAGATGGTCAGAATGGAAATATCACATATGAGAGGGCATAGCTTTAACATGAGAGTGGCAATGTTTAAAGGAAAGGTGCGGGGCTGTTTCTTTTCACAGAGGGTGATGAGTGCCTGGAACGTGCTATCAGGGGTGGTAGTGACTGAATGAATATATGCGAGTGGCATTTAAGAGATTTTTGGATAGGCACCTAGTTATCCCCTCCCCCTCTCCCGCCACCCACATTCCCTCCTCTAGCTTTACAATTCGCAACTCTTCAATCATTTTGACTCATCCTTTCGGTTTTAATCTCTTGCCTTTGTTCCAACCTTCAGTCTGTCAAAGCCCTCCCCCTCACCTGTGTTTATCTATTACCTACTACAATGTCTCTTGCCTCTCCGCACTGTCAGCTTTATTTCCTCCTCCCCCCCCTCCCCACAATCAGTCAGAAGAAGGGTCCCGATCCGAAACGTCACCTATCCATGTTCTTCAGAGATGCTGCCTGACCCGCTGAGTTTTTCCTGTACTTTGTGTCCTTGTGACTCAAGTCCTGAGTTGCCCAAGTTTGACAAATCTTTCTCTCAATCTTTTCTATCCATGTACTTATCCAAATGTCTTTCCAATGTTCTTATTGACTTTCATTCAAGTGTCCTGGTAAGATTATCAATTGGAAGACAATGGGGACCCGGCGTGGGGGGACCGCTGTGAGGGATGGTGGGAGAACATAGGGGGGCTCGCTGTGGGGGAGGTGTGGGGGGGGGGGGGGTCACTCTAGTTTACAATCCTCTGACCAGGGGATAAGTCTGTGTTCCTTTGTTTGTTCCGGTGAAGGCGCAGTACACACGGCAGCCAGTCAACAGTCGCTTGCCTGTCTTTCTCTTTTTGTTTTCATTTTCAATTTCAAGTTTTTGTGTATCTTGTTGTGTGTTTTATCAGATCACATTGTTATATTCTGGGCGGCAGGATGGAGAACAAGACTTACACACTCGTTGCCTGGATCATGAGAGAGAGATTTATTCCCCAGCATTTCCTGCTTATATTGAACACCAACTCATTAACACATGAATATGTATGAATACATCACACTGAACTCCTTTTTTAAATATTAAATCTAAGTATTCAGTTACAATTTTGTTGTTGTGATACTTGATTTAAACCAGTATTTAATTTACATATCTACACATTTTTGTTTTACTTGTGCAGTGAGGTATTTAACTTACAAAACTAACCTGACTACTGGTTTACTGATCCTGCCTGGTCGTCTAACATTAACAGGTGTAACAGGCTTAGGTGTTGACCCAACTGTAGGCTTATTTGGCTCTGTTTTAGTACCCTGACTTTGACCGGAGGAATCTGTTTCTTTGTCTGTACTATCTGAACGTTGTGTTTCAATCACATTGGTCTCCTCCGACTCACTTTCAGATAAAAACTCAAGGATTAGGACCATGCTCAATTTTTGGTTCATCTTTGGCTGGAATCTTTTGATCAACATGAACACTTTTGATCCTATCTCCAACTTCAACTAAGTATATTTTTGTTCCATACACTTCCACTATTTTCTCAACATCCCATTTGTCTCGACTGGACTTGCTGGGAGGACTGAGAACACATTACTTGTTCATTTGGCTTGAAGTTCCTATCCTTTTTGTGGGAGTCAAAATGGCATTTTTGACTTAACTGTTTTTGCTCAACTCTCAAGGCCAAATTGGGTTGAACTAGACTTAAGCATATTCTTAGCCTACTCTTCATCCTTCATGCAGGTGAGTAACCCGTTGCGTTTTGTGTGTTTCTGCACTTCAGCACTTAGTCAATGCCTTCTATGTTCTGTTGTGCTGAAGCAAAGCAAGAATTTCATTGTCCTATCAGGGACACATGACAATAAACTCACTTGAACTTGAACTTGAACTAACCAAATGATGTTTCATGTTGAACGTCGAACTACCCTGCAAAACCTGTTTCTTGAGAGGATCTTTGACAACTCTAACGACCTTTCCGCCACCCCGTTGGAGGCTGGATGGTATGGGGGAACAAGTGTGTGCTTTACACCATTCCGCTGCATGAACTCTTTGAACCGCTCTGAACGAAACTGAGGCCTGTTATCAGAAACAAGTTCTTCCGGTAAACCATGGCATGCAAAAATTGATCTCAACTCATCTATGGTACACTCAGTAGTAGTGCTTGACCCCATATGCTTAACCTCAATCCATTTGGAATGACTATCTACAAGTACCAGAAAGCGATCATTACCCTTTTCACAAAAATCAACATGAACTCTCTCTGAAAAGGTCTACTTGGCCATGACCAGGGTTGCTGTGGTGTTTTTGGTGGTTTACTCCGGCAATTTTGGCAGATGCTACATTTGCTCACCAGTGACTCGATGTCACTGTCAATACCAGGCCAATACACAAAACTTCTGGCAATTGACTTCATGCTTACTATGCCAGGATGTTCGGCATGAAGTTCATTCATAATTTTGTTTTTCAAACACTCTGGTGCAACCACTCTGTAACCCCACGTAATGCATCCCTGCTCACATGATAATTCATGGCGTTAATTATGGAAAGGCTTCAGCTCTGAGTTCAGAACTGAGTTCAATCCACGATCGATTTCAGTTCAACCGTTCAATGTCTGTTCATAGACCCTCTTCAGCACGGTGTCTTTCTCTGTTTCTGCTGCAATTTCTGTTGCAGTCACTGGAAAGTCTTCATCTACAACTTGCAGTGTGTAGATTGAGTTCTCACTTCCCACGTCAGAGTTCTCATGGGGCAACCGGGACAACGCAACTGCAACTGCGTTGCACTTGGAGCTTCTATACTCCACCTTGTAGTCATACTGGGACAGTAGAATTGCCCAGCACTGTATCCTTGATGCCACTGTGGAAGGTATAGCTGACATGGGACCAAGTATCACTAATAGTGGCTTGTGATCAGTCACTAGGATGAATGGTCTGCCGAGAAGAAACTGATGGAATTTCTTGAATTCGAACACGATGCTGAGTGCTTCCTTTTCTATCTGTGCATAGTTGCGTTCACTCGGTGATAGGGTGCGGGATGCAAAAGCAATAGGCTTTTCCTGCCCGTCATTCATTACGTGGGAGATCACTGCACCTACACCATAACTTGAAGCATCACAAGCAAGTTTCATCCCACGTGTCGTATCGTAGTGAACAAGGAGTTTGTCACTTGTCAAGTTTTCCTTGCAGATGTCATATGCACGTTGCTGTTCCTTTCCCCACGTCCATTTCACATCTTTTTGTAGTAGATGATGTAGTGGCTTTAGCACAGTTGCTAAATCTGGAAGGAATCATGCATAGAACTGCACCATCCCAAGGAATGATCATAGCTCTGACACATTGTTGGGTTTTGGAGCATTCACTATTGCTTCAACTTTCGCCTTCACAGGGCGAAGTCCGTTGGCATCTACTTTGAGTCCAAGGTAGACCACCTCTGACTGCGCAAATGCGCATTTACTTTGTCGCAGTTAACATTGTGGCAGTTGAGTCATGTGAGAACTTGCTGGAGGATTTCCAGATGTTCTACCTCTATATCAGTAGGTCATCCTGGTTGCACACACAGTGTGGAATGCCTTGTAGCATTTTGTCCACGGCAGACTGAAAGATTTTCGAGGAAGATTTCACACCATAGGGCAGCTTTGCATATGAATACAAGCCCCTTATGTGTGTTGATAGTCAGGTACTGCTGACTTTCCTTGTCGACATTGAGTTGGGCGCAAGCGTGAGACAAATCCAGTTTAGTGAAGACTCTTGCTCCGCTAAGTTCTGCGAATAGATTTTGCGAGGTTGGTAACGGATATTGTTCGTCATCAATGGCTTGGTTGATTGTGACCTTGTAGTCACCGCATAGTCGAACAGTTTTGTCGGTCTTGGGTACGGCCACAATTGGCGTTGCCCAGTTACTTTGGTCTGTCTTCACGAGTACTCCATTCCATTCCAACCTGTCGAGTTCTTCCACCATTTTGTTGCTTTAGTGCATATGGTACAGGTCTTGGTCGACAATACACAGGTTTCACATCTTGCTTAAGTCGAATGTGTGCAGAGTACCCTGTTATTCCCGTGTAACTGTCGGCAAATATTTCTGCATGTTTGCTTATGACCTTTTCAAGACGTGATTTGGACAAATCGATGCTGAAAATGTTCTTCCAGTTCTACTCAGCCAATGTTTTCCAAGGAGGGTTGGTTTATATCTGTAGCTGGCCACTATGATGGGCAGTGTTACTGACTGACCATTATGCTGAACTTTACAGTTTGTTTGTCCACATGTCTCCAAAACTTCGCCCGAGTAGGTTCTCAGCTTGACCTTACTCTCAAACAATGGTGTTTGTGGGAACTTTGTTTCGCACAGGTCTTTGCTCATGACCGAACAATCTGCTGCCGTGTCAATACACATATTGCTTAACTGTTCATTAATCAATAGTTTAGTTCGAAAGTCCTTGCCTTGGCTGGTTGTAGGCTTATCGATGTTGGTTGCATAAATGGTGTACAACCCAAGTTCATTTCCATCTGGGTTCACCTCCAAGTTGTGAACTCCTCTCTGGTGTTGTCGCTTGATTCCCGCAGGTTGTTGGTTTCCTGCTTTAAGCTTAGCCCGACATGCTGAGGCAATATGGCCTTTCTTCTGGCACTTGGCCATTTGGAACTGACAAAATTGGGATGAGTGATTACCGTTGCAACGATAACAACTGGCTGAACTCTGCTTCCCGCCATACTTTGGTTTTGGTTTTGCGCCTCTTGGTTTGGCCATAGGCACTGCCTTGTGACTGTAAACGGCCACTGCAGTCTGCGGTGGACGAAACTTGATGCCATCTCCATTGTGGTAGCAATCTTGCATGCTTTCTTGAATGTAAGATCTGGAGTGTTCATGAGTTTGGACTGAATTCTTTCATCCACAAGACCACAAACAAATCTGTCGCGCAGTGTGCGTCCGAGAAAGGTTCCAAAGTTACAGTGCAAAGTTACGTTTTTCAAGGCCACAATGTACTCATTGATCGTCTCATTCTGCTTCTGGTTTCCAGTGCCAAATTTATAGCTTTCTGAAATTTCCAGATACTTTGGGTTGAAGTGCTCCTCCAATTTCTTCATAATGTCATTGAATGGCACGTCTTTTGCCTTTATGGGCACAAGGAGATTCACGAGTGTGCCGTACACTTCAAGACCAATCTCCGTGAGCAGAATCATTTTCATGCATTCACAAACGGCTTTATTTGTTTCAGTCAATACCTCTCCTTCACCGCTAATCTCCATTATGGTGTTTGCCGTGAAAAACATGTTTGCTCTCTCCATATAGGAGCTGAACGGCTCTCTACTCTTTTCAAAAGTGCCAAGGTTTCTGGTGTAGCCCGTGGACGCGTTATCGTGTCGTTCTCTTTTTTTAAAGTCCGTTCAAACACCCCGGTTTCCTGTATGTTCTGGTGTAGCAATTCACCGAAAACATAGCTGCAGAAAAGCTATACAGCTTGAGGAACTCGACAAAAAAAACCTAAAATCCTATAGAATCCCAAGGACTCCATCTTACCCCGTAGACACAATATAGAGATAGCCTGACAAACTCTCAACGATTTGTACAGCTGCTGTTTTAAACTAAAGTCCCATACCCAGAAGGATCTGTGGCCTATCGTGTCCAGCTCACAAACAACTGTGACACAACTTTGTATTTGCTGTTTAAAATGTTAAACAATACTGTTGCAAAACAGTCCTGCACTGTATTTAAATGATGAGTTCACAAACTCTATCCCGTCCTCGTCGCCAATTTTGTTATATTCCGGACGGCAGAATGAATAACAACTTACAAGCAAGTTGCCTGGATCACGAGAGAGAGATTTATTACTCAGCATTCCCTGCTTATATTGAACACCAACTCATTAACATACACATGAATATGTATGAATACATCACACATATCATATCGTAGGATGAGGGGGACATTGAAATTTATCGAATAGTGAAAGGCCTATGTGAATGTGGAGTGGATGTGGAGAGGATGTTCCCACTAGTGGGAGAGTCTAGGACCAGAGGCCATGATCTCAGAATAAAGGTTCAAAGGTTCAAAGGTTCTTTATTGGTCACATACACCTTAGGTGTAGTGAAATGCTTATTGCCAATGCAGCATGTAAAAAAAGAATACAACATAACAATAATAAAGAAATTAAACATAAATAAACATCTCCCCACAATGGTTCCCATTATGAGGGAAGGCACAATGTCCAGTCCCCATCCCCATGTGCACCCATAGTCAGGCCTATTTTGGCCTCCGCAGTCGCCTTTATGGAGGCCCGATGTTCCAGGCCCTTCTCACCGGCTGATGGTGCTCCGGCGCGGGAGAATCCTCACAGCGGCATGGGAAACCGGGAAAGGCCGCTTCCTTACCGGAGACCGCGGCTTCCGAAGCCGACAGGATGGAGCTCCACCACTGGCGATCTCGGCGAGAGATCCCAGGCTCCCGATGTAAAGTTCAGCGCCGCCGCCCGCAGCTGGCTGCTCCACAGACCCGCAGCTTCATGATGTTTTTTATCGGCGGTCTCAGCTCACCGGAGTTCCAGCGAGGCGACCCGGGCAAGGCATCGCCCGCTCCGCGATAGCGCACCAGCCCTGTGCCGCCGCCGAAGCCAAGGTTCTGGCCAGTCCCGACAGGAAACGCCGCTCAAGGCCCGCTGGTAGGCCGCGAAGACGGGTCGCAGGTGCTGCCCGGAGAAAAGCCGCCTGTCCGGCAGGTAGGGACCCTGAAAAGCAGTTCCCCCCTCCCCCCCCCCCACCCCCACATAAAAAAGACTAGAGCTCCAGAAACAAAACACTATAACTCACTTAAATTTTTTTTAAAAGGTGAAAAAACGGACAGCTGCAGGCTGGGCAGCCATACCATACAGGACAGCACCCCAACCAATGGGGTTGGGACCTAACTTTAGAAACAAGATGAGGAAGAAGTTCTTTAGTCAGAGGGTGGTGAACCTGTGGAATTAATTGCCACAGACGGCTGTGGAGGCCATCAATGGGTACTTTTAAGGTGGAGATTTTTGATTAGTGTGGGTGTCAGAGGTTATGGGGAGAAGGCAGGAGAATGGTGTTGAGAGGGAAAGACAAATCATCCATGATTGAATGGTGAAGTTGACTTGATGGGCCGAATGGCCTAATTGTGCTCCTATCATTTACGAACATGAACATTGATGCATCAGTAGAGGGAATGATTCTAGTGGCCAGCAGATACACAATGGGTCAGAATCATATTAGAAAAATTATCCAACAGTGTGCCGCTCTTGGTCACAATCAGGAAACATTCGTCAGACATCAGTTATGTTTTTCCTTTGTTCCATTCATAAAGGGGTTAAACATCTACCTCTTGTGTTTCACTGCAAGTCTTTCAAGCTGCTCACACCTGTGTGCAAGTAAACCAAGATGTATTGTAATCATTTAGATATCTTAGTGCGGCACCTCGGGCCACGCTTGTTGTATGAATTATTATGAAAAGCAGAGGCCAATTTTGCTGATATACTCCGTGTGAATTATGGTGAATCTCATTGAAACATATGGCTTTGCAGAGCAATATGGTGACAGCTTCGTGTCTTATGGCATTCATCATTAGATGTAAAGAGTAACCCAGAGGAGCAAGAATCTCAGGCTGCCAGCACATCTTGCTGAAAACCATCTCGCACATTTGCTTCATTCCACTTCCATGTCTTTCCTCTGTGGCTGTGGTTGATGTTAGGGATGATATTTAAGAAACACAACGCTATGGTATTTCCCACCGGGTGAATATCAGGCTATCGCAGATTATGATGGGAAGGAACTGCAGATACTGGTTTAAACCAAAGATAGACACAAAAAGCTGGAGTAACTCAGTGGGTCAGGCAGCATCTCTGGAGAAAAGGAATAGGTGATGTTTTGGGTCGAGGCACTTCTTCAGACGAAATCCGTTTCTCGATCCGAAAGTCTCCTATTCCTTTTCTCCAGAGATGCTGTCTGACCCGCTGAGTTACTCCAGCATTTTGTGTCTGTGTTCAGATTATGGTGGCATGGATTGGACCATCTGCTCCTCTCCTGTTTCCCTCTGTCTCTCACCCAGCCTGAGATCAATTTGACTGCTTCAATTCACCAGCATTTTATCCATTTCTGCAGCAAGTGCAAAACTGACAAGTTAAAGATGAAACTTGAAGTTTATCCTGCATTGTGCATTCATGTTTTTGATGAAGCAGATGGTTTGTGCCAAGCCTGTCTTTTTTATACGCTGGCTGTATTACTATTTTGGAAATCCAAGCAGCTGTGAAATTGGTTCGACTCTACATTCCAACGTACAACACGATCAGTGTGAGTTGTTCTTGAACGTGAAACAAAGGAAACTGGAGTTCCTCCCTGCTTTCTCTTTGGGTTGCTTTGAAGTGAGAGGGAAAGGTTGTCAAGTTGGAAAGGGTTCAGAGAAGATTTACAAGGATGTTGCCAGGACTCGAGGGTCCGAGCTCTGGGGAGAGGTTGAGCAGGCTGGGACTCTATTCCCTGGTGTGCAGGAGGATGAGGGGTGATTTTTTAGAGTATAAAATCATTAGCGGAATAGATTGGGTGGACGCACAGATTCTCTTGCCCAGAGAGGGGGAATCGAGAACTAGACGGCATAGGTTCAAGGAGAAGGAGGATAGATTTTATAGCAATCTGAGAGGTCAATTTTTCACGCAAAGGGTAGTAGGTGTATGGAACAAACTGTCGGAGGAGGTAGTTGGTGCTAAGCAACGTTTAAGAAACATTTAGACAGGTACATTGATAGAACAGATTTAGAGAGATATGGATCAAACGCAGGCAGCGGGATTAGTGTAGATGGGACATGCTGGTCAGTGTGGGCAAGTTGGGCCTAAGGGCCTGTTTCCATGTTGTATGACCCTATGCTGGTTTTAGGGTACGACCAGCCCCTGGGATGAAGACGGGAATAGATGAGTGAGAAGAAGCTCGATCGGACCTAAAAAAACGATGCTGTTCAGAGGTGTCATCTCCACACTCAAAGAAAGCAAACACCACCCCCATCACGTGTATAACTGCTGCTCAACAAGGCTCTGGAACCTCTTCAACCATTGGCAGCAGAGTGATGCAGTGGTAGAGTTGCTGCCAACAGGACCAGAGACCCGGGTTTGATCCAGACTACAGGTGCTGTCTGTATGGAGTTTGAACGTTCTTCCTGTGACAGTGTGGCCTTTCTCCTGGCTTCCCCCCACATCCCAAAAACGTACAGGTTTATAGGTTAATTTGTTTCTATAAATTGTCTCTCATGTGTAGGATGGAGCTAGTGTATGGGTGATTGCTGGTCAGCGCAGACTCGGTGCATCCACGCTGTATCTCCAAACTAAACACAAACTAAAGGAAGATAGACACAAAATGCTGGAGTAACAGCAGGTCAGACAGCATCTCTGTAGAAAAGGAATAGGTGATGTTTTGGATCGAGAAACGGATTTCGTCTGAAGAAGGGTTCTATCTCCTGCACCCATGCAGACTCATTAAATTCATTAACTTTACTACTAATTTCCATCCTGCACTCATTCACTTGGACCATCTCCGACATCTCCCTACTGTTTCTAGATCTCACCGACCATCACAGGAGGCAATCTATCAACTGAACATCTAATATAAACCCACTGACTCCCATAGCTATCTAGACTACACTTCTCTCCAACTTGCTTTATGTAAAGACTCTATCCCCTACTCCCAATTCCTCTGTCTACGCCGCATCTGTGCCCAAGATGAGGTGTTCCATACCAGGTCATCGGAGATGTCCTCATTCTTTAGATGAGGCTCTCACTAGGGTTTCCTCGATATCCCGCAGCTCCGCTCTTGCTCCCCTCCCCCATTCATAACAGAGTGAGAGACCCCCTAGTCATAGAAACATAGAAAATAGGTGCAAGAGGAGGCCATTCAGCCCTCCGAGCCAGCACCGCCATTCATTGTGATCATGGCTGATCATCCCCAATCAATAACCCTGGTGCCTGCCTTCTCCCCATACCCCTTGATTCCACTAGCCCCTAGAGCTCTATCTAACTCTGTCTTAAATCCATCGAGTGATTTGGCCTCCACTGCCCTCTGTGGCAGGGAATTCCATAAATTCACAACTCTCTGGGTGAAAACGTTTTTTCTCACCTCAGTCGTACATGGCCTCCCCTTTATTCTAAGACTATGGCCCGTCCATCCAAGTCCTCATCTTCCACCCCATTAGCATTTGCATACAGCACATAATCCTCTGACATTTTTGTCACCTCCAACGGGATCCCACTACGAACCACATCTTCCCTTCTCCACCCCTTTCTGCTTTCCACAGAGACCATTACCTCCACAACTCCCTGGTCAACTCGTCCCTTCCCACCCAAACCACCCCCTCCCCAGGTACTTTCCCCTGCAACCGCAGGAGATGCAACACCTGTCCCGTTACCTCACCCCCTCGACTCTATCCAAGGACCCCGACAGTCTTTTCAGGAGAGGCATAGATTCACTTGCACCTCCTCCAACCTCATCCACTGTATCCACTGTATCCACTGTTCCAGATGTGGACTCTTGTATATCGGCAAGACCAAGCGCAGGCTTGGCGATCATTTCGCTGAACACCTCCGCGCAGTCCAACTTAACTTATCTGATCTCCCGGTTGCTCAACACTTTAATACCCCCTCCCATTTCCACCCCCTCCTGACCTTTCTGTCCCGGGCCTCCTCCATTGTAAAGGGAGGCACAGCGTAAATTGGAGAAATAGCACCTCATATTTTGCTTGGGCAGCTTACACCCCAGCGGTATGAGCATTGGCTTTTCTAACTTCAAATAACCTTTGCTTTCCCTCTCTCTCTATCCCCCTCCCCCTTCCCAGTTCTCCCACCAGTCTTACTGTCTCCAACTACATTTTATCTGTTTGCTTTGTCGTTACCTTCTCCCAACTAACAATGATCTATTCTACATTTTCCTTGATCTCCATTCCCTATATCCTGTTATCGCACCTCACACTTCCTTATCCGCACACTTCCTTATCTATGTACCTCCCACTCCCCTGACATCATTCTGAGGAAGGGTCTCGACTTGAAGCGTCACCCATTCCTTTTCTCCAGTTGTGCTGCCTGTCCCGCTGAGTTACTCCAGCATTTTGTGTCTAGCTTTGATTTAAATCAGCATCTGCAGTTCCTTCCTACTCAAACTAAAGGAAAGTGGAGCTTCTTCTTGAACAGATGTTTGATGTGCCGGTTTGCAGCTTAATTGGCCTCTGTAAATAGCCCCTGGTGTGTAGGGAATGGATGAGAAAGTGGGATAAAATAGAACTAGTGTGAACAGGTGATCGATGGCCAGCATGGACTCAGCAGACCGAAGGGTCTGTTTCCATGCAGTATCTCTGAGTTAAACTAAACTAATTCATTGCTTTCTTATAACACAAGCAATTGTTGACGTGATTGAGAAAGAAAGTATGTAGAATAGACAACGTTGCTCTTTGGCTCATTGGAAATCAACATCAGTTTGTAATATATGTTCTTTGAGCAGAACCCTTCTTTCTCTGCCACAGATGAAGCAGTTGGGGAAGCTAATTGCCACAGCTGGGCCTGTTCTGTTAGTCATATTCATACAGTCATTCAGCACGGAAACGGACCCTTCGGCCCAACTTGTCTATTCCGACCAAGATGCCCCATCTACATTAGTCCCACCTGCCTGTGTTTAGCCCATCATTGGTCTAAACCTTCCCTATCCATGTACCTTTCCAAATGTCTTTTAAATGTTGTTACAGTACCTGTCTCAACTACCTCCTCTGGCAGCTTGTTCCATATACCCACCCTCCTCTATGTGGTTCCTTTTAAATCTTTCCCGTCTCATCTTAAATCTATGTCCCCTGGTTTTTGACTCCGCTAACCTGGGTAAAAGACTGTGCATTCACCCTATCTATTCCCCTCATGAGTTCATACACCTCTATATGATCACCACTCAGCCTCCTGCTCTCCAAGGAATAAAGTCCAAGGCTGGCCAACCGCTCTTCATGAATCTGGTGAGTTTGATCACATAAACTTGCAGATAATTGGTGTCCTTGGATTATCTTTGATTGGACTTTGCTGACTTTACCTTGCACAAAACGATATTCCCTTGTCATGTATCTGTACACCGTGGACGGCTTGATCGTACAGTTTACACTTTACAGTTTAGTTTATTGTCATGTGTACAGTGAAAAGTTTTTGTTGCATGCTGACCAGTCAGCGGAAAGACAAAACATGATTTACAGTGTACAGATACATGATAAGGGAATAACGTTTAGTGCAAGGTAAAGCCACCAAAGTCCGATCAAGGACAGTCTGAGGGTCACCAATGAGGTAGATAGTAGTTCAGGACTGAGTAGTGTCAGGGGTTATGGGGAGAATGCAGGAGAATGGGGTTAAGAGGGGTAGATAGATCAGTCATGATTGAATGGTGGAGTAGCCTTGAAGGGCCGAATAGCCTAATTCTACTCCTATCACTTATGACCTTATGACTGCTCATGCATTGTCTTTCCGCTGGATGGTTCACACGCAACAGAAGCCTTTCACTGTACCTTGATACACACGATAATAAATGAAACTGAACTGAACTGAACTGATTCATGATACATTCGGAAGCATCCAAGGTGCGGGTAAGAGAGGTAGAATAACGATAGAGTTAAACATCAGTCGGGGAGAAAAGTCTGCTGAACATCTGTCTGAAGTTGTTTAACACTAGGATAGTCATTCCCTTGAGACATGTCCCCACTCCCCTGACATCAGTCTGAAGAAGGTCTCGACCAGGAAACGTCACCCATTCCTTCTCTCCAAAGATGCTGCCTGTCCCGCTGAGTTACTCCAGCTTTTTGTGTCTACCCTTGAGGCATTTATTGCTTAATGTTGATTAGGATGCTCTTTCATGGTGATTTGAATTATTCAAATTCTGCTATAATGCCTTGGATTCCAGGGCTATTTTTTTCAGGCTGTTGTATGATTCAATCCGTTCAATAATCACTCACCATTTCATGGTAAGTAAATATCATTTTTACTAATAATTAAATTTGGGATTTTCTAAGGATTCAACTGCCGGGAGCTTAATAATCATTTTCCTTAAACCAAAATCACTTCCCTTGATGATGATGTCCTTGTACATAACTAAAAAGATAAAGAATGAAAATTATTTATACTAAACACTCTCAGCAGTGGGATGCACAGGGCAGGCATTAAAAAGCAGCATCTCCAATAATGGCCTGAGCATGTTGTGTTTGAAATGAAGTCTGCCTTACATTCGTCGAGCTCTTTAATCTATGTGGCGGGATGGCATTAACTTGCACAGTTACTGCAGATAATTGGTGCTGTCAGCTACCTGTTAAAATGCCTGTGGCACATTTATACATCCGATTATATGTACACAACATGGGTTTGAGATGTCTGCTGGTCTGCTATTGCACAAAAAGATGTTCAGTGCATGCTGGTGTGAAATATTTGTAGGTTACTGGTCAATTTGGGCTGGCTCCCAAATTCTCTCAAGGAACCATCCAATTTCCCTCTACTAGCGGAGCTGGTCCTCACCCTTTGACTCCTCCCACTTCCTCCAAACTTCCTCTGAGCACCCGCATGGACCCCAGCTCTGCCTGCTTTTTGTAGGGTAAGTTGAACAATTCATGTTCCAGGTGTACACTAGCCCTATCCCCGAACTCGATCTCAATAGAAAATAGACAATAGACAAAAGGCGGCCCTTCGAGCCAGCACCGCCATTCAATGTGATCATGGCTGAACATCCACAATCAGTACCCCGTTCCTGCCTTCTCCCCATATCCCCTAACTCCGCTATCCTTAAGAGCTCAATCTAACTCTCTCTTGAAAACATCCAGAGAATTGGCCTCCACTCTCTTCTGTGGCAGAGAATTCTACAGATTCACAACCCTCTGTGTGAAAAAGTTTTTCCTCATCTCCGTTCTAAATGGCTTACCTCTTATTCTTAAATTGTGGCCCCTGGTTCTGGACTGCCCCAACATCTGGAACATGTTTCCTGCCTCCAGCGTGTCCAATCCCTTAATAATCTTATATGGTTCAATAAGATCTCTGTTACATTGATGACTGCATCGGTCCCTCTAGTCCTCACCTTCCACTCCATCAGCCGTCGCATAGAACACATAATCCTCCAAAATATTCACCACCTCCCACTGGATCCCACAACTAGCCACACTTTCTCATCTCCACCCCTTTCCACCTTCCGCAGAGACCTTTCCCTCCGCAACTCCCTAGTTAACTCATCCCTTCCCACCCAAACCACCCCCTCCCCAGGTACCTTCCCTTGCAACCACAGAAGATGCAACACCTGTCTCAATACCTCCTCCCTCGACTCTGTCCAGGGACCCCGACAGTCCTTTCAGGTGAGGCAGAGGTTCACTTGCACCTCCACCAACCTCATCTACTGTATCTGTTGTTCAATATGTGGACGTACATCGGCGAGACCAAACGCAGCCCGCCAGAACCTACCTGATCTCCTCCATCCAAGTCGCACTAGCTTCTCATTTTCACCCAACACACAGCTAACAATGGCCTGTTCCTTTATCATCATTACTTTTTTGCGTATCTTTTATTCATTGTTCTTTATCTCTCCACATCATCGTCTATATCTCTCGTTTCCCTTATCACTAACCAGTCTGATGAAGCGTCTCGACCCAAAACATCACTTATTCCTTCTCTCCAGAGATGCTGCCTGGCCCGCTGAGTCACTCCAGCTTTTTGTGTCTATCTTCTCTCAAGGAATAATTCTCTCAAGGATCAGGTAGACGTACAAAATCTCTTGCCCAGAGTTGGGGAATCGAGGACCAGAGGACATAGGTTTTTAAAGATCTGAAGGGTAACAGTTTCAAGAAAGGGGGTGGGGTAAGGAACAAGTGGTGGGGTAGTGCACAGATTGAGCTGGGACTATCTCAACAGTTAAGGAACAGTTAGACAGGTACATGGATAGAACAGGTTTGGAGGGATGTGGACCAAACACAGGCAGGTGGGACTAGTGTAGCTGGGATATGTGGGCCGGTGTGGGCAAGTTGGGCTGAAGGGCCTGTTTCCACGCTGTTTCACTCCACGACTATGTCTAATAAGATGATGTTCACTCTGGCCCCTCACAGGCATTGATTTCTCATCTGGTTTTAGGAAGCTGCTGACCTTTCCAACTTTATGAAGGTTCATGTACCAGTGGAAACCAAGCTTTCTAAACCATTTATAGACACAAAAAGCTGGAGTAACTCAGCTGGACAGGCAGCATCTCGGGAGAGAAGGAATGGGTGACGTTTTGGGTCGAGACCCTCCTTCACATTGTTCTACGCTATTTATTTACTGATGAAACTTCAGAGTAAATCTTGCCGCAGTTCATCCAGTGCATAGGATCGAGACGGGTCCCGTGGAACTGGGAGGGAGCTGGAGACATCGGATGTGAGGAACAAGGGTGAACCAGGGTAATGCCTCCAGCGCCCTCAAGCCGGCACCCCCCGGGGCACAAAGTTGGCCGGGCGAGGAGAGGGATGTCGGTTCACGGGAACAGCTCCAGTGCATGGAGCGCACGGGCCAACCAGACTTTGGACTTTGGAAGTGACTCAGTTTTGGTGGTGCCCGCATGTGTACAATGCAAAACAAATTTCCCTCTCCCCTGACTCTCAGTCTGAAGAAGGGTCTCGACTCGAAACATCCCCATTCCTTTTCTCCAGAGATGCTGCCTGAGTTACTCCAGCTTTTTGTGTCTATCTTCGATGTAAATCTACATCTGCAGTTCCTTCCTCCACAAGTTGGTTTAGCATCTTGGCCAACAGATGGCATTTTTTTTTTGTATCAATAATAACTTATTTAATAACGATACTAAACAAATCTGTGGTAACACACCCACCACCATAGTACACAATCACCAAATTATCTAGACACTAAATGTGTGGCTGGCGCTGCGGTAGAGTTGCTGCCTTACAGCGAATGCAGCGCCGGAGATCAGGGTTCGATCCTGACTACGGGTGCTGTCTGTACGGAGTTTGTACATTCTCCCCGTGACCTGCGTGGGTTTTCTCCGAGATCTTCGGTTTCCTCCCACACACCAAAGGACATACAGGTATGTAGGTTATTGGCTTGGTAAATGTAAAACTGTTCTATTGTGTGTAGGATAGTGTTAATATGCAGGGATCGCTGGTCGGGCGGACCTGTGGGCCGAAGGGCATGTTTCCGTGTTGTATCTCTAAACTAAACTAAACTAAACTACATTTTCAAATAATGACGTTACAATCCTTATTGAGGAAACACCACCCGCCCCGCGGTGCCCAACGGTCCCGGAAATCCCCCATGGAGCCCGTGGACAGCGTGTAGTCCCATTCTTAAACCAGCCGGCGCGGACCTATCCCCAGAAAAGGGCAGGCTCGGGCAGAGTCCTCTTCCCACCTGGTGCCGTGACTTGCCGATGGCATCTTTGGGTGGAGAGTCAAAAGGAAAGGATTTATATTTAAATGAGTTAATATAATATATTCCGAAGAAGGGTCTCGACCCGAAACGTCACCTATTCCTTAGCTTCATAGATGCTGCCTCACCCCTGAGTTTCCCTAGCATTTTTGTCTACCTTCGATTTTTCCAGCATCTGCAGTTCTTTTAAAAATATATTTAAATGATGTTCATTCTTGTTTTCCTCAGCAATGGTAGAGGTTTCTCCATTTGGTTTTGTACTGAAGAGATGGCTAAGATTAGATTTATTTTTTTTAGTTTGGAGAAACGGGCCCTTCGGCCCACTGTGTCTGCACCGACCAGTGATCCACGCACATTAGCACCATTCCTAACTAGAGACAATGAGACATTTATACCAAGCCAATCAACCAACAAGCCTGTACGTCTTTGGAGTGTGGGAGAAAACCAAAGGTCTTGGAGAAAACCCACGCAGGTCACTGGGGAGAACGTACAAACTCCGTGCAGACAGCACCCGTAGTCAGGATGGAACCCGGGTCTCCGGCGCAGTAAGGCAGCAACTTTACCGCTGTGCCACCGTGCCGTCCACGTGCTGAGGTCTCTGATGTGGAGCTGCAAACTGTAACATCACCCAGAAGTTAAAGTGCCCAAACACTGAGCAAGTTCGTGCCCAATACATTCTTCATCCTTTATAAAAGTGAGCAGATTCCAAATGAAAATAGATGGTCTATTGTTGAGCTTAATATCAAAGAATCTCCTGTGCACCACGTCCAAAACAATGCTTTTATGTTAGGGTGGGTCCAGGAGATTTCAAAACTCATGTTGAGGTATTATTCAAGAATGAAATAAATTAGGAACAGATGCCGAAAATTCAAATTCCAAACTGAGCAGCAAAGCTAATTTTTTTTTAAATATTCCACTTTTTCTCAGAAACTTTAACAGACAGTCTTGCTTTGCAGTAAATACAATCACGAATACTGGGAGCATTTAGACAACATTTCCATCTCCTTAATCAATGAATTATTCTCCTTTACAGTCTGTTTAAAGGGCAAAATGCCACCATAAACATTCATCCTTCCCTTCTTTTAGAGATTTAGTTACCACATTTCAAGAAAATTCTAGCTGTTCAGACGGGAAATTGCTTTAAGTATTGGGATCGTCTTGACTCAGAATACCTTTAAAATATGCTGAAACTATTTAAATTTGACAGTCTCAAAATATATTAAGAAAAGGAATACTCTCCTTTTCAAAGTTAAAAGAGTTCAAGTAGATTTGCTGATTTTATAGATTCCTTATGAATATTAAAAGCAAAAATGTCTTTTCTGTGTGAGCACTGGGCTTTACGCTGGCTTTCCCACAGAGGGGTTTTCAAGCTGCCTTTTATCATTTACATGTAAGTGCTGTCAGATGTGTCCAGATCTTTGTTGACTACATCCACGGGATGCCTCATATCCCATAGGAAAGGTTCATGGCCTGAACCTTACATTTAGTTGAGGTGTTGTTCGGAGTTAAAGGAACATATTAGGGCGGCACGGTGGTGCAACGGTAGAGCTACTGACTTACAGTGCCAGGGACCCGGGTCGATCCTAACTACGGGTGCTGTCTGTACGGAGTTTGTACGTTTTCCCGTGACCTGTGTGGGTTTTCTCCGAGATCTTCGGTTTCCACCTACACTCCAAAGACGTACAGGTTTGGAGGTTACTTGGCTTGGTATAAATGTAAATTGTCCTTGTTGTGTGTAGGATGGTGTTAATGTGCAGGGTTTGCTGGTCGGTGTTGAATCGGTGGGCCGAAGGGCCTGTTTCCATGCTGTCTCACAAAACAAAACTAAATTAAACTAAAAATGACACAGAGCGACAGAAGGGTGGTGTGGATAGGGTAATTGTAAAATATAATTGCATTAATGATAAGGAAGAGCACAAGATACAAGAGGTTTAAAGAGTGAGCAAGTGTTATGTTGTGCTCTCTGAATTGGACAGCCTCTCTGTGAACGTCACAGCCTTAGGCAGCACACAGATGATCTGACTGAAAACCAGATGGATGTAAATCTGGTGCATAGGCCCAAGGGTCTAGCAGGGAAAGTGCTAAGGGTAGCTCACAGCAAACTAACGTTGAATAATCTGGTTGAAATGTGACTGGAGTTACTGCTTAATTAGTCTTAGGAGATTGGGGAGAGGAGGATTTGGGGGAAAATAATCTTTTATTCGGTTTTAAGTATAAAAACTGCGTTTTATGTCTCTCATAGGTCCAGTTCTTAATGAAATTTATTCATCAACAGTTTTAAAGGTGTAAGCTTTATTTTAATCATTTACTTTATTTTAATCGAGCAAAGCATTAAAATAACAATAGAGATTGCAAGCACATTTATAATATGTACCAGGTAATATCTACTGTACATGGAGTCATAGACACACGGAAACAGGCCCTTCTGCCTAACTGGTCCCAGTGGCCCCCGTTTGGCCCATGTCCGTCTAAGCATTTTCTATCCAAGTATCCAAGATGTTATAGTACCTGCCTCAACTACCTCCTCTAGCAGCTCATTCCATACACCGACTACCCTCTGAGTGAAAAAGTTGTCCCTCAGGTACGTGTTAAATCTTTACCTTCTCACCTTAAACCTCTGTCCTCTGGTTTCTGATTCCCCAACCTGAGGTCAAAGACTGCATTCACCCTATCTATTCCCCTCATGATTTTATACATCCCTATAAGATCGCCCCTCAGCCTCCTGCATTCCAAGGAATAAATCCTAGCCTGCCCAACTTCTCCTTTTAGCTCAGCCACACAGGTCCTGGCAACATCCTCGTAAATCTTCTCTGCACTCTTTCCATCTTAAAGCTGAATTTCCCTGCTTATATATTCAATGCCCACATGATTTGGGCAGTCAGGGGATTCATAAATATTCAACTTTTACACTCTTTATTGCAGTCTTGCCAGCCAAGGAGAGCTAGGTTATAAAACATAACCATCCTCATCAGACAGACCAAAACAATGGGACATTTAAATAAATATATGTACATTGTCAGATTATGGAAGAGCAGTCTGTCTAATTTGACTTTTTCCATCCTCACAACGGAATGACGTTTAAGAATGGAATTGATTCATTGTTGCCTTTAATGTCTATTGAAATCATCCTTTTACACATACTGATAAGGTCAAAAGGTCATAAGGAATAGGAGTAGAATTAGGCCATTCAGCCCATCAAGTCTATTCCGCCATTCGACCATGGCTGATCTATCTCTCTCTCCTAATCCCATTCTCCTGCCTTCCCCCATAACCTCTGACACCTACTGTATATAAGATCAGAACCCCAGTGGTGGAAATGACGGCAATCATTGGTCCAAAGTCAACTTTGAACACTCAGACCTGCTGTAGTGTCACTGTGACATATTTCAAATAATTCATATGCATTGTGTCTCTTCATGTCCATATCAATTCACATCTCTTGGCTCATCCGCTGTGGGGTTTGATCCTTGTCCATTGATGAATTGCACATGAAGATCACAGTTTGTACCTTTATGCTCCAATACATATTGACACTATATATTGCCGTGTGGCACGGTGGCGCAACGGTAGAGTTGCTGCCTTACAGCGCCAGAGACCTAGGTTTGATCCTGACTGCGGGTGCTTGTCAGTACGGAGTTTATACATTCTCCCTGTGACTGCATGGGTTTCCTCCGGGTGCTCCGGTTTCCACCCACACTCCAAAGACATACACGCTTGTAGGTTAATTGGCTTTGGTAAAAATTGAAAATTGTCCCTGTTGTGTGGGATAGTGCTAGTGTACGGGGTGATCGCTGGTGGGAGCGGACTCGGTGGGCAGAAGCGCCTATTTCCGTGTTGTATCTCTAAAGACGATTGTGGAAATGGTGGGATGCACTTAACAACTGTAGTAGATACCCACCTGACACGGTGCACGGATGATATATGCTCTTGGTCCATTGTATGTTTGAGTGTGATTTCAAACAAGGATAATTGTTAGTGTAATCTACCCGAGCTTCCGTTAGGTTTATGCATTTAAATAAATGTGCAAATCAATCGAATAGGTTGTTGCATCCATAGGTTCGAGTTGAATTTAAGAGCAGCCATGCTCGAGTTAAGTTTATTGCCATGTGTACCAAGGTACAGTAAAAAGCATTTGTTGTGTACGAACCAGTCAGCGGATAGACAATACTTGATCATAATCGAGCCAGCCACATTGCACAGATAGCATTGTTAAAGTAAGAAATGGTGCTGTTGGAGTAGAGATTTCAAAGGGTGGAGTGATTGTAATGATTGATTGCAGATCCTCTTCTGTGACCGGCGCACAAGAGTGGCCTGGCTTGGGCGCCATCTTGGATGTTGTTCCACAGTTCTGGGAAAGATGAAATTACTCGTCTTGCTCGACATTTCCTTACATGTACAACAGTGATCGTGACTTCTACTGAAGTGTGGATGGCCGTTGGCTCGCTAGGAGCTCATCCGCCCTTTGACAGGTCTTGTTTTTGGTTCTGCTGGGGGTCCACAGCCCCCTCCTCACCTGGCAAACCAGGTGGGGGAGACAGTTTAGTCGCCGACTATCCGACCATGGAGCAGGAAGCACGGAATTACATGGTACCCATGGCGGAGGGAATCCATCGGAAACCAGCACCACTGCGTCGCTAATGTTTTCAATGATTTAATAATAATAATACTAATAATAATCGACATTTTCTGGACTTTAAAATGCTGAAAGGACATCATTTTTCCAGTTAGCTAATAGCCAGATGCCATACTATGAAGACATTTGAATGGTAGATTGTATTGAACCAGGCAGTACTAATTGTGTGGGTGTAGAATGAAAGTCTGCTAGGTCCATTGGCCATTTAGTCTGTTACAACAATTATCAGAAGATAATTTCATCACTTTGCAAAGAATGATTAAAAAATGCATTTGAAAATTAGAATGTTAAAGTAGAAAATGTTTGCGTAGTCGAACTTGCTTAACTCTGCCAAAGGCAAAGACAATCTTACGAGAATAGGAATTTTAAGAGCGAGGAAATATAAATAATAAATGTGTAAGAAAGAACTGCAGATGCTGGTTTAAATCGAAGGTAGATATCGGCCAATAGTCTGTTTCCTGTGATGCATTCAGACTGCATTGGTGCTACCTCCTGCACCCATGCAGAACTTACTGACTTCATCAACTTCACCACTAATTGCAACCTTCACCTGGTCCGCCCTGTTTCGACAAATGCAATCAACCCGGTGTGCACAATTAAATAAGATCAAATAGAACAAGTTGTCCCACAACTTTAGGCTGTGCACGAGAAGAAGAAGACCACTAATTTCCATCCTGCACTCAAATTCACTTGGACCATCTCCGACATCTCCCTACCGTTTCTAGATCTCACCGTCTCCATCACAGGAAACAGACTATTGACCGACATCTACCACAAACCGACTGACTCCCATAGCTATCGTGACTACACTTCTTCCCACCCTGCTTCTTGTAAAGACTCTATCCCCTACTCCAAATTCCTCCGTCTATGCCGCATCTGCGCGCAGGATGAGGTGTTCCATACCAGGGCATCGGAGATGTCTTCACTCATTAGGGAACAGGGGTTCTCCTTTTCCATTATAGATGAGGCTCTCACTAGGATCTCCTTGATATCCCGCAGCTCCACTCTTACTCCCCCTCCCCCCGATTCGTAACAAGGACAGAGTCCCCCTTGTCCTCACCGTCCACCCCATCAGCCGTCGCATACAGCATATAATCCTCCAACATTTTCACCACCTCCAATGGATCCCACTACTGGCCACATCTTTCCATCTCCACCCCTTTCTGCTTTCCGCAGAGTCCGTTAACTCCGAAACTGCCTGGTCAACTCGTCCCTTCCCACCCAAACCACCCCCTCCCCGGGTACTTTCCTCTGCAACTTCAGGAGATGCAACAACTGTTCCTTTACCTCCCCACTCAACTCCATCCAAGGACCCAAACAGTCTTTCCAGGTGAGGCAGAGGTTCACTTGCACCTCCTCCAACCTCATCCACTGTATCCGCTGTTCCAGGTGTCAACTTCCCTACATCGGCGAGACCAAGCGCAGGCTCAGCGATCGTTTCATTGAACATCTCCACTCAGTCCGTCTTAAGCAAGCGGATCTCCCGGATGCTCAGCACTTTAATTCCCCTTCATATTCCCAATCTGACCTTTCTGTGCTGGGTCTCCTCCATTGTCAGAATGAGGCCCAGCGCAAATTGGAGGAACAGCACCTCATATTTCGCTTGGGTAGCTTACACCCCAGCAGTATGAACATTGACTTCTCTCTCTATCCCCTTATCCTTCCCAGTTCTCCCACCAGTCTTACTGTCTCCGACTACATTCTATCTTTGTCCTGCCCCCTCCCCTGACAACAGTCTGAAGAGATGTCTCGACCCGAAACGTCACCCATTACTTCTCTCCAGAGATGCTGCCTGTCCCGCTGAGTTACTCCAGCACTTTGTGTCTAGCTTAAATACAAATAATAGATGTGTTCTCATAAGAGATGGACTTAAGCAACATTCGATCTCAATGAGTAGCATCTCCACTGCTTTGCATTTAATTATTTCAACTTTTATTTCAGGGACCAAACCTTAGAAGTAAAATTGTTTGTTTCATTGTGATACCAGCTCACCTGTTCACTCAGCAATGTAAATAACTCCCGGCTCTTTCTGAACCTAACTTGGTTTTCTTGATTGGGAAACCATGCGTTTAGTTCATAGAATCATGGTTAAATGCCTCAGAATGTATTAATTCCTATAGAATAAGAGAATACCTAGACTGATCTTTAGAATTTGCAGATTTAGTTTAGTTTAGTTTGGAGATACAGCGCGGAAACAGGCCCTTCGGCCCACCGAGTCCGCACCCACCAGCGATCCCCGCACATTAACACTACCCTACACACAATAGGGGCAATTCAACATTTATACCAAGCCAATTAATTGACAAACCTGTATATCTTTGGAGTGTGGCAGGAACCTGAAGATCTCAGAAAAACCCCACGCAGGTCACGGGGAGAACGTACAAACTCCGTACAGACAGTACCCGTAATCAGGATCGAACCCGGGTGCCTGACGCTGTAAGGCAGCATCACTACCGCTGCACCACCATGCCGCCCCATAGTGATAGTATTTGTAATGTAGCTAGAAGTGTGGACAATCCTTTATCAATGTATCCATCTGTGTTCATATTGTCCTATTGTGCGGAGAGGTCATATGCCTGCTGCGCAACAATGTAATAATGTCTAAGACATTGGCCTGCACCAATAGTTGGTTTTATCCCACACCAATTTTAGGCTCTGTCTTACCTGTTTGCGGTCATCGGCGGTGAAGCGCGGCGTCGCCGGTAGCGAGGACCGCGCGGCAACGGCGAGAGCGTCGAGCCTATCCACCGGAGTGCCGCACGGATGTTGCGCGGGGGCCGAGTTAATTCAAACACGGCGGGTCCCATGTGCTTGCGGTAAGTAAAAAAAGGGCGGGCCGACTGCGATGACGTCGGCCCGCCGCACGTGACTCACCAGCGGCGGTTGTGGCGGCGGCCATCCTGATCGCGGCGCTGTAGCGGTGGCTGTGACTGCGGCCGCGCAGCACACGTGACTCACTGGCGGCGGCTGTGGCAGAGGAGGTTTGACGCACGGCGCTCGACCCACACTGGCGGCGGCCTGTGCGAGCGGCCGTGCCGCACTTGTGCATCACTGGTGGAGGTTGTGCGGTGAGTATAGTGTTTTCGACATTGTCGGTTTTATTTTAGCACCGCCACACGGCCCGGGAATTGTACGTTCTCACGAGTGCGCGGTCTATGGCGGCAGATTCTTCCCGTTTCGCCGCCAATGACCGCAGATTCGTGAGACAGGCCTTTAAAGACTCAATATGTAAATAGTTTGCATTTCCAGTTTTCAAGTAAAACTCTGAGCCTCAATGCACTAGTTCAGACAACAGTGTACAAAATCATGAGAGGAATAGATCGGGTAGACGCACAGAGTCTCTTGCCAAGAGTAGGGGAATCAAGAACCAGCGGCCTTAGGTTTAAGGTGAGGGGGGAAAGATTCAATAAGAACCTAATGGGTACCTTTATCACACAAAGGGTGCTGGGTGTATGGAACAAACTGCCGGAGGAGGTAGCTGAGGCAGGTAGTATCGCAACATTTAAGAAACATTTGTACAGGTACATGGATAGGAAAGGTTTAGAGGGATATGGACCAAACACAGGCAGATGGGACTAGTGTTGATGGGACATGTTGACCGGTGTGGGTAAGGGCCTATTTCCACGCTGTAAGACTCTATGACTCTAGTGGGCAAGTCTTGGGCCAGAGGGCACAGCCTCAGAATGAAAGGATATGCCATTCAAAAGGAAATGAGGAAGATTTGTTTTCGTCAGAGGGTGGTGAATCTGTGGAATTCAGTGCCACAGATATCTTTGGAGACCAAGTCATTGAGTACTTTTAAAGCGGAGATTGACAGGTTCTTAATTAGTTAGGGTGTGATCGAAACATGTTTATAATATAAAAAGAGGCATTGGGAAGGTAGATAGTCAGAACCATGGTGAGGATATCAATACAAGAGGACATGGGCTCAACGTTAGAAAAGAGTTTTAAAGGAGATTTGAGGAAATAATTCTCGTTCATATAGAGGCTGATAGTTCATAACTTATAGGAGCTGAATTAGCCCATCAGGTCTGCGCCCTGCAATCATGGCTAATCTATCTTTCCCTCCCAACCACATTCTCCTGCCTTCCCCCCATAGCCGCTAATATGCATACTAATCAAGAATCTGTCAATCTCCATTGGCTTGGCCCCCCGCAGCCGTCTGTGGCAATGAATTCCACAGATTCCTCAGAGGAACTCGCCGACCTGAATATCTGGAGCTCGTGCTGGAAGAGGTGGCGAAATCCAGTATAATGACTACATTTAAGAGTGATTTAGGGCAGCAGTAGAGTTGCTTCCTCACAGTGCCATACACACAGGTTCGAGCCTGACATCAGGTAATATCTGTATGGAGTTTGTAAGTTCTCCCTGTGACCGCATGGGCTTTCTCCAGGTGCTCCGGTTTCCTCCCATACTCCAAAAACGTGCAGGTTTCTAGGTTAATTGACCTCACTAAAAATTGTAAATTGTCCCTAGTGTGTAGGAAAGTGCTGGTGTACGGGGTGATCGCTGGTCGGCAAAGGGTCTGTTTCCGCGCTGTATCTCTGAAGTCTAAAGATTACAGTAAGACAGGTGGTTAAATAGGCAAGGTATGGAAGGATACCGACCTAATGCAGTCAAATAGGATTTGTGGAGATGGGTAAATAGGTCAACATGGATCGGCCAAAGGGCCTGTTTCCCTGCAGTACAGCTCGATGACTTCATGACTCCAACAATGGGCATCTTTGTTTGGGATTGCTGAAGGATATTGATATTGATAACACTCACTTGGCAAGTGAGTTTATCAAGAGTCAAGAGTGTTTTATTGTCATGTGTCCCAGATAGAACAATTAAATTCTTACTTGCTGCAGCACAACAGAATATGTAAACATAGCATGATATGATAAACGAGAGAGAAAAATTCAGTGTGTGTTTTTATACATATACTCACAATATATTCATAAATTTACAAATAATGATCCCAGGAATGAGTGGGTTAGCATATGATGAGCGTTTGACAGCACTGGGCCTCAACCCGCTGGGGTTTAGAAGGTTGAGGGGGACCTCAATGAAATTTACAGAATAATGAAAGGCATGGATAGAATGGATGTGGAAAGGATATTTCCACTGGTGGGAGAGTCTAGGACCAGAGGTCTTAGCCTCAGAATTAAAGGCCGCTCTTTTAGAAAGGAGGTGAGGAGGAACGTCTTTAGTCAGACGGTAGTTAATCTGTGGAATAATTTGCCACAGGGACCTGTGGAGGTCGTCAGTGGATATTTTTAAGGCAGAGATAGACAAAGTCTTGATTAGAATGGGTGTCAAGGGTTATGGGGAGAAGACAGGAAAATGGGATTAGGAGGCAGAGATCAGCCATAATTGAATGGCGGAGTGGACTCAATGGACCGAATGGCCTCATTCCACACCAATAACTTGTGAACTTGTGAATATGTGGAATTCAATTTGATTTGTTTGAACAACGTTATTAGAAAGCAATCCTTCTGCTGGAGATCAGGCCAGAAACACATTGCATGCTTGCAAATCTTCTCAAGGAGAAAGATATCTTGTTTAAAGATGATACACAGCAATTAGAAGAATATTTTAGTCTGGAACCATTAGCAATAGCTGGGAGCTGGAAATCTGAGATAAAGGTAATTAATAAGTACATTGTTTTAATACTGAACGTATTTATGAAAGGGGCGACACAGTGACGTAGCAGGTTAATTGCTGTCTTACAGTTTCGGAGTCCTGGGTTCGATCCTGATCACGGGTGCTGTCTGTACGGTGTTTGGATATTTTTTCCTGTGAGCGTGTGGGTTTTCTCCAGGTGCTCTGGTTTTCTCCCACACTCCAAAGCTTTCAAGGTTAATTGGTTTTATTAAGTTGTGAACTTGTCCCTAATGTATAGGATAGTGTTAGTGTACGGGGTGATTGCTGGTTGATGCAGGCTCAGTGATCTGAAGGGTCAATTTCCTCATTGTATCTCTAAAGTCTAAAGTTAAAAGTCTAAACTTATTACTGCATTGTAAGTTGGATTGTTCCTTTTGCAATGGAATTGTATGTGAACTAGTAGACAAACATCTTCAGTCAATGCTGTTGAGTACACAAGACCAGTCAGACTTGCATGTCCTATTTTTCTATTGATGGAAGTGGTATCAAAGAATAATAGTAAGGTTAAACGAGAACTTACCAGTTTGAAGTTAAATCTTTATTTTATGAGGAGTTACGTTGGTGATTACGTGAAGAAGACCCGTCAGGGCGCATGCGCGTCAATCTTCAAAGCAGCGGTATGAAATCACAGACAACACAATATTTGAAGTAACATATTAAGATGAGCAACATGAGAACTACCATATGACCTTTTTATGAGAGAGGGTTGGGCGTGGCGGGCACGTAATCACGAACGTAACGCCTCATAAAATAAAGATCAAACTTCAAACTGGTAAGTTCTCGTTTAATCTTACTATTTTACTTCGGAGTCACATGAGTGACTACGTGAAGGGTTCAAAGCTCTGTGATTTTATGCCGCAGATCCAGATCCCGGCTCCTCACTGCATTGATTGACTTTCGATGAGAAACAATCAATAATGCGTTAAACATGAAATTTGAATATTATGCAGTAACAATTGATTTGAATAATCAAAACAAACAGTAACCCCTCTATCCCAGGGGAAACTAAACAGGACTTAATACTGAATTTTCAAACAGCCTCTCGCCGATCGGCAATCAGCCGATGGTAAAAAAAATGTAAAACAATTCATTTGACCACCCGGCACCTGTAAGAATATGGCCGATGTGAACATCCATCGCCCTAGCCGACGACGTTGCTGCTGCACTAGTGGAAAAGGATATATACACTTCAGTGTTAATACCTGCCTGAATCAACATTTGCTTTAAACCACCTTGAGATAGTCTGCACTGACATTCTCCTGTGTGGCTACATGTAACTGATAAACAATGCTGTTTCCACATTTCTTAAGGTCTTTGTAGCTTCAATATAATGAAAATAAATGTGCCATTACACATAAACATGGATCAGTAGGTTATGCTGAAACACAATTTTAACAAACCTGTGACACCTGGCCTGCTCTGTTTGAGCAGGACGCAAATATATAACATAACATTCTCTTCAGCAACTTCCATCCTGTCTAGCAGAAGCTTTTGCAAAATCTTGCACTTGCTATGCTGAACCAATGCCATGAGCATAACCACTTTCATGAATAGTTTGGCAAATTCAGAGACATGACAGGAACCTACTGTCGAAGCAACTTGAGGACCACACTTACATCCCAGATCGCCATATACCTGGGTTTAGGAGGTTTAGAGTTGAAATTCCTTTCATCAATCCAGCTATGATATGATGAAACTCAATAGGATCTTTCCTGACCCCATCAAAACCATACGACGACAAAGCACTTAAAGCTGTATTAATGGTGCTATAACTGAGCCCCTCATCATCATAGAGTGTCAACAGGAACTCTAAAATATCCACAATACCTGCAGTACTATAGTCAATATTATTTTGTACACAATATTGCTCCCATTTTTTAATATAAGTAATATACCCCTTTTGAGTACTCTTTCTCCAGGCTACAGTGAGCATGTCCACCGTTCACCCAGTCAGTCCTTGCTCCAGGTATTGCCTTCTTAAAACCTGCAAATTAACAAGTCAATACGATCACATAACCGATGACTTTCCCGTGTTAGCGGATGCTCCAGTAAATTCCTACGCTTGGGAACCACCAAAAAGTGGCTGGATCCCTAGCTGTAACATCAAAGGGAACCATGCTTGATTCGGCCAATTAGGTATTACAAGCACCCCCAAAGCGGCATCCTGCTTGATTTCTTGCAGACTCCGACCTATTAGGCAAAATTGGAGGAAAATATATAAACCATACCACCCCAATGTAACGACAAAGTTACCTGGTCTGGTTCCCATGAAACCTATTTAGGCTGCTGATGGTTGAACCTTGATGCAAAACAAATCGATATCTGGCATTCATATATAAGTACTATATTATTGAACACCTCCTGGTTCAACATCCAATCTGTGTTGTCATGGAACTTTCGTGACTTGGCATCTGCTACTATGTAGAATCTACCTGGTAGATAAATAGCCAAAATATCTTTTTCAATGCACCAGGCCCAAATTTGATTAGCCAATCTGTCACAAAATACCGACTTGATTCCACTGATGTGATTAATATATATGCCACTTGCGTAGTATTGTCCATCTGAAACTGAACATGCAGATTACATTTGTTAGAGCAATAAGCCTTATCCAAAAAAAACTCTTAATAGTTAATTGCCCATGTCTGCAGAAGCGATGCCTCTTGCTCAGTTCATCTGCCTCCACAGCTGAAACTCGTATCTGTGACACCCCACCCGAGTGCACTGACATTCATCTGCAAAATCATGGAAGGCTGGTCAAGCATTACCTCGCTATAACTCCTGGACACATGGTGAATCCACCATTGCAAATCAGAAACAGCCTTTGCTGATAAATGCATGGGTCTATTATAATGACCCGAATGTATCCTTAATGCCTCCATTGGCTTGATACAGCTGTCAATTAGCTCTACCCTTTTTCCCTGGGCAGAGTCACTTAATTGAATCAATTGTGACCCAAATAGTCAGGTGTTAATTTGGATTTCTCTGGATGAATAATGCCCAATCTTTGAAAATTAGATTTAACAACTATCACCTGTTACTTCAGCTGTACTCTTGGATACCCCTGTAATCAAGATATCATCGAAATAAACCATGAGCACCTGACCCTGGCCTCTCAGCATGCCTATTATAGGTTTTAACAATTTTGTTGCCATAGTTGATCCATCCAGGTGAATTTCTAATCCTTATCCTGCAAATAAACAGACATTGAGTAATGCGCATCTTTAAGCTCTATAGTAGCCATATAGCATCCTCTTGACCCAGTTGCTTGGCAGTGACAATTTCATCTTACAATGTCTATACTACATCCCCCATCCTTTTTTGGCCTGGGAAAATATTAGACACAAATTGATGGGGTTGGTGAACCAACTTTTCAATTACACCTTTATCACCTTAGCTTCCAAGCGCAGTCTAAACATCCATCTGTTCTGTTAATGAAACTGAATAGTTCTCCCAGGAACATGCTGAATGTGCAAATCACAATTTGGATTGAGATCCATTCGAAACCTTTGAATAACACTCTGTATAAACGGAGCTGAGGTAATTTGCTTCCATTCATCCCAGAACAGATGTAATGTACCCCAGATTTAAGTTGTGTCACATTTGATATGTGCACCTGAGAACCAGGCCCACCTACCTCCTTGGTACATGGTGGATGACGTTGTCCCCGGCTCCTGGCGGGAAAGCCGATGTTTGACCATGTTCCCGCTGCAGAATGCACCTGCGCATCTGCATTGCCAGTCGACTTGTTTCTGGTCAAGCCTCGTTTGTAGGGGTACTTTCTTTTTTGGAAACTTGCCGACTGCCGGTGGCTTGATCAAGCCCACCGTCTTTGCCTCATCATCCATGTCCTTGACACTCTTGGCGAGGTCCTTCCGAAGAGTAGGTTGGCCGGCTGTATGTTGCTGGGCTGGAAAAATACTGCAATCTTGGAATTAATGGTGGGCCGAATGGCACTTTCCCTGAGACAATTTATCTCAAAATGGATGCTACAAAGCAACCCTAGTACCTCTTGATGCGTCTCCGACACATGCCCTCCATCCACTGTTCTCACGAACGCCGTGATTCCTGAGCCAAGTAATTTCAGGATTCTCTGCAGCTTCATCTCCTGGGCACTGCTCCCCATGCCCATCTGGTTCCATATCACCCGGTTCACTGCTGGCACTTTCAGCAACTCGCAGTTATTCTTGGTGATTCCAGACTCTGATTGGACAGCAAATCGTACTGTGGGAACTCTGACAACGGCCGTCTTCGCTTTCCCAGTGGCACTCCATACTCTGACGGGACAGCGAATCATGCTGCCAGAGAATGGACCTCTGACAACGGCCGTTCTTCGCTTAGTTCCGAGTCTCCGTCAGAGTCGGGGTCAGAACTTAGCTGACCCTCTGCACTCACCTCATGCATGAGGGTGCTTTAAGCAGCCCTCTACCAGGTGCTGCCGGCGTGGCCTTTCTGCAGCCTACCGCCCACACGACTCCTCCCCCTGGAGTGTGCGTTTCTGGAGCAACCTCTGTATGAGGTGCTCCATTTGGGAGAACCGTTTAAAAAACATCTCCAGCCCCGTACAGGCTCGTTGTGGCCCAACTCAGTTGAGTCCAAGGGCCTCCCAGACTTCCCCGTGCCTTACACCCGACTGGCGTTGGCTTTGGTGCTTTTTAGCACTAAGTTTGAAGTCGCCCCGCTCCCGGTCGGCGACTGTGCAGGGGTACGAGGCAGCCGCTCACAGGCCACATTCCCGCGGCTCCCCTATGCTTTACCTGCGGCTGCCCTCCCCCTGGTCGTCATCACCATGGTGCTGCCTGTAACAAAAAACACAGAGCACGGGACCACAGCAAAGGAACTTTTCACTCCAGCTAAGTTTCCCACTTAGCTGGAGTTTTAAAACTACTTTAAAAATACCTCAAAAGTGCTTACCACAGGAGGAGCTCTGTCCTCCCGCTGGTCCGTGCGCCAATGCGTCCGACGTAATGATGCGCATGCGCCCTGACGGGTCTTCTTCACGTAGTCACTCACGTGACTCCGAAGTAAAATAGAGAATTATATATCGGAGTCACATGAGTGACTACGTGAAGAGCCCGCCAATCTGCATGCACGTCAATACGTCAACGCATGGCGTGAGGTTTGGCTGGGGGGGACGTCGGTCTCCCCAGCGGTAAGTTTAAAAACCTTTCAGGTAAGTGCAAATGTGCACAAGGAGTGTTTTGTGTGATTTAACTCCAACGTGTCTCTAGGTCTTTTACTATGGAAAAGCCTAGGGCAAAACCAAGACGGGCCGCTGTGAAACCGGTAGCAGAAGACCGCGGCAGTGCGGGAAGCCGGCGGCCGTCCATTTCTACCTCAGAGTCGCTGGCAGCTCTGGTCTGCACAGCTAGCTCTGAATCGGCTCCTAAAGGGAGCAGCCTGGCAGCCCCGAAGGGGGGGATAGCCAAAGCAAAATCGATGAGACAAGTCATGTCGGACGATTCAGGCCAGGAGGATGCTGCTCCCACATCTATGACAGATGTGATTGGCCGTTTCTCTCAGTTGGAGCATCTAATGGAAAAGATGCTGGCACATAATATACTCCGTGCTACGGAGGCAAACACAGGCAGTTCGACTCAAAGCCCGTGGCAACTCATGGTTCAAGGTTGCTATATTCTTCCCACTCGGACGAGGGGAGTGTCGGAGATCAGTATGGAGTTGACTCCGAATATGAATGTGTGCCTGAGTCCCATGCTGTAATGCATGATGTGCGTGAATCGCATAAGGCAGAGTTGCCCGCTCTTGCCTCTAAATTTGCTGTTCCCTCGGGGACGGGCAAACCAATTCAAGAGGAGTTGGCCAACAGCATCAGCTACCTCACATCTCACCAGCTGAAGGAAGAGATTATGGTGGAAACGGCTGGGAGATATCCCAGCCCGGAGAATTGCAAGACCTTGAATGTGCCCATAGTTAACGCCACTATTTGGGAAAACATCGGGTCCAGTACGAGATCCAGAGAAATGAAGCTACAACGGATCCTGAGGCTATTGTCCGCAGGTATTACGGCCTTTGCTAGGTTCAGCTGTTGGAAGCTCAGCAGGATGCAATGGCACTGCTGTGCAATGCTCATTTTGAGATCAACTGCTTCCGAAAAGACGGCATTAAGCCAGAATTGAATCCCAAATTCGCACATTTATGCAGGCCCAGCAATATTCAGCCTCCTAAATTCCTCTTCGGAGAAGATTTGAGTAAGCGGGTCAAGGACTTTCAGGAGGAATTAAAGTCTGCTGGCATGGTCAAGGCATCCTATATGGGCAAGACTCCCCTCCTCCGGCGTTATCACCTCTGTGCCTCAACCAGCAGGAAGCGGTTCTCTGAGGCTGGTGGGAATTTCAGATTTGCTCAGTTTCAACCCAGTCACAGGTCTTTTTTAGGCCAAGGCCCATCTCGCCCATCCTGGAAGATGCGGCAGCCTCAGTTCCCAACAGCTCAAGCTTTCAGAGCGAAGGGGAAAAGACCGAACCTGCTGACCCTGGTGTTAAACCGCCTATAACCTTTGAGGTAGGTGGGTCTGCTTCCATCAGTCACACGGGATGTGCGGAGGAATTACAAGTCGGTGGCAGCTTAAGTTTGTTTTTGCACGAATGGCATCAGATAACCTCGGACCCGTTTATATTGCACAGTATAATGGGTTTTAAAATTGAGTTTTTGCCTAACTCGTTTCCACCTAGACAAGATAGGCCGAGTCGGGCATATATTCGCTACAAAAAGACACTTTGGATATGCAAGCGGAAATAGACGCATTGCATAAAAAAGGAGTAATTGAGCGATCAGTTCATGAAAAGGATCAATACATCTCTAACATATTCTCGAGGGAGAAGAAAAATGGTGCATGCCGTATCATCCTTGATTTGGCAAACTTCAACTCAAATGTGCAGTATAGACATTTTAAAATGGAAAATGTCCTTACTACTAAGCTGCTAATTTCCGAGGTTTGCTTTATGGCATCCATCGATCTCAAGGATGCATATTATTTGGTTCCGATTCACAAGGATCACCTGAGGTATCTGAAGTTTAGCTGGATGGGGCAGCTGTGGCAATTTAAGGTGTTACCTAATGGTTTAAGCTCAGCCCCTCGGTTATTTACCAAACTGCTTAAACCAGTGCTTGCCCTGCTTAGAGCTGAAGGGCATATTATTGTGGGCTATATAGATGACATTCTGATCATCGGGAGAACACTGCATCTTGCTAAGCTAGCTGTTTCAGCTGCCAAGCTCAATTTTGAGAAATTGGGGTTTATCAACCATCCAAACAAATCCGGATTGATACCAACTAGGTCTATTGATTATTTAGGGTTTACTATCAATTCAGTGGAGATGTCTGTGACCCTGCCCATGGGGAAAAAACTTCATTTGATAGAAGCTTGTTCTAATCTTCTGATTAGGAAAAAACCATCAATTCGCCAGGTGGCTAGAGTAATTGGCAAAATAGTAGCTGCCTTTCCAGCCACATGGTTCGGGCCTTTGCATTATCAGAATCTGGAGCGTGCAAAGGATCAGGCACTTAGATTCCACAAAGGTCATTTCGACAGACCTATGCAGTTGTTGCCCAAATCTAAAGCTGAGTTACAATGGTGGATTGCCAATATTCATCATTGCTCCGGCGTTTTTTTGTCCAGTAAACCTACAACAACACTGCAGAGTGATGCGAGTGAACTGGGATGGGGTGCAACTAACACCATCTCTAGCTGTGGTGGCAGATGGAACAAGGAGGAGTTAAGCTTTAGTCGTAAATATGGTATAAATTATCTGGAAATGCTGGCAGCATTTTATGCCTTGAAAGCTTACTGTGGGAAGCTACATGATGTGCATGTTAGACTTGAAATGATTAACTCTACGGCAGTGGCATATGTTAATCACATGGGTGGAAACAAATCAGTATCCTGTTATACTTTGGCTAATCTTATTTGAGATTGGTGTGTAAACAGGAGCATTTGGATTTCAGCTGCACACTTGCCGGGCAGATTTAATAGGGTAGCAGATGCTTTCTATGCTTTCCCTCCATTCTGCCTCATTGGACGATGCTTGCAAAAGATAATGCAAGACAACGCATCAGGTATTTTAGTAGTGCCTAACTGGCCTACGCAACACGCTTTATTGAAAGGATTATTAAAGGAACCACCCATGGTTGTTCATAGGCATAAACATATGCTAATTCAGCCCGTTTCGCAGGAACCTCATCCTCTACATGACCGAATCGACCTGTTAATTTGCAGAATCTGAGACCTTTCGTGGGGCTCGGATTATCCGACCGGACGGTGGATGTAATCACTGCAGCTTGGCGTGATGGCACTAAGAAGCAGTACGTCTTATATATTAAACAATGGGAGAACCTTTGTGTCAAAACGCATATAAGTTACTTTACGGCAGATGTAGCCGATGTGTTGGAATTTCTTTCAACCTTATATTTTGAGAAAAAGTTAAGTTAAGCGCTATTAACACTGCTCGTAGTGCTTTGTCATCATATTTAGTGCTGGGCTCTGGACACCATTCTGTGGGCTCTCACCCACTGGTATCCAAATTCATGAAGGGTATTTTTAACAGAAACCCTCCTAGGCCCAGATATCGGGAGATATGGAACGTTAATATAGTATTAAGACTGCTTCGCAGTTGGGCCCCAGCTCAGCTATAAATTGGTCATGATCATGGCGCCCGTTTCAGCACAACGAGTTCAGTCTTTACAGAAATTGAGGCTGGATAATGCAGTAATATCTGATAATAAGGTAACCTTTTATATAGATGAATTAATTAAGCAGAGCAGATCAGGTGTGCTAGGCTTTAAGTTGGAGCTCTTGGCGTATCCACCAGATCGCAAATTATGTGTGGTTACCTATATTAAAGAATACATAAAGGTTACAAAAAACCTTCGAGGCAGCGAACGGGCTGTCTTCATCAGTTATAAAAAAACACATAGAAGGGTAACGGTGCAGACCATTTCTAGGTGGTTAAGATGCATATTAGCAGACGCGGGAGTGGATACCGATGTGACTTTGATATAAAATAGAAAGATTAAACGAGAACTTACCGTTTGAAGTTTGATCTTTATTTAATGAGAAGTTGAAGTGAGGGAATACGTGCCCTCCACTCCCAACCCTACTTCTCATAAAGATCATCCGGTAATTCTAAGCACGTTAATCTTTCTATAGCTTAAGTTCAGCAACTAGTCTGTGGTTTCATACAGCTGCTCTGAAGATTGACGCGCATGCGGGCTGGCGGGCTCTTCACGTATTCCCTCACTTCAACTTCTCATAAAATAAAAATCAAACTTCAAACGGTAAGTTCTCGTTTAATCTTTCTATTAAACTTATCACAAGCGACTATTATGGAAACAATAGACACAAAAAGCTGGAGTAACTCAGCGGGACAGGCAGCGTCTCTGGAGAGAAGGAATGGGTGACCTTTCGGGTCGAGACCCTTCTTCAGACTGGTTAGGAATAAGGGAAACGAGAGATATAGACGATGATGTCGAGAGATAAAGAACAATGAATGAAAGATATGCAAAAAAGTAACGATGATAAAGGAAACAGGCCATTGTGCGACTTGGGTGGGGGAGGGATAGAGAGAGAGGGAATGCCGGGGCTAACTGAAGTGAGAGAAATCAATATTCATACCACTAGGCTGTAAGCTGCCCAAGCGAAATATGACATGCTGTTCCTCCAATTTGCATTTAGCCTCACTCTGGCAATGGAGGAGACCTATCCCCTACTCCAAATTCCTCCGTCTATGCCGCATCTGCGCCCAGGATGAGATAGATGTTCCATACCAGGACTTCCGAGATATCCTCATTCTTTAGGGAACTTGCGTTCCCCTCTCCCAACAGAGATGAGGCCCTCACTCTTGCCTCCTTGGTACCCTGCAGTTCTGCCCTTGCTCCCCCTCCCCCTAATTGCAACAGAGACACAGTCCCCCTTGTCCTCACCTTTCACTTCATCAGCCGTCGCATACAACACATAATGCTCCAAAATTTCTGCCACCTCCAATGGGATCCCACCACTAGCCACATTCTCCCATCTCCACCCCTTTCTGACTTCAGCAGAGACCGTTCCCTCCGCAACTCCCTGGTTAACTCATCCCTTCCCCACACAATCCACCCCCTCCCCAGGTACCTTCCCCTGCAACCGCAGGAGATGCAACACCTGTCCCAATACCTCCTCCCTCGACTCTGTCCAGGGACCCCGACAGTCCTTTCAGGTTAGGCAGAGGTTCACTTGCACCTCCTCCAACCTCATCTACTGTATCCGTTGTTTAAGATGTGGACTCTTATACATCGGCAAGACCAAACGCTGACTCGGCGATCGTTTCGTGGAACACCTTCGCTCAGCCTGTCTGAACCTACCTGATCTCCCGGTTGCTAAACACTTTAATTCTCCTTCCCATTCCTCCACAAACATTTCGTTTCTAGGTCTCCACCATTGTCGGAGTGAGGCTAAATGCAAATTGGAGGAACATAATCTCATATTTCGCTTGGGCTGCTTCCAGCCCAGTTCTATGAATATTGATATCTCTCACTTCAGGTAGCCCCAGCATTCCCCCTCTCTGTATCGCTCCCCCACGCAAGTCACACCAGCTTCTCATTTTCACCCTACAAACAGCTTAAAATGGCCTGTTTCCTTTATCATCGTTACTTTTTTGCATATCCTTCATTCATTGTTCTTTATCTGCTGCCTTACAGCGCCAGTGACCCGGGTTCCATCCTGACTACAGGTGCTGTCTGTACGGAGTTTGTACGTTCTCCCTGTGACCTGCGTGAGGTTTTCTCCGTGTGCTCCGGTTTCTTCCCACACTCCAAAAAGCTACAGGTTTGTAGGTTAATTGGCTTCTGTAAATTGTACATTGTCCCTAGTGTGTGTAGGATAGTGTTTGTGTATGGGGTGACCGCAGGTCAGCACGGACTCAATGGGCTGAGGGACCTGTTTCCTCGCTGTAATACCTAAAGTCCAAGGAAAAAGCCTAAAGTTTTGTAGGGACACTCTAAACTCATTATGAAACGTTGCTTAAGCAAGTGGCGAGAAACTCTGCCTACTGCCATGGCCATAAGATTGTGAACATTGGTGAATCTTACAGAATTATCTGAATGGTGGCCGATTAGGAAAAGGGGAGATGCAACGAGACCTGGGTGTCATGGTACACCAGTCAGTGAAAGTAGGCATGCAGGTGCAGCAGGCAGTGAAGAAAGTGAATGGTATGTTAGCATTCATAACAAAAGGATTTGAGTATAGGAGCAGGGAGGTTCTACTGCAGTTGTACATGGTCTTGGTGACACCACACCTGGAGTATTGCGTACAGTTTTGGTCTCCTAATCTGAGAAAAGACGTTCTTGCCATAAAGGGAGTACAGAGAAGGTTTACCAGACTGGATAGACTCGGCTTGTACTCGCTAGAATTTAGAAGATTGAGGGGGGCTCTTATAGAAATTTACAAAATTCTTAAGGGGTTGGACAGGCTAGATGCAGGAATATTGTTCCCGATGTTGGGGAAGTCCAGAACAAGGACTCACAGTTTAAGGATAAGGGGGAAGTCTTTTAGGACCGAGATGAGAAAAACATTTTTCACACAGAGAGTGGTGAATCTGTGGAATTCTCTGCCACAGAAGGTGGTTGAGGCCAGTTCATTGGCTATATTTAAGAGGGAGTTAGATGTGGCCCTTGTGGCTAAAGGGATCAGGGGGTATGGAGAGAAAGCAGGTACAGGATACTGAGTTGGATGATCAGCCATGATCATATTGAATGGCGGTGCAGGCACCTATTTTCTATGTTTCTATGTTTCTATGAATCAGATTTGGCTTTTAAAGTTCAGTAGCAGTAGGTGAGTCAAGGGCATCACTGTGATACTACTCGGGAAGAAGGTGTATTCAAGGGGAACAAGAATGTCGATATTCTTACCCTGCCTGCAAATTGAGCTGATGTGAGTAGAAGATAAATATTTGGTGGAAATGGCCTGGCAGAATCAGAATGATTCATGTCAATCCAATGAACTATGCTGGCAAGAACCAAGGTGGTAAAGTTGCTGCCTTGAAGCACCAGAGACCCGGGTTGGATCCGAACTATGGGTGCTGTCTATATGAAGCTTTGATGTGTGGGTTTTCTCTGGGTGCTCTGGTCTTCCTCCCACACTCCAAGGATGAACAGGTTGAACAATTGGCTTTGGTAAGAACAATTGTAAATTGTCCCTAGTGTGCAGGATAGTGTTAGTGTTAGTGTACGGGGTGATCGCTGGTCGGCGTGGATTTGGTACGGCGTGGGGTACCGCAAGGCTCAGTGCTGGGACCCCAGCTATTTACAATTTATATTAATGATCTGGACGAGGGAATTGAAGGCAACATCTCCAAGTTTGCGGATGACACTAAGCTGGGGGGCAGTGTTAGCTGTGAGGAGGATGCTAGGAGACTGCAAGGTGACTTGGATAGGCTGGGTGAGTGGGCAAATGTTTGGCAGATGCAGTATAATGTGGATAAATGTGAGGTTATCCACTTTGGTGGCAAGAACGGGAAGGCAGACTATTATCTAAATGGTGGCCGATTAGGAAATGGGGAGATGCAGCGAGACCTGGGTGTCATGGTACACCAGTCATTGAAAGTAGGCATGCAGGTGCAGCAGGCAGTGAAGAAAGCGAATGGTATGTTGGCTTTCATAGCAAGAGGATTTGAGTATAGGAGCAGGGAGGTTCTACTGCAGTTGTACAGGGTCTTGGTGAGACCACACCTGGAGTATTGCGTACAGTTTTGGTCTCCAAATCTGAGGAAGGACATTATAGCCATAGAGGGAGTGCAGAGAAGGTTCACCAGACTGATTCCTGGGATGTCAGGACTTTCATATGAAGAAAGACTGGATAGACTTGGCTTATACTCGCTAGAATTTAGGAGATTGAGAGGGGATCTTATAGAAACGTACAAAATTCTTATAGGGTTGGACAGGCTAGATGCAGGAAGATTGTTCCCAGTGTTGGGGAAGTCCAGGACAAGGGGTCACAGCTTAAGGATAAGGGGGAAATCCTTTAAGACCGAGATGAGGAAAAACTTTTTCACACAGAGAGTGGTGAATCTCTGGAACTCTCTGCCACAGAGGGTAGTTGAGGCCAGTTCATTGGCTATATTTAAGAGGGAGTTAGATGTGGCCCTTGTGGCTAAGGGGATCAGGGGGTATGGAGAGAAGGCAGGTACGGGATACTGAGTTGGATGATCAGCCATGATCAGGCTCAAAGGGCCGAATGGCCTACTCCTGCACCTATTTTCTATGTTTCTATGTTTCTATGGTAGGACGCAGGGCCTGTTTCTGTGCTGTATCTCCAAAGTCAAAAGTCTAAAGAACTTGTTGATGGACTTCTTCGTTGTGAAGTTGGCCCTTATAACTTGTGAGTTATAGCTGGCACAGACTGCAGGACGTGAAGGCCAAAATCTAAATCATTTTGAGAAACAAGCAGAATCTTCCTCGAGTTCAAATCCAGAATCAAGCAGACAAAAGCTCATTCAACATCAGCTTCATGGCGAGAGGTAAGGAAGACTCCAAAAACTGTTTGCCAGACCTTCTCCCCGTGACCGCGTGGGTTTTCCCCAGGTGCTTCGGTTTCCTCCCACACTCCAAAGACGTTCAGGTTTGTAAGTTAAATGGCTTTGATAAAAATTGTAAATTGTTCCTAGTGAGAAGGATAGTGCTAGTGTCGGTGGTGATTGCTGGTCGGTGCGGACCCGGTGGGCTGAAGGGCCTGTTGCCGCGCCCCATCTCTAAAATAAAGAACAGTCCAATGAAGGATCTTGACCTGAATCACCACCTATTCCTTCTCTCCAGAGATGCTGCCTGACCCGTTGAGTTACTCCAGCATTTTGTGTCTATTTTAAACTAAAGCACTGGTCACTTCGACAAAGTAGACCCCATCAGACATCTCCACCATTGAGGAAAATCAGGGTTAAAAAATGTTCAAGCTACAAGTTAAAAGGATTGACACCTGCCTGATGTGGTGCCCAGAATAGGCTTTTACAGACATTCAGCTGACTTTAATAACCTAGACTGTGGAGCAAACAGAAACTCATCCAGTCTTTATAGTGATTACAGTAAGTGGAACACAGAGTGTGTAAATTTTCTTACAGAGCTTTTATTGCTCCTTGCAAAGATAGGAACAGAGTAAGGAGGAGTGTGTCCTTTCATGAGCAAGATGTTGTGATCTGAAGTTGGCTTTTGACATCAATCAGCACTGCATATCTTTGGGAATAAACAAACATATGTTCAAACACATCGTCGTGAAGGTGGTCTCTGTAATAGGCTGTGTTTTGTTATAATTTAGCCGTAAGTGTGTCATTAAAGTACCGCCAGCTCAGACTCTGAGGAAAGCGCAGGCAGTCCACAGTAAACAATGGAAAATCACCATCCTTAATCCTTGAAAGACATCTTTGTTTTAAGTGCAATCCTATTTTTTAAAAGTTTAATCCTCTGCCTTGATTTCCTTCAGCATCATTGCTCTTCAAACAGCGAGCCAACACAGGAGGGGGTGGGGAAAGGGAAAACCAACAAACATCTGCCTATTCATGTTGCCACCTGCCTAGGTTTGGATGGCACAGCCTGTTTATTCTTGGTGAAGCGGTTACGAATTTCTTGTAGCAAATTGGTTAAGCTTCATTCTTAATACAGAAGTCTGTTTTATACCAAATGTGTAGGAAGGAACTGCAGATGCTGCTTTACACCGAAGATAGACACATTGTGCTGGAGTAACTCAGCGGGACAGGGAGCATCTCTGGAGAGAAGGAATGGGTAATGTTTCAGGTCTGAGAAGGCCCGAAACGTCACCCATTCCTCATCTCCAGAGATGCTGCCTGTCCCGCTGAGTTACTCCAACTTTTTGTGTCCATCTTCTGTTTTCTACCACTTATTTCTCGATCTGCCTCAACATTAGTCATTAAAGTATTGAACAACAAATTTACGTTATCAGAACAATGTATTTTTAAATTTTAATTTTTTATTTTATTTATTAGAAGTACATTACATTACAGCCAATTACACCAGTACTCATCACATATATCTTATTACAATTAATGTACTCCGTTTATTTTCTACACTAATAAAGGGAAAGGATAAGATTGAGAAAAAGAAGAAAGTAAGCATCACGCAAATGGGACATACCAACTCTCCAGCTTTCATCCCCCCTTACCTGACCTCAGGTTGGGTTTTTTTTTAGTAGTACTTTTGCACCCTATACTTGTAATAATTCTATAAATGCAGACCACGTCAGGTGGAAGTGATCTGGTTTACCTGCCAGGAGGAGTCTTATCTCTTCTAGGTGTAATGTTTCGAACATATTTGAAATCCACATGTTTATGGTTGGTATTGGAGCATTTTTCCAGAATTTTAGGATTAACTTTTTTCCAGTTATTAACCCATAGTCTATTAATTTCTTTTGGAACACATTTAGTTCCGGACTATCTTCTGTTGTTCCGATGATAATCCATTCTGCTTTGGGTATCAATTTAATTTTAAATAATTTTGTAAAAATTTCAAAAATTTCAATCCAAAATCTTTGAATTTTTGTACAGAAAACAAATGAGTGCGCTATAGTAGCTTCTTGAGATTGACATTTATCACAAATTGATGATACATTTGGGAATATTTTATTGATTTTAGTTTTAGAATAGTATAATCTATATAAAATTTTAAATTGTATTAAAGTGTGTCTTACATTAATCGAACATTTATGCACGTTTAATAAATATTCATTCCACCTATCCTTTGAAATTTTAATAGCTAATTCTTGTTCCCAGTCTCTTCTAATACCTTCCGTAGATGGTATTTCTACATTTAAAATAATATTATACAAATATGATATTAAGTTTGCTGATTCAGCTTTTATCTGCATTGCTTCATCCAATACATCTGTTGAAGTATTATGATGATCTTTTGTATATTTTTTCAAATAGTCACATATTTGAAAATATTTAAAATATTGATTATTTCCGAGTTCATATTTTATTTGTAGTTGTTGGAATGATAGTAATTTTCCAGTTTCGTACAAGTCACCAAAATCAGAACAATGTATAAGCAGCAGAACTGAAGCAAATGGTTATCAGGCTGATAAACATGGAACTGGGCAAAACACATTGCCACAGATAAGGGGAGCGTGGAAGGGATTCATGTTGTTGAAAAAATATTGACCACGATAGTTTGGCCTAAAAATTAATTTACTCCCAAATGTGAAGCTTAAAGCATCAGGCACTTTACTCCAGCAAAGGATGGCAATCTTCAGTCACAATTCCAGTGCAGGGATGCAGGGATATGTTTTCCTCAAATGCTTCCTCATTTGCAAGGGGTTGCACTAAAGAAAACCTCCGATGGAATTTTACACAGCTGCCGGAAATATGACACAGAGCAAAAACCAATGGGATCCACCCCTTGGGGGATCCATGTTACACATATACACGCACACACACACACACACACACACACACACACACACACACACACACACACACACACACACACACACACACACACACAGACACAGACACAGACACACACAGACACACACACACACACAGACACACAGATACACATACAGACACGAACACATACACACACACATACATACCAACACACACTTAAACAGATACACAGACACACACAAAGATGCACATTTACGGGCACACATACACACACACAATGTTAATCCTGGTCAAATTGGGGAGGCCAGGACCCTAAAATTGAGTAAAGGCTTCAGGGCTGCTAGGCCATTTGGTCAATTTAAAAGTGCTCTCTGTAGAAATGGGACAAGCTGCAGAATGGTACCAGTTTGTCCAGAGCCTAGATCTGAGCTGCAGGAAGAGAATGGGAACATCTGCAGGCACTGACAATTAGGTGCAAAATGCATAGAATGGATTGGATGAATGCAAACCAGACATACACTATGTAAATAATTGTAAATAATGTTACAAAACGTTAGTTTACTGAATGTCGATTGGATGAGGTATTGAGCCTTGTCTGGTTTTCTTGCATATCAGGGTAAATGTTGGGATGTTCGTTTCCTCCGAGAAACACTGTTTGAATGCAATGTATTAGCCACTGTATTATTGGGTTAGGGAAATATCTGTCATGTATGGGGTTAATCGATATCTATAATTGGATTGTAAAGAGACCACCCCCATGTTGTCCCCTCGAGGTCCCTTTTATATGTCCCCTCGAGGTCCGGGACCTATAAAAGTCCACTGCCACGAGGTCCTGTGTTGATCTTCTGCGAGAGCGCTTGGGACTGCGTGACCTTCTGGAGTGTCTCTGTTTGAGCGATGTCTAGAGGGCTTGATCAGGCAGATACGAGGATCGAACCCGCGGTGGTTAGGTACAGTAGTTGGATCTGTAATTGTGTTTTGTCAAAATAAAGTTTAGATGTGCAAGTGCTTGACTCAGTGATTTTTGACTGAAACTAGACTGGGGGGAAGCTTAGAATGAGCAATTTACATTGGGGGCTCGTCCGGGATCTCAACAGACCCCCAAACACGTTTGCGATCAAAGGTTTTGAGCTGTTTCGATCGCGAGTGCAGAAATCGGGCCCAGTACTTTCAGTACTTTGTTAGTCGGAGCGGATCTATCATTTGCGGGCTTGGGAAAGGGTCTAATCGAGAGTGGTTAGCACTCCTTTGGGTTAGGGGCCCATAAAACAGGGCGTGGAGTGGCCCAAAACTTGGCCAAACAGGGCGTGGAGCGGCCCAAAAGTTGGCAGACTGCAGCTGCTTTAACGAGAGCCTGACGCACTTCACTGGACGAGGGGTGGCTCAAGGTTAGATTTGGTATCCAATTGGTGGGGTATTGAAACACAGGTCTGACCTTCGTATTGATCTATCTTTGCCGCGAGCGCAAATTGGAAAGGTGCGCTCTGAAAATCGACATCGACAACTGCCAGCACGAAGTGGCTAGGTGCTGAACCCTCAGTGCCCAGCAGAGAGGGGTGTCTGCGCGAAGATATCTGAGTCCCTCCCTGAAGTGACCGACGAGGAATCTCGTAAAGGTACTGGGCTCGGTGGCTGGGAATACTCTAGTCCATTCGAGAATTTAATTGGGCGATTTTAGTTTGATTCGAGAGCCCGCGTATGTGGAGTGGTACGCACTAAAACTAGGAGTTCGAGAACGAGTCTAGATTTGCAGAATCAAATTTCAAAATACAGAATTTCACATTGAAGTTCTGGCCCTAAGGTGGAATTCGAATTCTTGTAGATAGAACTTCGGAGTTGGTGCATGTCCGTGATCGATTCCGAATAGCGGCTGATCAACAGTGAATAGTAACCGTCTGATCGATTGTTGATTAGTACCTGATAGTGAAGAGTACCTGAGAGACGGGAACCTGGTTTACTTGGTGAAAAGTAATCTGAATGGGAAGGGTACCCCTAATTATGTAGAACTTAGAGAGGAGGGATAGAGGTCCCCCTATAATATCCAGTCTTAGCGTGATGATAGTAACATTCGGGAGGAAAAGTAGTCATTTAAGGAGTAGTACCCCTCAGCAAAGAGTAACCTAGGAAGGGGAAAATCTTCAGTATCGGAGGGAGAGGTTCACATAACAACATGGCGCGGCGTTGAGATCAAGTGTTTGTAAACTGTGCGCTAGTGCTTTAAATCATTTTTTGTAAATTGTAAAATCTAGCTTTTTGTATTGTTATCGGATCCGAATTGTGTAAATATTCCGTGTATGTAAATAAATTTAGAGTGTATTAAGATTTGGAAGTTAAGATTTGGAGTGTGTTAAGTTCGCAGACTACTATTTGTATTGCTGCGTTTGTGAGTGTTTACGAATTTAGATACTTGAAGTAAAAGTGTGTGTGAATTAAATCTTTATAATTGTTTAGATTGTAGTATTGTGAGAACCTGATTCGTGGTAGTTGGATCAGGGATTGTACTCTTTCGATCGCTGTGTCAGGGGAGGAGTCATTCCGCTGATCGATTCCGCCATGAGGAAGATGAGTCTTTCTGGAATTTTCAGAGGTTGTGAAGAATGAGTGTTGGGCAACAGGTTGGGGTGTTGGGTGAGGCAGAGGGAGTGTGATAGGGAGAGGGTTGTGAAGGGGAAGAGCAAAATAAATTGTGTTGATAGTATCGTTAAAGAGATATAACATTGACACAGGCCTTTGGCTCATCAAATCCATGTCAACATTCAAGCAATGATTTTTTACATTAACCTTACCCTAACCAATCTTATTCTTTAGTTTCAAATGGAGTTTATCAACACATGTACTGAGGTAGAGTGAAAAGCTTTTGTTGCGTGCTATCCAGTCAGCGGGAAGAAAAAAATGATTATAATTGATCCGTCCACAGTGTACAGATACATGATAAAGGGAATGATACAACAATGATTCCAGGAATGAGCGGGTTAGCATATGATGAGCATTTGGCAGCCCTGGGCCTCTACTCGCTGGAGTTTAGAAGGCTGAGGGAGGACCTCATTGAAACTTACAGAATAATGAAAGGCATAGATAGAGTGGATGTGGAGAGGATGTTTCCATTGGTGGGAGAGTCTAGGACCAGTCATAGCCTCAGAATTAAAGGGTGCATTTTTAAATAAGTGAGGAGGAACTTCTTTAGTCAGAGGGTAGTTAATCCGGAACTCAATGCCGCAGAGGACTGTGGAGGCCAAGTCAGTGAATATTTTTAAGGCAGAGATAGACAAATTCTTCATTAGAACAGGTGTCAAGTGTTATGGGGAGAAGGCAGGAAAGTGGGAATAGGAGGCAGAGGTAAGTCATGATTAAATGGCGGAGTGTACTCGATGGGCCGAATGACCGAATTCTACTCCTATAACTTGTGAACCTGTGGACTTGTGGAACAGCGTTTAGTGCATGATAAAGTCCAGTAAAGTCTGATTAAAGATAGTCCGAGGGTCTTCAATGAGGTAGACAGTAGCTCATGACCTCTCTCTTGTTGTTGAGTAGTCCAGTTGCCTGATAACATCTGGGAAGAAGCAGTCCCTGAATCTGGAAGTGTTTCTATACCTCTTGCCTGATGGGAGAAGGGAGTGACTGGGGTGAGACTCGTCCTTGATTCTGCTGGTGACCTTGCTGAGGGGAGTCGTAATGGAGTCAGTGGAAGGCTGTGTAGTGGCCTGGATGAGGTCAGGAAAAGGCCAGACGCCCGGCAGGTTCAGAAGTCGTTTAATGAATCATGACAAACACACAGAAGGCAGGCACCCGGGAAACCCCATGGGCAGACAATCGTCCCTGTCCCTCAAGAGCCGAGGGGGATGACCCAAGGAGCGGCCTAATTCCCAGGGACCGCCACAGGACCCCCCCCCCCCCCCACAAGAACTAGAGGCACAAAACGGACAGGAGGACGCACGCGGCATCCAGCTCGGGTGCACACCATGCCCGGCACAGGAACGGGCAACTGACCTACAGGTGCAAGGGGCGGAGTAGACACTGGAGGAGGTACCCTAGATGGAGGGCGCCCTTGCTTACGGGGCTACCAGCACCGGCCGATCAATGTCAATATGCGCCGGCTTCAACCGCGCAAACGAAACAGTCTCACGCCGACCCCCCATGTCCAGGACGAAAGTGGACGAGCCATGGTCCAGGACCCGGAAGGGACCCTCGTACGGCCGCTGGAGGGGTCTCCGATGAGCATCCCTACGCAGGAAGATGAACTGGCAGTCCTCCAGAGCAGAGGGTACGTGCGGACGGAAGGACCCATGAAGAGACGTGGGCACCGGCGCCAGCTTGCCCACCATCTGCCGAAGCCGTTGTACAACAAACTGTGCCTCTGCCTGCTGGAGCCAGATATCAGGCTCTTCGGTCCACAAAGTCGGGAGCTTCAGCGCAACGGCGTTGTTTTCCATCACGATGCGTGATGAACGTCAGGGTCACCAGTTGTAGTGGTCTGGATGAGGCCAGGAAAAGGCCAGATGACAGACAGGTTCAGAAGTCGTTTAATGAATCATGGCAAACGCACAGAACGCCCGCGAGCAGGCACTCGGGAAACCCCGTGGGAAGACAATTGTCCCTGTCCCTCAAGAGCCGAGGGGGATGACCCAAGGAGTAGCCTAAACTCCAGGGACCCCTCACAGGAGGATGGTTTATGTGATGGTCTGGGCTGCGTCCACAATTGTCTGCAATTTCTTGCGGTCTTGGATGGAACATTCCCATTAACTTCCCCCATTGACCGAGACATCAGAAGCACTGGCCAATTAATCTATGAACATGCTAATTTCTGAATGAGGGAAGAGAAGATGTTTCCACTAGTGGGAGAGCCTAGAACTCACGGTCGTTCTTTTAGGAAGGAGATGAGAAATTTCTTTAGTCAGAGGGTGGTGAATCTGTGGAATTCTTTGCTGCAGAAGGCTTTGGAGGCTAACTCAGTGGATATTTTTAAGGCAGAGATAGATTCTTGATTAGTACGGGTGTCAGAGGTTATGGGGAGAAGGTAGGAGATTGGGGTTAGGAGGGAGCGATAGATCAGCCATGATTGAATGGCCTAATGGCCTAATTCTACTCCTATTTATTTATGACCAGAGGACCTGGGTGAAACCCATACAATCCTCATCCAGGGATTAAGATGAAGCCCAGTTCTCTGGAGCTGAGAGAAAGCAGCGCCACCAACTGCACCACTGGGCCCCCTAATTGAATATAGGAAGAGATAAATAGGGGAGAGGAAGTTTGTTGTGACCTATTTAGATGATAGTGTATGGGGGTAGGGTATTGGAGATATGATGAATGGAGGAGATGGAGGAGGCAAGAGACAGGGCACCACAGTTTGGGAAGTTGTCTTTGGGAGCAACAATGAAGAGTTAAAAACAAATGATGGAAGATAATGCCTCGGATTCATTGGCGGTGGCCCAAGTAGGTCGTAGAACTTAAACTGATGATGGTGTTTTTCTCAGCTGTCTACTTATGACCCACTTCACCATTTGTGGCCCTTATTTGTACGTTAAAGTTCTGCTGGAGCATTTGGATTCACTATGATTTTCCATGGAATATCATCCACTGCTCCATGGATTGTCACCTTGTCGGGGTGAAGAAGCTTGTGTGGTCCTGAGATTCTGAGACCGATGCCATCTGGAGCTATGCTCCTGGTAGGGCCACCCATGGCGGTAAGGTCGAGGGGGAGGTCTCTGACAAAGAGCAATCCAACCAAGACCTCAACGGTGGAACAGGCGGAGGACGATGGCTGGCTGACCTTAGTGGAGCGTCACAATGGCTGGGCAGGCAGATGAAGGCTGCAACAGAAAAGGGTCTCCGGTCGTCTTGGACTCCATGCTACTGGATCCTGACCCAGATCTGTCAAGGACCGTGGGGTGGCTGTCTGTGCACCAGTCTCCCCACGTTAAACAAAGCCACGCACAGGCATCCTCCATATAGGGAATAGCACCCTGGAGACACCCATGGTCAGCCATGACCGAATGGGGCCTAAGAAAAAGATATTCCATCACTTCAGCACTATGAAACATACTGTCACAGCTGGTGCCCTGCAGCCTATGTGTGTAGCACACCGCAATCACATAGGATCCAAAATCATGGGAGAAGATTAAGTTTTGTTGTATTCCACAGGGTCTAGTTTAGTTTAGAGATACAGCACAGAAACAGGCCCTTCGGCCTTCCGAGTCCACGCCGACCAGCAATCCCCGCACATTAACACCACCCTACACACTAGGGACAATTTACATTTACACCCAAGCCAATCAACCTCCAAACCTGTATGTCTTTGGAGTGTGGTAGGAAACCGAAGACCTCGGATAACACCCACACAGGTCACTGGGAGAACGTACAAACTCCATACAGACAGCCACCTGTCAGGATCAAACCATGGTCAGGATCAAACCAGGGACTCTGGTGCCGTAAGGCAGTAACTCTACCACTGTGCCCTCATGCCACCCTATGGTTCAATGGAGGTGAAATATCAACATTACTGGACAAATTATACACAGGTCTGAACTAAAACATGTTTAAATCTCATCTATTCCAGTTCTGCACTGTGCTGCCTCCAACCCCTGGCAGTAAATCTCCTCCTGAGAAAAGGCCTGGGGTGTAGACCATGCTCATGACTGCAGTGAACATTAGAGCAGTAGATGCTGAGTGCAAGTGAGAATGAACACACTCAACCTTCTCCCTTTATTCCATTGGTTTGAAGTTTCCGTTTATTTTGTCACATGGAACAAGGGGCAGTGAAAAGCTTTGTTTTGCATCCAAACAGATCAGATAATACTGCACGCAAATCCAATCGTCAAACTCAATTACAATAGTTAGGGCAAAGTGGAAGATACAGAGTGCAGAATATAGTATTGTAGCGCATCTGTTCCATAAAGTCCAATGTCCACAATGGGGTAGAGGTGAATCAGACTGTACCCTAGCTTATGGAAGGGCCGTTCAGAAGCTTGATCACAAAGGGGAAGAAGCTGTTTGAGAGTCTGTTGCTGGGTACTTTCAAACTTCTGTATCTTCTGCCTGATGAAAGCAGGGAGCGGTAGGAATGACCAGGATGGGACAAGTCTTTGATTATGTTAGCTGCTTTTCCGGGGTAGCGTGAAGCGTAGATGGTGGCAAATTTCTTAGATGGTTCTGCTTGCCCTGTCAGAATCCCCAGCCAGCTTGGTCTTCGGAAACAAGGGATGAGAATTTGTCTTGTGCTGGAAGGCAACATTAAATCAGCATTGTGGTTTAGTTTAGTTTATGTGTGGAAACAGGCCCTTCGGCGCAGTGAATCCGCGCCAACCAGCAATCACCATGTACACTAGCACTATCCTACACGCGAAGGACAATTTATATTCTTTACCAAAACCAATCAACCTACAAACCTGTACGTTTTTGGAGTGTGGGAGGAAACCGGAGCACTCGGGGAAAACCATGCAGGTCACTGGGAGAATGTACAAGCTCTGTACAGACAGCACCTGTAGCCAGGATCGTACCCAGGTATCTGGCACTAGAAGGCAGCAACTCTACCACTGCGCCACTGTGCCGCATGCATTTTGGTTTCAAGACTCTACTGCATGCAAGGCCTTGCAGCACGAACCTGCACATCAGTCTATCCATCACTGTCTCCACTGTGGAGCAAATGGCATAAGTCACGACCGCAACAGGGTGGGGTACATCATAGGAAGGGAGCAGAGAAGAATGGGGCATCTGGAGATGGGTTTCAGTTTAGTTTATTGTCATGTGTACCGAAGTACAGTGAAAAGCTTTCATTGCATGCTGACCAGCCAGTGGAAAGACAATACATGATTACAATCGAGCCATTCACAGCACACAGGGTAGAAATTTACTAGTGTGGAGCGATTGTAATATATGATTGTAGATCTGCTTCTGTGGCTAGCACGCTCTGGTCTTTTATTTAATTCACATGTTAAATCAATAATGTTTTATTATTAATGTTTAATGTTTTATGTATCATTCTTAACTGTCACTGTATGTCATGTTGTCATTTGCGGGCGGAGCACCAAGGCAAATTCTTTGTATGTGAATACTTGGCCAATAAACGTATTCATTCATTCATTCGTTCATTCATTCATTCATTCATTCACTTATTCATTCAAATACAGTAGTAGACTGGGTTGGGTGCCATCTATGAAGGTATTGAATACTCAATGCAGTGGAGGACAGTGATTGGGCTGGCGTGAGGTTGCTGGTTATGGGGCAGGTGGTGTTTTGCTGGTCAAACATATTTGTGTATTGACTGGGAGAGGGGGAAGTCTACAAACCCCTTGTGCAATTAAATCCAACTCCAAGGGTTACTCTTGATGCAGCATAATAGGTTTAGGTTCACGCTTATTATTGTCACGTGTACCGAGGTACATGAATGCTTTGTTTTGCAAGCTACCCAAACAGATCAGATGTACCGTACATAAATACAATCGTCAAACTCAAGTGTAATAGATCGAGCAAAGGGGAAGATACCAGGTACAGAATACAAGTCTCAGCATTATAGTGCATCAGCTCCATAATATTTGATGTGTGACATTTTGAGCCATTGAATAATAGGCTGAAGGGAGCGATGGTGGAGTTGAACTCAAGGAGATATCAATGGCAGGCCTGAATTTGCACTAAGGCTAATTAGTTCACAGTACTTGTGTGAGCATTTGCTTTCAATTGTTCTAGGTTGTCCTTCCATAAAAAACTGAAAGGAGGGAGATTTGGACATGAATTAATAACTAAAAAAATATTTGAAATAAAAAGAGCCTTCCTGTTTCACGTTCTGTTTTTTTATTTGCTCATAAACAAGTTCTGCATGGTGAGCCAGCTCTTTGTAAAGGTGTCATAAAGATGACAACCTTTCATTGTGTGGTTTATACATGGTAAGCTGATCCAGTGTACTGGATCTCTGGTTCCCTTCTCCCCTCACTCCCAGGCTGAGGAAGGGTCTCGACCCGAAAACATCACCTATTCCTTTTCTCCTGAGATGCTGCCTGACCCACTGAGTTGCTCCAACACTTTGTGTACTGGCTAATCAGGTCCAGAATTGGTCTGATAACAGGAAACATAATGTAGTGGTGGTTTCCAATAAGAAGTCTGTGACCAATGGTATACCTCATGGATCAGTGTTAAATTTAGTTTAGTTTAGTTTAGTGTAGTTTAGTGTTGTTTAGTTTGGTTTAGTTTCGTTAAGTTTAGTTTAGTTTAGTTTAATTTAGTTTAATTTAGAGATACAGCGCGAGAACAGTTATTTCGGCACGTTATTTTGAAGATTCTAAAGAAAGAGAAGTGCAAAGATCAAGTTTTGTTTTGTCCTAATATTTTTCAATATATCTATAAAACTAAAAGTCTCATCTTGACCACTTCCTATCTGCGCCGTATAATGATTTTAGAAAAAACGGTACCATATATCGCTATGATTATTCGCCATTGTACTCACAGTCCTCCTCCGCTGAGGCATTTTTCCGATCAATGAAAAATAAAAAAGTTATGAGTGTTTAAAAAATCTTGAGATCAGCTCATTGGTCCTCTGACCTGTCAATCACCACGATGAAGGTAATGCCCCTTCTGGGGGGGGGGGGGCAGGACTATAAAACCCCGGATGCCTGGACGTGAGTCAGTCACTCTGAAAGATCGCGAGGGAGAGTCCATGACTGTGATTCTATGCTCAGGTTCAAGTTCAAGTTCAAGTGAGTTTATTGTCATGTGTCCCTGATAGGACAATGAAATTCTTGCTTTGCTTCAGCACAACAGAACATAGTAGGCAATGACTACAAGGCATTCTATAAATATATACACACATGAGTCAATATACTGATAAAGTGCAAATAACAGTATTGGCTATTAATGTTCAGAGTTTTGTCCGAGCCTGATTTAATAGCCTGATGGCTGTGGGGAAGTAGCTATTCCTGAACCTGGTCGTTGCAGTCTTCAGGCTCCTGTACCTTCTACCTGAAGGTAGTAGGGAGATGAGTGTGTGGCCAGGATGGTGTGGGTCCTTGATGATACTGCCAGCCTTTTTGAGGCAGCGACTGTGATAGATCCCCTCGATGGAAGGGAGGTCAGAGCCAATGATGGACTGGGCAGTGTTTACTACTTTTTGTAGTCTTTTCCTCTCCAGGGCGCTCAAGTTGCCGAACCAAGCCACGATGCAACCGGTCAGCATGCTCTCTACTGTGCACCTGTAGAAGTTAGAGAGAGTCCTCCTTGACAAACCGACTCTCCGCAATCTTCTCAGGAAGTAGAGGCGCTGAAGTGCTTTCTTAATAATGGCATCAGTGTTCTCGGACCAGGAAAGATCTTCAGAGATGTGCACGCCCAGGAATTTGAAGCTCTTGACCCTTTCAACCATCGACCCGTTGATATAAACGGGACTGTGGGTCCCCATCCTACTCCTTCCAAAGTCCACAATCAGTTCCTTGGTTTTGCTGGTGTTGAGGGCCAGGTTATTGTGCTGGCACCATATGGACAGTTGCTCAATCTCTCTTCTATACTCTGACTCATCCCCATCAGTGATACGTCCCACAACAGTGGTGTCATCAGCGAACTTGATGATGGAGTTCGCACTATGTCCGGCTACGCAGTCATGAGTATAGAGTGAGTACAGCAGGGGGCTGAGCACGCAGCCTTGAGGTGCTCCCGTGCTGATTGTTATCGAGTCTGACACATTTCCACCAATACGAACAGACTGTGGTCTGAGAGTGAGGAAGTTGAGGATCCAATTGCAGAGGGATGCGCAGAGACCCAGTTCTGCGAGTTTGGTAACCAGCTTGGAGGGGATGATTGTATTAAATGCCGAGCTGTAATCGATGAATAACAGCCTGACATATGAGTTTTTGTTGTCCAAGTGGTCCAGAGCGGAGTGGAGGGCTAGCGAGATTGCATCCACCATTGATCTGTTGTGGCGGTAAGCGAACTGCAGTGGGTCCAGGTTTTTGTCGAGGTAGGAGTTGATCTGCGTCATGATCAACCTCTCAAAGCACTTCATCACCACAGGCGTTAGTGCCACAGGTCGATAGTCATTGAGGCACATCACCTTACTCTTCTTGGGCACTGGTATAATTGATGCCCTTTTGAAGCAGGTGGGAACCCCAGACCTCAGAAGTGAGAGGTTGAAAATGTCCGTAAAAACTCCAGCCAGTTGGTCCGCACAGGTTTTTAGAACACGACCAGGTATACCATCAGGTCCAGGCACTTTTCGAGGGTTCACCCCTCTGAAGGATTTCCTGACGTCGGCCTCTGTGACTGAGACTGAAATACCATCACAGTGAATGGGGGCTCAGGAAGGCACATCGGTGTTCTCCCTATCAAAGCGTGCGTAGAACGCATTGAGCTCATCAGGGAGTGATGTTTCGCCGACATTCGAGCTGCCTCCTGATTTCGACTTGTAAGAGGTGATTGCATTCAGGCCCTGCCACAGCCGCCGAACATCTGTCTCTTCCTCCAGTTTGGAGCAGAAGTCCCTTTTGGCCTTTTTGATGGCCTTACCAAGGTCGTATCTGGACTTCTTGTAGGCCACTGTATCATCAGACATGAATGCCCGGTGTCTGGACTTCAGAAGAGTGCGGATATCAAAGTTCATCCAAGGTTTCTGATTGGGAAATGCTCGGAAGGTTTTGGTGGGGATGCAGTCCTCCACACACTTCTTAATGAAGTCTGTAACGACTGTGGCGTATTCGTTCAGGTCCGTTGCCGAGTCCTTGAACATTGCCCAGTCTACAGACTTCAAACAGTCCTGGAGTTGTTCCTCTGCCCCCCCCCCCCCCCCCCCCGACCAGCTCTGTACTGTCCTCACCTCTGGGGGTGCGCTCATTAATTGCTGCCTGTAGGCAGGAAGAAGCAGTGGTATGGTCGGATTTTCTGAAGTGAGGGCGAGGGATAGAGCGATAGGCATTCTTGATGGTGGTGTAGCAGTGGTCGAGGGTGCTTGGTCCGCTGGTGCAGCAGGAAACATGTTGGTGGAAGTTAGGGAGTGATTTCTTTAGGTTTGCCTTATTGAAGTCCCCGGCTTTGGTGGTGAACGCCTCGGGGTAAGACGTCTGGTGTTTGTTGACCATGGCGTGCAGCTCCTCCAGTGCCAGATGGACGTCTGCCTGGGGTGGGATGTAGACCGCGGTCATGATGATGGAGGTGAATTCCCTTGGGAGGTAGAAGGGACGGTACTTCACCGCCAGATGTTCGAGGTGTGGAGAGCAGGAGTTGGACAGGACTGCCACGTCTGCGCACCACGCAGAGTTGACCATGAGGCAGACGCCCCCTCCTCTCCCTTTCCCAGATGCCAGTGTACGGTCCATATGGTGGATGGAGAAACCTTCAGGCTGGACCGCTGAGTCTGGGGAGCTGGGGGTGAGACATGTCTCTGTGAAACAGAACACAGAGCATTCCCTCTGCTCCCTTTGATAAAGCAGCCCTGCCCTTAAGTCCTCCACTTTATTTTCAAGGGACTGTACGTTGGCCAGTAGGATAGTAGGGAGAGGGGGCCAAAGTCCCCTGCGCTTCATTCTGACCTGAAGTCCTGCCCGTCGGCCACGTTTCCGGACACAATGGAGGCTTCCCCTTTGTTTCCAGGTGCTGAGTCTACTGTACCTGCTGTTTCTGCGGACCTGCGCTGGAACGGGGATTCCTTCACAGATGGCAGCTCCAGCTCCGTAACGAACTGGGGTACCTTCAAAGTCGGCAGCTCCAGCTTCATTGTTCCTGGGAGATCTGGCCCGTCGGCTCTGGAGGTCATCCCGGGGTTTCCAGGTACAGTACCTGGGATCCTCAGTCAGGTCGGGAGTTCCACAGCCAGCGTGGGAAAATTTAAAGTCCGGGGCTCCCGCAGCTGCGGGAGATCTGAAATTGCCAGCGCTTTCAGCTGCCCAAGCAGCTTGTCTGAAACGGCACCGATTACTGCCGTTTCCCTGATGCAGGTAAGTTGATAGAAGCTGTGAATCAACTGAATTGTGAGTCTGCAATGTACTTGCAATAAATGATTTGTTATCCCTTAATGAAAATTAAATGAGTTGTTTGGCCTGCACTGTGCTTGAAACTGCAATCGAAATGGAAATGAAATGAAAATGCAATGAGCTGTTTGACCTGCCCTGTGCTTGAAACTGCAATGGATATGGAAATGAAATGAAAATGCAATGAGCTGTTTGGCCTGCCCTGTGCATGAAACTGCAATGGAAATGGAAATGAAATGAAAATGCAATAAGCTATTTGGTCTGCCCTGTGCTTGAAACTGCAATGGAAATGGAAATGAAATGAAAATGCAATGAGCTGTTTGGCCTGCCCTGTGCTTGAAACTGCAATGGAATGGAAATGAAATGAAAATGCAATGAGCTGTTTGGCCTGCCTGAAACCACAAATTTCAGCCCACAATGCCCCTATTAGCCAAGAAACCTGTCCCTTTTGCCCAAAATGCCCGTATTAGCCCAGGAGGAGCATTTTGGCCCAAAAGGCGTGCTAGGCCAGGAAAAGTCCTTTCACTGAGACTTCACTCAGATTGTTTTTTTTTAAGAGCTCCTTTGGCCCTTCAGGCCTGTACTACCCCAGGAGGAGTCCCTTTGGCCCATCAGTAAGTATTCCCCCTGCAACTATTAAACCTCACCCCAGTAGTTTTCTCCCTCCCTTCATTGGCTCCCTGTGAGATCCAGGCCAGGATAGACTTTTCTCCTTCATTGCTATGATCTGCAGAAAAAGATGAAAATTGTCTAAAATTGATCCTCCACCATCTTCCCCTTCTCTCTCACAGAGTCTCTCAACTGTTTTGGGCAGAATTTCTGGCAGTTTCTGAGCTGCCAGCCCACCAGCCCTGAGTGACTGAGCTGCCAGCCCACCAGGCCTGAGTGAGTGAGCTGCTAGCCCATGAGGCCTGAGTGACTGAGCCACCAGCCCACCAGGCCTGAGTGACTGAGCTGCCAGCCCACCAGGCCTGAGTGACTGAGCTGCCAGCCCACCAGCTCTGATTGAGTGAGCTGCCAGCCCACCAGGCCTGAGTGACTGAGCTGCCAGCCCACCAGCTCTGATTGAGTGAGCTGCCAGCCCACCAGGCCTGAATGACTGAGCTGCCAGCCCACCAGGCCTGAGTGACACAGCTTCCAGCCCACCAGCTCTGATTGAGTGAGCTGCCAGCCCACCAGGCCTGAATGACTGAGCTGCCAGTCCATCAGGCCTGAGTGACTGAGCTGCCAGCCCACCAGGCCTGAGTGACTGAGCTGCCAGCCCACCAGGCCTGAGTGACTGAGCTGCCAGCCCACCAGGCCTGAGTGACTGAACTGCCAGCACAAGAATCCATTTGGCCCACAATGTTCATACTAGCCCTCTGGAAAGCAGTCCTGCCCACAACACCCATACTAATGGTCCAGAAAGACCCCCCCCCACTGGCCACCAATGTTAGAATTGGTGGAGGTGGAATATTGCTTTGGGGGACCAGCCCTCCCATGTGAACATGGGACCCAACGGGTCCCACTTAGTCTAGTATATACTGTATCTAGTTTCTTTCCTTGGAAAGTAATTAGAGAAAAACCAGGATTCCACATTGACCATGTGGAATCCAGATTAAGGTGTTGGAAGTATGAGCGTCTCTATTCCGGATATGAGATGCCCTCATTTCAGAAAGAAATAGACATTTGGGGATATTGGTTATTAGGGTATATTTAAATTAGGAATTTGAAATTGGGATTTTGAGTAATGGGAACATTAGGAAGCAATCTTAAAAGTTGTTTTACTAACAAGAATGTTTATTTTCCAGAAGCTTAAACGATTTTGCGCACGATTTTGACATGCTGATATTGAGTTTTAGTGTTTCTTTCGGACATTGTTTTGACATAATCGTGTTTTCTTTGCAGATGTTGTAAAATCTTTTCACTGTACCTCAGTACACGTGACACTAAACTAAACTAATGACACTGGAGAACAGCAATAGTGTCAAGTGTGGACAGCGCATGATTCCAAGGGACCATTTGTGCCAAAACAAAATGGGGGAAGGCTGTAGGACAACGCATAACGTGACACAGCGAATAGTGAGGTCCATAGACAAACTGCGAATGAAAATGAAACCACAGATATTATTTTTAACATTTTTGTTGATGGATTTTCTAGGATTGTGGATGGAATCAGGAAGACAGGATGTGGCATGACCAAGGCATACCGCTTGCAGAAATAGCTTTAAAACTACCAGCTAGAATGAGTGCTCAGAATGATGAGCTGGCAACAGCAGCCTATATGGTCAGCCACCCTGACAAGTTTCTCCAACAGTCAACATATACTCAGACAGCATGTATGCATGTAACAGCCTATCTGATTATTGCCACTATGGGAAGAGAGAGGTTTAGTGTCAGCGGACAGTAAACCTTTACCACCTGTGCCTCTTTCTTCAAATACATAATTCAGGAAGAACTTGGAGGAGAATATGGTATCATTAAAATGAAAGCACAACATACATTTTCCCCTCGCAGGGAACATACGAGCAGATGAATTGGCAAAGTTAGGTGGCCAAGAAGGAGAAGCGTGGCAACCACCAATAGGTGACCAGTTAGATGCAGGTCACAAACAATCAGGCTAAGATTGAAGATCTGACACAGGCTCAAACCACAGAAAGTGAACTAAAACAAATCCGAGATGAAACGTACCCAGTTTCACATGACAACAGGGTTGAAGCAAGCACTGGATGAATTAAAAGCCTGTAAACATAGAAACATAGAAACATAGAAAATAGGTGCAGGAGTAGGCCATTCGGCCCTTCGAGCCTGCACCGCCATTCAATATGATCATGGCTGATCATCCAACTCAGTATCCTGTACCTGCTTTCTCTCCATGCCACCTGATCCCTTTAGCCACAAGGGCCACATCTAACTCCCTCTTAAATATAGCCAATGAACTGGCCTCAACTACATTCTGTGGCAGAGAATTCCAGAGATTCACCACTCTCTGTGTAAAAAATGTTTTTCTCATCTCAGTCCTAAAAGATTTCCCCTTTATCCTTAAACTGTGAACCCTTGTTCTGGACTCCCCCACCATCGGGAACAATCTTCCTGCAGATAGAGCTGTCTTCCTGTAGATAGAGCTCTAGGGGCTAAGGGATATGGGGAGAAGGCAGGCACAGGTTATTGTTTGGGGATGATCCGCCATGATCACAATGAATGGCGGTGCTGGCTCGAAGGGCCGATTGGCCTCCTCCTGCACCTATTTTCTATGTTTCTATGTTTCTAAAATCTTGTGCTGGTGGCCAGTATTGACAAGGACATAAAGCACATAAGGACATACTGCCCAGGTCATGTCTTTATTGGGAATAAACCAGAAACACCACCTTGCAAACCATCCGCAGTCAAGTGGTATAATTGAAAGAATGATTAGAACCCTAAAACCATGATTCAGAAAACTGACCAACAGAACGATTCAATGTGACGGAATAATTCAGTGAACGGAGTAACCACCAGTACCACATCCTGGTGGATGCATGTGAGGCATTGTCTCGACATATTAAAATACTGGCTTATTAGCCTGTACTGTAAATAAGAGCAGATATTACTTGTGTTTTGCAGATAATTAATGTTCTGCAAAGTTAAATCGTTGATTGCGGTGATAACAGAGGGGATACCGATCAGCATTGGAACAGCTCAAGATGTCGGACTGATATATAACCGCACTGAGGCGTTGCGTCTCAGAGATTGGACCATGCTAGCATATTCTGATATAAATACACTATATGGTAAATGCACAAATAAAGATAGAATCCAATGTGTGACGGGTCCAAAGTTGGGTCGGATATGGTGGAGGGAAGGTTGGAATATGTCCCGATACACAAGAGGAACCACAAAATGGATATCACAGCTATATGGTTACCAGAATGGTGTCCAATTCCAATCCGAGATATATATATTCGATTGACACAAACATTGCTTAAGCAAGAAATAGGGGAAAGCAAAAACAAGGAGCTCAGAGCTAAGATGCGTGTGAGAAGAGGTATAATTAATGGTAGGCCCAGCTTATAGTGCTGGAATGTCCAATGTCAGTGCCCTTGATCTGGAAAATCTAGATAACAAGCTGAGAGACTTAACTCAGCAAGTCAAGCAAGTTCTAGCAAAATTGAATAATAATAATAATAAGCTAGGCTCGGAAGGGAAAATAGGCAAAGGAATGAGTGGTCAAAGTTCTAGATAGCCTTGTAAAAACAATGAATCAGATCATAAGGGAAAAGACCAAAGATAAGTCGAGTTCCCACAAAACTGGACCCTGTGTAGTATCTATGTGAATTGGATGCGAGAACAAACTGAGAGAAATCTTGAGCCAAGGCCGAGCTTTCCCTCTTGTGTCAGTGATGAACACTTGGGGAATTTATCCAACAGGGACATACATCCGAGGATACCAGGGAGTCAATTCCACTGATTAAGTGAAGCCTGGTTCAAGGAAGGTTGTGGGAGAGCTGCTAGTGAAGCTTTGGGAATGATACTGGGACTTCTAATAATCCCTCAGGATACACGCAGGCTGGAAGTTTACCATGTAGAAAATATAGTCATTATTAGGGAAGGGATATGGCCAGGACATGAAGATGTTCTGTCTTATGCCATGGAAAAGACAGAAGGATTGGTAGGTACAGCCCTGACTAAATACCAACATTCTGACCGAGTTGTTGTCTGTCCATACCCTATATATGCCAATGAACGAGCTCCATGTGGATTTGAGGTGAAGGCAGGTATAAATTGGGCATTGAGGGTCGACATCACCAAGGTTGCCTAGAGATGGAAAGGGGAATACTGTTTAACCATTACTTTAAAGGAATATCAATACGGTTCAGACATGTCCTATTACCAATACGACCTTCTATATTAACCCGCAACTACCCGCCAGAATTGGTAAAATCGAGTTGATTGACATACATAAATGAAATCACGATGGAAGTAACTAAGGGAATAAAAGAAGATTTAGGCAAATACTTCCAAAAATATATTACTGAAGTTAGGCTCCTGCCTGAGAATTTACAATGGATAAAGAAACAGCTAATTAATGCCCACCGTACATTCACCGTCAACCAACACACTGGAGAAATTGAGATGAATATTTAAAAAATTAAGGAAACCAACTGGCGGGATGATATTTGGGACTGGGGTGCAAATGTACAAATTCTTTCGTGGGTGAGGATTGACTCCCAGATTGCTATCATTGTGATGGTTTTAATTTTAATATATCAAAGGTAAGTATTGATGATGTTGAAACACTGGAAGGTGGGAATGGAGAGAAAGCTAAACCTCAAACTGTACATGCAGAAGCATGATCAAAGGTCGGAAAGGTCAAGTGTGGGAAATTATGCTTTAAGAGTAGCACAATAATCTTAATTACTATTTGCATGGCTATGCTTTGTAGAAAATTGTAACATTGCAAAGACTCAGATATTTACATGTATGAGATGAAATATGGCCAAGGTTCAGTGTGATCCAATTAGCTAAACGCTCAATGGATCAAAGGGGGGGATATATGGCCTGGACTGGATGGCAAGTATCCCGACGGGCTTTGGGAGGATGCTAGTCGCTAGAGACAGACAGAGCGAAATGCTGGAGCCAGGAGAAGAAAAGAGCACAGTGAAAATGGTCACATCATTGACATCTGGTGGGAGCAGAGCTGAAGGTAACTTCATGGCTAAGGCAGTACGGCCTTGAGAAGATAAGGTGCCTGGAACGGACATTTTGCAAAATAACTCTGTAATGAGAAAGAGATATGAACAGGCCATGCAATTAAGAACTCTCCAGCCTGATAGAGAATGAAGATGTGTTTTGTTTAATCAGCCCTTGGTGGGGTGACAACTTGAAATGTTTGACTTTAAAGTCATGAGAGCCTTGGGTTAGAACAAAGGCTTCCTTACGAACATTGAAGGAAAATCAGTATAAAAGAAGAGACATCGGGGGCGACAACGAGGGAACAACCACGGCAAGAAGAAGGGACCAGAGTTCGAAGCTCAGAGAGGACTGCTCCCTACCAACAGAGTGAATCTGGACAATTCATTCATACGGGTAATATCTGATTCCAAGTCTTGAGTTTTGTGATTTAGTTTAAGACGTGATAAGTTGAAATAGTAAAGTAAATGAGAAGTTATTAGAAGCAAGTGTTTGCATGCATGTTACTTGAGTGTTAATACATATTAAGTTGTACTAAACCTTGGCTTAGAGTCTTTTGTTCGACACATCAGTTGATACCCTATAGAGGTAATTGGGTCAACAGCAGTGAGACCACACAAAACTATCGAGCATCCTGAGAGTTACCCATTAAACAGAAACAAGGAACTGCAGATACTGGTCGACACTAAACTACACAAAGTGCTGGAGTAACTCATTGGCCAGGTAGCATCTCTGGAGAACATGGATAGGTGATGTTTTGGGTCAGGACCCTTCTTCAGATTCACAAGTGACATTTCGGGTCGGGAACCTTCTTCAGGCTTATCCATGTTCACCAGGGATGCTGGCTGACGCGTTGCGTTACTCCAGCACTTTGTGTCATGTTTTTCCCGTTTAGCAGCATGCTTTCAGGGCAAACTGGGTCTGTAAAATGCATCTCTTCAGTGAGTAAACAGGTAGTTCCTTTTGCAGGACCAATGAATATTTATATGTGTAGGAAGGAACTGCAGATGTTCCTGCAGATGTTGGTTACTCAGAAGATAGACAAACAATGCTGGAGTAACTCAATGGGTCAGGCAGCATCTCTGGAGAATGGGAGTAGGTAACGGTTCAGGTCGAGACCTTTCTTCAGACTAGTTTAGTTTATATTTAGTTTAGAGATACAGCTTGGAAACAGGCCCTTCGGACCACCACATCCGCACCAACCAGCGATCCCTGCACATTAACACTACCCTACCCACACTAGGGATCATTTTTTAACATTTATACCAAGTCATTTAACCTACAAACCTGTATGTCTTTGGAGTGTGGGAGGAAACCGAAGATCTTGGAGAAAACCCACGCAGGTCATGGGGAGAACGTACAAACTCCATACAGACGGCACCCGTGGTCAGGATCGAACCCGGGTCTCTGGTACTGTAAGGCAGCAACTACCGCTGTGCCTCCGTCCAGGCCTAATATTTATATGAGCTTGATGGGCACTTTAATTGCTGTTGTTTGGGGGATTTTACACTGAAACCATGTTTCTAACAGTGATGAGAGTCCTGACAGAAAGTGCGGAGTCTGTACCCTTGCTTTAAGAGCCCCTCAAATGACGCTATTTTCCTCTGTGTATGAGGAAATTGTGTAAGTTCTCCCACCAGTCTTACTGTCTCCGACTACATTCTGTCTCTGTCCCGCCCACTCCCCTGATATCAGTCTGAAGAAGGGTCTCCACCCAAAACGTCACCCATTCCTTCTCTCCAGAGATCCTCCAGCATTTTGTGTCAGCATTTTGTCGTTTTTCTCACTATTGTGAAATGTGAAACCAAAAAGATCGGAGCAAGCAGAAGCAGACTTCCCACGAAACTAACTGGATTTTTTTTTTCAGTGCACTTAATATGCTGTGTGCATCACACTATTGCCCAATTGGGAAATGGCCAAAAATACATTAAAAACAACTCAATTGCAGCCCGTGCACAGAACTGTGAACTAAAATGGGGCCCATAAGGCAGCTGCATGTGCAGTTGGCAGCATTGATCAGTTAGAAGAGGGCTCTAACGCTTGTCAAGGCAGCCGTGGACCATCTGTACGAGAGGCTCCGTAGAGCTGAGGGGATGGTGGTGCAGGTGGTGATCACAATGGCTTTGGCACCCATAGGGGAATGTCTGTTCTGTTGGAGAGTGGCTGACCCACGTTACTATGAGGTGCAGGATGCTGAAAAGGGCAGAGATCAGTCTGAAGAAGAGTCCCGACCCGAAACGTCACCTACAGTATCCGTGTTCCCCAGGTATGCTGCCTGACCCGCTGAGTTACTCCAACACTGTGTGACCTTTGCAGTTTCTACAGAGATCAAAGCCTCTAGCCCTGATATGATTTGTAGCATAACAGGCAGCAACTCTGGAGAGAAAGAATGGGTGACGTTTTGGGTCGGGACCCTTCTTCAGACTGAGGAAGGGTCTCGACCCGAAACGTCACGCATTCCTTCTCTCCAGAGATGCTGCCTGTCTCTCTGAGTTACTCCAGCATTTTGTGTCTATCTTAGGTGTAAACTGGAATCTGCAGTTTCTTCCTACATGTGATTTGTAGTAGAATGGCTGCAAATAGAGGTGGAGCAATGGGCAACGAGGGTTCAATTCTTCTGAGCATTGGAGCCTGTGTCTTACAGATGCTGCTTGTGAGGCATCAAGGTGACACGGACCCCTGTATGGGGCCTTTATGTGAATGTTCAGCACGTGTCATAGGTTGCACCCAACGTCTCCCATCTATGGCACAGTTGCTGCACAACTGTGACATTGTTGGATGCACAATTTACTCTGGGCAAACGTTAGTTTAGAGATACAACACGTGAACAGGCCGATCAAATCCACACCAACCAGCGATCCCCGTACACTAGCACCATCCCACACACAAGGGACAATTTACCATCTTTACCGAAGCCAATTAACCTACAAGCCTGTATGTCTTTGGGGTGTGGAAGGAAACCGGATCACCCGGGAAACCCCACGCAGTCACGGGGAGAACGTACAAACTTCGTACAGACAGCAGCCATAGTCAAGATCAAACCCGGGTCTCTGGTACTGTAAGGCAGCAACTCTACCGCTGTGCCAGTGTGTCACCCCTAGTTGCACTGATGGTTTTCCAGGGTCAAGTTGTGACACGCATAGACTACGTTTTTTCAGTGAAAAAATTCCCTCAAAATCTGTTGCTACTCAGGGAAAAATAACAGTTTTTATGAATGCCGGTGGTGTCCATTTCTAGGTTCTTTTCCTTCATCAAAATCTCATTATGTTGAGCCTGAAGATAAACACAAAAAGCTGGAGTAACTCAGCGGAACAGGCAGCATCTCTGGAGAGAAGGAATGGGTGACGTTTCGGGTCGAGACCCCTTTTCAGACTGATGTCAGTGGAGTGGGCAGTACAGAGATAAAATATAGTTGGAGACAGTAAGACTGGTTTCCTACACATTATGTTGAACACTTTTTTTTAAGTCCCCCTTTATTTTCTCTGATTAGATGAAAATATAGTTTTGTCATTTCTATTTTCAAAGGTACATTACTGGCTGGATGATCGAAATAATGAGAAGTTATTGCAATTGTACACAATTATTTACACAGCTGTGCACAGACCACTTTTCCAATTACTTGTAAAAATTGTCAGTACAAAATTATGTCCCATGAAGAGCAGCACAGTGGCGTAGAAGGGCAGCACAGTGGCGCAGCGGTAGAGTTGCTGCCTTACAGCGCCAGGGACCCGGGTTCGATCCTGACAACGGGTGCTGTCTGTACAGAGGTTGTACGTTCTTCCTGTGACCTGCGTGGGGTTTCTCCGGGTGCTCCAGTTTCCTCCCACACTCTAAAGGTGCACAGGTTTGTAGGTTAATTGCCTTCTGTAAAAATTGGAGGATAGCACAGGATAGTGTCGGATAGTGTTAGCGCATGGGGAGATCGCTGGTCGGTGCGGACATGGTAGTCCGAAGAACCTATTTTCCGCTTTGTAAATCTAAGGTCTAAAGTCGAAAGAATTGCAGTCCAGCTGACACAGTGATGTTGCAGTTAGTGCAGGGACCCAGGTTCAATTCTGACTCTGGGTCTTGTCTTTGCAGAGTTTGCACAACATTTCCTTTGGGTGAATCTAGATTCCTCCCACAGCCCAAGATTTGTTTGCAAGTTAACTGGTTACGGTAGATTGCCGACCTCCGCCTTGAAGCGTTTTTGCCTTTCTTCAGCTGTCAGGTTTCCCAGCAACTGGGAAATAGATAGAACAGTACAGCGGAGAAACAGGCCCTTCGGCCCACAATGTTCATGCCAAACAAGATGCCAAACCAATCTCTTCTGCCTTCTCGCGATCCATATCCCTCCATTTGCGGCTTCTCCAAAAGTCTCTCAAATGCCACCATCGTATCTGCCTCCACCACCACCCCTGGCAACGCGTTCCAGGCACTCACCCCTCTCTGTGTAAAAACCTGCCCTGCACATCTCCTTAACACTTTGCCTCTCTCACCTTCAACCTTTGCCCTCTAGTCTTCGATATTTCAACCCAGGGAAGAAGGTTCTGACCTCTCATAATCTATGCCTCTCATAAATTCATAAACTTCTATTAGGTCTTCATACTGCCTCTGTCGTTCCAGAGATAACAATCTTGCAGACAGAGATGTCCAACCTGTCCGTGTAGCTAATACTCTTTAATCCAGACAGCGTTCTGGTAAACTTCTTCTGCACCCTCTCCAAAGCCTCCACACCCTTCCTGCAAGGGGGTGATCAGAACTGCACGCAATACTCCAAAAGAGAAGTAACTAAAGTCCCATAAAGCAGCAAATCTGGCCGGAAATGGTAAATCCCACAGACAATTTAGAAGAAAGGGCTGTAGCTTTATTAATTTAATTAAATTGCAAATCTTCCTCTTGGGAATAGATTGATTGCCTGGTCCTTCACACAGCGGTGCAGCGGGTAGAGCTGCTGCCTCACAGCACCAGACTAGAGTTTGATCCTGACCTCGAGTGCTGACAACGTGAAGTTTGCACATTCTCCATTTGACTGCTTGGGTTTCCTCCGGCTGCTCCAGATTGCTCCCACATCCCACATCACATGTGTGGATGTGCAGGTTAATTGGCTACTGTACATTTTTTTTTAGAGATGCAGCGCGGAAACAGTCCTTCAGTCCACTGACTCTGCACGCGATCCCCGCATATTAACACTATCCCACACACACTAGGGACAATTTACATTTATACCGACAATTAACCTACAAACCTGTGCGTCTGTGGAGTGTGGGAGGAAACCGAAGATCTTGGAGAAAACCCACACGGTCACGGGGAGAATGTACAAACTCCGTTCAGACAGCACCCATGGATCGAACCTGGGCCTCTGGTGCTGTAAGCGCTGTTAGCCAGCACATCTACCACTGCTCCACCGTGCTGCCCTCCTAATGTTGTTGCTCCTGTTGTGCAGGGAGTGGATGAGAATGTGGGATAACAGAACTAGTGTAAATGAATGATCAATGGTCGGCGTGGACCCAGTGGACTGTAGAGGCCTGTTTCTATTCCGTATCTCTGAGCTAAACTAGACTAAACTAAACTAAACATGTAACTGAAGGAGTGGTTTAGGGCTGGGCTCATGGTTTTAAAAGTTTCAGCTGCGCACTCAATGAGATTGACCCCAGTACTTCCAGAAGCAGATTGGAAGAAACAAACATGTTTGATGGAAAGTTTTGTATTAATTCCAAATATTCCATCAAAGAATGTTTCCATTCAAGTTGCCGCGAACTGCTTTGAAGTGATGATCAAAATGAGATTTTCCACATAAACTAATCAAAATGGTAACATATCATAATGATGTAATTTTAATGGCTTTGGTTTACTGCTGATCTGTTTGCTAATCTAAGGTCAGCTGTTTGTGGTCTATCCAGAAACAAGAAAACTATTCAAAACAATAGTGTGGTGCAGCGGTAGAATTGCTGCATTACAGCGCCAGGGACCAGCGTCGATCCTGACTACGAGTGCTGCCCGAACGGAGTTTGTACGTCCTCCCCGTGACCTGCGTGGGTTTTATCCAAGATCTCTGTTTTTACTCCCACACTCCAAAGACGTACAGGTTTGTAGGTTAATTGGCTTGGTATAAATGTAAATTGTCCCTAGTGGGTCTAAGATAGTGTTAGTATGCGAGGATCGCTGGTCAGCACAGATTCGGTGGGCCAAAGGGCCTGTTTCCATCTTGTTTCTCTAACTAAACTAAACTATAAAGTAATACCTATCTCCCATTCTTTTTCCATATAATTAACTGCTGTTACAGTCCATGAAATGTTTACAGTGACAATCTGAGTACTAATCTTCAATTAATTTCCTCTAACAAGCAATGGAATTTGACTCCGAGATCAATGGCCAAGCACTGGTGCCTGTTGTGTAATTGTTTCTCCTCTGTCTGCTCACTCATTCCCTTAATTGCATTTCTTAAAAGTATTCTTAGCTCAGATGCAGGATTGTAATCCCCCTGGATAATGTTCGTCAGTTTCAGAGCAGGAATCTCTACCTTAAGATAGACACAAAACGCTGGAGTAATTCAAGCAGGTCAGGCAGGAGTACCTTAGTTTAGTTTAAAGATACAGCGCGGAAACAGACCCTTCGGCCCATCGAGTCTGCGCCGACCAGCGATCCTCCGTACACGAGCACTATCCTACACATGAAGAGCATTTTACGGAAGCCAATTAACCTCAACTTGTACATCTTTTTTGGAGTGTGGCAGGAAACCGGAGCACCCAAAGAAAACCCACACAGTCTTGGGAAGAATGTACAAACTCTGTAGAGACAGCATCTGTAGTCAGGATCAAACATGGGTCTCTGGCGCTGTAAGGCAGCAACTGTACTGCGGTGTCACCATGCCCGCCTGTACATAATCCATATCCTTCCATCCCTGCCAGTGTGTTCCAGGCATTCACCACCCTCTGTGTAAAAAACTTGTCCTGCTCATCTCCTTTAAACTTTGCCCCTCTCACCTTAAAGTTATGCCCTCTAGAATTTGATTTTTCCATCTTGGGAAAAAGGTTTGGTCTACCCTTTCTATGCCTCTCATATTTGTGTACATTTCTAACAGGTCTCCCCTCAACCTCCGGCACTCCAAGAGAAAACAATCCAAGCCTGTCCAACCTCTCCCTGTAGCTAATATCCTCCTAATCTAGGCATCGTTCTGGTAAACCTCCTCTGCAATATTTTGAATACTTCCTGTATTGTGACGTCCAGAACTGCACGCGACACCCCATATACAGCCTAGCTATAAAGCTGCCTCATGACGTCTTGACTCTTATAGTCATGCTAGTTTAGTTTACAGATACAGCATGGAAACAGGCCCTTCGGCCCACCGAGTCTGCGCCGATCAGCGATTCCCGTACACTAACACTATCCTATACACACTAGGGATAATTTACAATTTACAATTTTTACCGAAACCAATTAACATACAAACCTGTATGTCTTCTTGGGCGTGTGGGAGGACACTGCAGCACCCGGAGAAAACCCACGCAGTCATGGGGAGAGTGTACAAACTCCATACAGACATCAAATATAGTCAGCATCAAACCTGGGTCTCTGGCCTTGTAAGGCAGCAACTCTACCGCTGTGCAGCTGTGCCGCCCTCAGTTATGTCTCAGATGCTTTCTACACAAATGTCTTTGCTCCCCCCACCCACCCTTGCACATCTGCTTCAACAAACATCACCTGCAGTCACACAGTGTTCCATGCCCTATGTCTAGATAGTTGAATAGCTCTTATTGCTCTGGCTCCAAGAAGATCTTCCCTCTCGATCATAGTCAATCCTCTCTCAGGAAAGTACAGGCTGATATATCTGAGGCATAAGGAACAATCAAGGTGTGTCTACTTAGAGTTGCCCATGCGTACAGTAATACACATCTGACAGAATATTTCATATATTTTTATACTTCTGGGGTGTGTATTTGTTTGCCTCTTTATGGAATATGTTGCTCGGCATGGGTCAGTTAACTGCTGCTAATGTAACAACATTTCTAATTTCGTGAGAATACTTTGCATTGCACAAATGTCTTGAGCCTTTGCCAGTACTTCTTTAATCCTCAAAGGAAGTTCAGAGAATAAATGTCTCTGGTTCAATTATTTCTGCAGGAAACAAAACAATATCAGTTCAACACAACTCATCAATGATCCATTTTCAGATAGAATTGATTTGAGCTCTTGTCACATAACAACCTGTTTAAAACTATTAAAATACTTCTCTGTCTAACTGTACAGACATTGCCTTGTTGATTGCCAGCAATGTTGCTTATATAACCAAGTATTATTGCTCGTCATATGGTCAAATTAGACTGGTCACTGCAGGAGAATGACTTTGCCAGAAACACATGATCCAGTCATTTTTGGTTTTCTGCCTATTTCATTTGATTAAAAGATTTAAAAGAATCGTTTTGACCAAAGTATGAAAACAGGAACTAAATGAAAAGAGTGTAACCTGCTTGAAATCCCAGATTCGCCCCACTGTTTTTGGTCCTATTGTTGAACCATTGTAGTTCGCTGAGATGAAAAATAAGGACCTGATCCTCAAAATCGGTAAGCACGTTTCATTGATTTTGAAAGAATGTAATCAAAAATCCGATCGACCAAACTGTGCAGATCTGATCGGTTTCAACATCTATTTCTGTTCCTCTGTCTTAAAGCCATAGAGTCATACAGCACGGAAAAAGGCCCGATAGCCCAACTTGCCCATGCCGACCAAGATGCCCCATCTACACTAGTCCCATCTGCCCCATCTATATCTATCTATATACTCTTAAAACTCTCTGGCTGTCGTCCGTCTGTACGTCTGTACGTCTGTACGTCTGTACGTCTGTACGTCTGTACGTCCGTACGCCGCCTTTGATACCGCCCCTGGCCCACACAGCGCGCGGAAAGGCCCATATTTTTTACCATTTCCAAAGAGATGACATTTATCTTTACGAATAGCCACTCCTGATTAAATTCGGTCCTATTTATGTACACGTTTTTTAATAAAATCCATCCCCCCCCCACCCCCATGTGATTTTCTCCGATTGTCTCCGATTTTCTCCGAAAACGACGCCATCTTTTTTTCGCCGATTTTCTCCGAAAACGACGCCATCTTTTTTTTGCCGATTTTCTCCGATTTTTTCCGAAAACGACGCCATCTTTTTTTTGACGATTTTCACCCCGGGGTCTGAAGCACGTTCGGGAACAACACCCCGGGGTGTGAAGCACTTTCGGGGACCAGACCCAACGGGTCTGCACTTGGTCTAGTATACTTATAAAACTCTGATCTTGGATGTGTGTGTATTTATTTGTGTGTGTATTTCTTCGTCTGTGTTTTACATCTCCTCGAAAACACGATGTGCTAACGGTGAAATTTTTACATATTCCAATAGAGATTTATGCCATGATGTCAAAAATTACCTCATCTGAAAATTTGATGCATTATTTCCCGAGTTATTTATGAAAATGTTCACAAATGTGCAGAAACTTGGAAAAGATAACTGTTTTTCCCTGTGCTTAGCCCTACTCGCAACATTGTTGCTATCCAAGTACACTGAGTTCTGCTCACCCTGGCAAATGCATTTTTTTCTAAATTTTAAAATGAGGGAGGCTGAATAAGGCAAAATGAGCAGCCCCTGCGCAGTTGTCGGTTATGGGTGAGTGCTGGAATAAGGGGAACGGCTTGCATTGGGGGACCAGGCCTCCCGTTTGACAGGGACCCAACGGGTCCCAGTTGGTCTAGTATATTACTAAAACACTGATCTTGTTTGTTCGTTTGTATGCGTGTGTGTGCGTGAGTTCCCCAAACCCCGCCAAAACGGAACAGGATAGCGCTACAATTTCTGGCCCACCTTACTCAACATTGTCCTGGGATGCAAAAGAAACAAGTTTCGTTCGGATTTATGTTATATTTTACGTTATTAACATTTAAAACTGTACAGAAATCACTTTTTAACCCACTTTTCCATTTGCCCTGCCAATCAGCCACGTTATAATGATGTCACAATGGGATCCCAAAACTCATTTACAAAAATCACGATTTTCCACAAAAAATCAGTTTTAATCAAATTCTTCTGTTTCCATTAACAGCTAACATTGTGCTCAGGTTATTTTAAAGAAAAATCGTGATTTTCATTGTGGGGGGTGGGATAGGCGGGAGGTGAGGAGTGGGGGAGCAGGGGGGTAGAGGGAGAGGAGGTGGTAGGGAGGGGAAAGTAGGGGAGGTGAGGAGGGAGGGTGGGGGAGAAGGGGGGATAGAGGGAGAGGAGAGGGGGGTGGGGGTGTAGGGAGTGGGGGATAGAGGGAGTGGAGGGCAGTGGAGAAGGTGAGGAGGGAGTGGAAGGTGGGATAGGGGAGGTGAGGATTGGGGGAGCAGGGCAATAGAGGGAGAGGAGGGGGTAGGGAGGGAGAGGATGGGAAAGTGGGGAGGGGTGAGGGGGGAGATGGGGGAGGAGGGGGGATAGAGGGTGAGGATGGTGGGAGTGGGGGATAGAGGGAGAGGAGGGCAGTGGAGCGGTGAGGAGAGCGAGTGGGGGTTAGGATATGGGGAAGGTGAGGAGTGGGGGAGCAGGGGATAGAGGAAGAGGAGGAGGATAGGGAGAAGAGAGGGGTTATGGAGGGAGCGACGGCGTGACTGATGTTAGGGGAAAGGAGAGGGAGGGAGAGGTGAGGGAGGGAGTGGGGGAGGGGAGGAGGAGAGGGGAAAGAAGAGGGAGGGTGAAGAGGAGGGGAGGGAGTGCTGGGTGATGAGGGGGAATGGAGGAGGATAGGGGTAGGAAGAGGCATGGCGAGGCACAGTTGGGGAGGGTTGCTGTGACTCGCATCACAACAGGGATCTCTGGCATCACAGCGGGAACCCGTCAGCCGTGCCTGCGCAGTTGGGGGCTATGGGTGTGTGGTGGAATATTGCATTGGGGAACAGGCCCAACGGGTCCGCACCTGGTCTTGTGTCCCTCCAAACCAGCCCTATCTTCTAAATATATGTATGACATATCTGTATCGAGGTGTATGTACCTAGTCACAGGCATTATGCGGTTTGCAGTAACATTCTGTCATCATTAACACAAAATTCTGTTCTACGTGGATGGTGAGGCTTGGTTTTGTGGAACTTAGAGGAGACTTTAACATGGATTTGTTTGTCTCTTTGTGGAATATGTTGCTCAGTGTTGGTCAGTTAACAGCTGCTACTGTAACATAATTTCTAATTGGTTTAGAATAATTTGCACTACACAAATGTCTTGTGCTCTCACCAGTACTTCTTTAATGTTCTTGAAGTAAGTTCGGAGAACTCGACTGGTTCATGGAGTCTGATGGATGTCTCTGTCTGCGGTCTTTTACTAATCTTTTGGGAGGCACGGTGACGCAGCGGTAGAGCTGCTGCCTTACAGCGCTAGCCGCGCTGGAGACCCGGGTTCGATCCTGATTACGGGTGCTTGTTTGTACGGAGTTTGTACGTTCTCCGTGTGACCGCGTGGCTTTTCAACGAGATCTTCGGTTTCCTCCCACACTCCACACTGTATCTCTAAACAAAATTAAAGTAAGATACATGAAGCTGCAGATGCTGGAATCCAGAGCATAAGAACAAAGGGCTGGAGGACCTCAATGGATCAGGCAGCAGGAAACAACAGACGGAGTTTTGGGTTGGGACAGTCTGAAGAAAGGTCCCAAAGCGATAAGGCATCTGTCTGTTTCCCTCCATAGATGCTGCCTGAGCCTCTGAGTTCCTCCAGCACTGTCTTTTACTGATCATATGGTTCACACTGCAGAAAGGGTGGAGGAAGGTCCCCCATCTGAATTAAAAGTGCAAAGCCTAATTAGTTGCACAAAATGCTTTGAATCTCCTCCACAAAAGGATGTTGGTCTGGGGACCTGCACACAAAGTCTGCCGTGGCTCCCCACACACAACTGAATTAGATTCAGAATGATAGAGAGTCATAGAGTCATACAGCATGGAAACAAGCCCTTTGGCCCAACTTTCCCATGCCAACCTACGCCAGTCCCACTCGCCTGCATTTGGCTCTTATCCCTCTAAACCCATCTTATCCATATACTTGTCTAAATGTTTTATAAATTTTGTTCTAGCACCTGCCTCAACCACCTCCTCCGGCAGCTTGTTCTTAGCACCTTTTGTGTAAAAAAGTTGCCCCTCAGTTTCCTTTTAAATCTTTCCCCCCTCATCTCAAACCTACTGTAAGTCCTCTGGTTCTGAATTCCCCTACGCTGGGTAAAAGATTTGTTGTGCATGTACCCTATCTTTTCCCCTCATGATCTTATACACATCTCAGTAGTGTATATCCGTGCAGGTGTAAACTGAAGGATTATGCCTATGTATGGAGATAGTTTTTCAGAGCTGCATGTAAAAACTGTATTTCACTCTACCTACTACACGTGAGAAACCATTGAATCATTGAATCACTGAAGAGCTGGCTTTGTGTTGATCTGTTGCATAATTTGTGGAGCAGCAACCATGCCCACTGAAGTTGTGGACTCAGTGGATGCTGCACAGCGGTGTGCTACTGCTTCCAAGATGGTGGCCAACCCAGGTGACCATTTGCGTGCCAGCCACAGAAGCAGATCTGCCATCACATATAACAATCGCTTCCCACTCTTCAATCTCTACACGCTGTAAATGGCACGATTGTAATCACGTGTTGTCTCTCCGCTGACTGGTTAGCACGGAACAAACGCGTTTCACTGTACCTCAGCACACGTGACAATAAACTAATCTAAACGGAACTGAACTGTTACAGGGTGACTCGAAGATGAAGGGATGGAAGCAGCAAGACTGGAAATTCTGGTGGGAGGTGTCCAAAGAAACCAAGATGCCTGCAGAGGTAGGACCACTTTGTCCCAGTCGCCTGAGCCCCTGGTGCTGCTGTATGAAGCCTGATGCCACCTCATATTCCACCCAGAAGAAGATGTCTATAAACCAACGATGACTCCAATCAAATATCTACAAAGGCAGAGTGGAAAAACATGTCAACTTTTTTGCTACTTTTCTGGGTGGCACAGTGGCGTAACTGGTAGAGTTGCTGCCTCACAGCGCCAGAACCCTGGCTTCAATCCTGACTGCGGGTGCTGTCTGTAGGGAGTTTGTACATTCTCCCCATGACCATGTGGGTTTCCTCCGGGTTCTCCGGGACCCTTCCACACTCCAAACACGTACAGGTTTGAGGGTTAATTGGTTTTGGTAAAGATTGCAAATTGTCCCCCGGGTGTTGGATAGCGTAGCGTAGCGGAATCGCTGGTCGACGCGGACTCGGCAGACCGAACAGCCTGTTTCCACGCTGTATCTCCAAACTAAAGTAAACTAAGGTTTGTAGGTTAATTAGCTCCTGTAAACTGCCCCTAGTGTACAGGGTGGAACTAGTGTGCGGGTGATCAGTGATCAGCACGCACTCGATGGGCCGAAGAACCTGTTTCCATGCTGTAACTCTAAACTAAACTAAACTAAACTAAAGTCATTAGGAAATTTGCAAAAAAAATCTGGCTTGTGTATTGTAGAAAATTCGACAAAGGATCTTAGCATCTCCTCATTGGTGTCAATGTTTACCCAGTATCCCAGCAACAATGAGCATTGATTGGTGAATATTCCGTGAAATAGGCTTTGGTTTGATGCCTTTGGTCCTGAGGACCTGCTTATGGATGGGGCAGGGTGTAAGGTGAAGTACCGGTCAAAAAAATGCCCCGCAGCCCGGTTAATGAGGGCAGTCACACATTATGAGTGTCAATCAACTGGCTAATGAGATTCTGGGTGGCCCCTTGTGCTTCTACAGAGATTTAAACTTAAGAACCCAGGATTAGAAAATACAAAGTGTCCAAAGCCATTGTTTAGTTTAGTTTAGTTTAGAGAAAGCATGGAAACAGGCCCTTCAGCCCACTGAGTTCATGCCAACCATAGATCACCCGTTCACGCTAGTTCTATGTTACCCCATTTTCTCATCCACTCCCTACATACTTCCGGCAATTTACAGGGGCCAATTAACCTACAAATACGCTGGTCTTTGGGATGTGGGAGAAACCGGAGCACCCGGAGGGAACATACGTGGTCACAGGGAGAAGGTGCGAACGACACATAGACAGCACCCGAGGTCAAGAACAAAGCCGGGTCTCTGGCAATGTGAGGCAGCAGGTTTATCAAAGTGGGGGAGAGGTGCGGGCTGCAGGAAGAGGTAGTCATCGAGTCATAGAGTGATACAGTGTGGAAACAGGCCCTTCGGCCCAACTTGCCCACACCGGCCAACATGTCCAAGCTGCACTAGTCCCACCTGCCTGTGCTTGGTCCATATCCCTCCAAACCTGTCCTATTCATGTACCTGTCTAACTGTTTCTTAAACGTTGGGATAGGCCCTGCCTCATCTACCTCCTCCGGCAGTTTGTTCCATACACCCACCACCCTTTGTCCTATTAAATATTTTCCGCTTCTCCTTAAACCTATGTCCTCTGGTCCTCGAATCACTTACTCTGGGCAAGAGACTCTGTGCATCTCTACCTGATCTATTCCTCTCATGATTTTATACACCTCTATACGATCACCCCTCATCCTCCTGCACTCCAAGGAATAGAGTCCCAGCCTACTCAACTTCTCTCTAGAGCTCAGACCCTCTAGTCCTCAATCGAGAGATTAAATCACAAATTATGAATCAAGGGATAGAGCTTGAAGACTCTGCACAGAGAGAAGGCTTTCAGTCAGGGCTTGTCAAGGATCTTAGTTGGGTTGTGGAGCGTGGGATGGAGTGGATATTGAATAAGGAAGGATTGGGAGCAGGGAGATGATTGTGGAGATGGTCTGGAACTGCACTGGTCTGAAACAGGATGGGATGAGCTTGAATGTGGACCTGGGTCAGAATGGTGATTGGAGTGGCACTTCACTCTGAAATGCTGACAGGGTTCAGGGTTGGGGTTTGGTTGGTAGAAGGATCCATGACGATGGTCCGTGGTCGAGGAACATTTCAGTTCAGGATCATTCTTCATATGATTGTATTAGGGGGGAGAAATCTGGAAAGAGGGGTGGCACAGTGGCACAGCGCTAGAGTTGCTGCCTTACAGCACCAGAGACATGGGTTCATTCCTGACTATGTGTGCTGTCTGAATGGAGTTTGTACGTTCTCCTCGTGATTGCGCGGGTTTTCTCGGGGTGCTCCGAATTCCTCCCACCCTCCAAAGACGTATTGGTCTGTAGGTTATGTGTGAGAAGGAACTGCAGATACTGGTTTAAACCGAAGATAGACACAAAAAGCTGGAGTAACTCAGCGGGACAGGCAGCATCTCTGGAGAGAAGGAATGGGTGACGTTCGGGTCTGAAGAAGGGTCTTGACCCAAAACGTCACCCATTCCTTCTCTCCAGAGATGCTGCCTGTCCCGCTGAGTTACTCCAGCTTTTTGTGTCTATCTCACGTTTGTAGGTTAATTGGCTTTGGTAAAATTGTAAATTGTCCCCAGTGTGTGTAGGATAGTGCTAGTGGATGGGGTGATCACTGGTTGGTGCGGACTTGGTGGGCTGAAGGGCCTATTTCCGCACTGTATCTCTAAAGTCTAAAGACTAAAGTCTAAGGGTCCTTGCTCCGCTGAGTTACTCCTGCACTTGGTGTTTTGCTCCAGAGTATACTTGTTGTACCAGATCCCAGCATCTACAACAGTGGTTCTTAACCTGGGGGTCGGGACCCTCTATGGGGGGATTAGAAACATAGAAACATAGAAAATAGGTGCAGGAGGAGGCCATTCGGCCCTTTGAGCCAGCACCGCCATTCATTGTGATCATGGCTGCTCGTCACCAATCAATAACCCGTGCCTGCCTTCTCCCCATATCCCTTGATTCCACTAGCCCCTAGAGCTCTATCTAACTCTCTCTTAAATCCATCCAGTGACTTGGTCTCCACAGTCCTCTGTGGCAGGGAATTCCACAAATTCACAACTCTCTGGGTGGAAACGTTTTTTCTCACCTCCGTCTTAAATGACCTCCCCTTTATTCTAAGACTGTGGCCCCTGGTTCTGGACTCGCCCAACATTGGGAACATTTTTCCTGCATCTAGCTTGTCCAGCCCTTTTATAATTGTATATGTTTCTATAAGGTCCCCCCTCATCCATCTAAACTCCAGTGAATACAAGCCTAGTCTTTTCTATCTTTCCTCATATCACAGTCCCGCCATCCCAGGGATCAATCTCGTGATCCTACGCTGCACTGCCTCAATCACAAGGATGTCCTTCCTCAAATTAGGAGACCAAAACTGGACACAATACTCCAGATGTGGTCTCACCAGAGCCCTATACAACTGCAGAAGAAAGGCGTTTGGGGCTTTGCCAGGGGTCAGGAAGGGGACACAAATAATATATTGATTTGTTGAGTCCATGTTTAGGAACCTAACAAAGGTAGATAGATAGATAGATAGATAAACATTTATTGTCACATACACTAATTGGTGTAGTGAAATTTGACTTGCCATGCAGCACACAAATAAAGATAACACCAAAAAATTTAACAATAACATAAAAACATCCCCCCACAATGGTTCCCACTGTGGGGGAAGGCAGCAAAGTCCAGTCCCATCCCCAGTTCACCCATAGTCGGGGCCTATTGAGGCCTCTGCAGTCGCCGATACGGCAGCCCGATGCCTCAGGCCCTCTCGCCGGATGATGTAATTCTGGCGTCGGGTGAACACTCTCAGCGGCCCGGAGTGTCTGGAGCGGCCGCTACCTCCCAGGAGACCACGGCTCCCGAAGTCCACGAGCCGCGCTGGTCGGAGCTCCGACTCTGGCGACCTCGTCGTGAGATCCCAGGCTCCGCGGTGTTTAGGGTTCAGCGCCGCCCGCGGCTGGAAGCTCCGCAGACCGCAGACCGCTGACCGCAGACCACAGACCGCAGCTCCGCGATGTTGGTGCCGGCTGTCACAGCACTCCGGAGCTTGCTGCACGGCGACCCGGGTTAGGCATCGCCCGCTCCGCGATGGTGCTTCAGCGCTGTGCCGCCGCCAAAGCTGAAGTCCTGGCCGGTCCCGGCAGGAAAACGCCGCTCCGGTCTGCCCGTAGGCCGCGAGGAAGGGGCGAAGATACGGCTCGGAGAAAAGCCGCAACTCTGACCAGGTAGGTACTGAGAAATAGTTTCCCCCTTTCCCCCCCCCCCCCCACCCCCCACATAAAAAAGACTAAAAGACCTCCAAAACAAACACTTTCAACTAACTAAAAATAAAAAAAAATGGTGACAAGACTAACAGCTGCTGGCAGGGCAGCCATACTCGACGGCGCCCCTAGGTGGATACATACCACATACAGTATTTTGTTCACGTATGCAGTACTGGTACCAATGAGGTTAGGAACCACTGATCTACAATCTCTTGTGTTTCCACAACTCTTATAAAGATGCTCTCAAGTGGCGTCTGTCAAAGATCAAAAGAGTGGCAGAGGTCAGCTGCTAAAAGCACCACAACCCCTACTGGTATGGAGGAGAAAGACCATCAACTATATGTAATAATTACCTTAAATAATGTACATCTCTTCAGGAAACGCAATGCCGGTCGGTTAAATACATGAGTGCATTCAGCCATTGGGTTTGTGATAACATTCCGAGTACACACAACTTTCAACCCCCATTCCCGCCCAACCTTCCCCTCTCTAATGCTGAAAATATTCTGCAAATGTTCCCCAGAGAGCTGGTAGAGTGTGTGACAGTCTGGTATATTATTATAGAGTGCTGAAAATATTGCTCATTGGCCCATGCAAAGAATGTGCCTTGTATTCACCAATGATTAATCATTCCCTTTACTTCATGTTATTTTCATTCTCCTGGTTCCCATTTTGTTCCTCTCCCACCACTTTTACTGTTCATCCACTCCCACTGGTTATTATATTATAAATTACTAATGATCCCAGCATTTAATCATCACTTGGCCAGTGTACAAACTGGCTTTGTTATTAGTTTGCATTGTCCACCTTCATTTCTTATCTATTTGTCGTTCCTTTTCTCCAATTCTTAGTTTAGTTTAGTTTTAGAGATACAGCGCGCGCGAAAACAGCCCATCGATTGCACACCGACCAGCGATCCCCACACATTAACACAAGCTTACACACACTAGGGACAATTTACACTTATGCCAAGCCAATTAACCTACAAACCTGTACGTCTATGGAGTGTGAGAGGAAACCGAAGATATCGGAGAAATCCCAAGCAGGTCACAAGGAGAACATACAAGCTCCGTACAGACAGCACCCGTTCTCAGGATCGAACCCGGCGCTGTAAGGCAGCAACTTTACCACTGCGCCACTGTGCTGCCCACTGATCACTTTCCATACACAAAACAAGAGCAGGAGTAGGAATAGGTCACTTGATACCTCAAACCTGTCCCACCATAAATATGAAGATCATTCTGAAGAAGGGTCTCGAGCTGTATCGCGCCTACTCTGGCCACAACTCCTCTCCATGCCAGTTTCCTTGTCCTCAATGTCCTGATTTTCCAAACATGTAACTATCTCCGGTCCACAAAAATGCTGGAGAAACTCAGCGGGTGCAGCAGCATCTATGGAGCGAAGGAAATAGGCAACTTTTCGGGCCGAAACACTTCTTCAGTCTGATCTACTCCAGAGGAGGGAGTTATCACCGCGGGTCTCCTCGGGGGCCCACGGCAACGGCACCTGTTACAAGGCTGCACAATGTCTCCCTCTCTGAGGAGGGGAACATTTGGGGTCAGTTCCTGTCTGACTCAGAGCAAAAATCCTGATATAGGTCCGTAGGAGGGGCCATGTCAGCGCAGGTATCGTCAAGAGGCCTGCGGCAGCACCTGTTTTCAGGGCTGCCTACGAATCTCCGTCTCTGTGGAGGGGAGTGCGAGGAAATACTCGCAAGCGAAGGGGTTACTGCCGGATAAATTGGTTCCAGCCGTTAGCAGAATGCCTGGAAGGGGCCAGAGTTCCCCTCACGCTACAAGTGCCGGCAGTGAACAACGCTATCAGGGGTGACATTGGAGGATATGAAACCAGCCGCCGAATCTTCTCTTCAGGTAAGACTTATCCAACAGGTATACCTGGATGAGGAAGCAAAAGCTGTCGGCCTAATCAAGGTACCGACGATGAAAAAAGCTTCATCGTATCGGCGACGACACACCCCACGCCTCTTCGGCAGTAAGCAGTTCACTGAAACTGGTCGCAGCTTGAAAGCTGGGCAGAGGTCTTTCAGGCCAAGGTCCAAGCCGGTCTCAGGAAATGGAATCCACATACACTACCATTCCTACTCTCCAATCAAGGACGGGAATAGAACCCACATCAGGGGCCGTTGGGCTTACCATAGACCACCGGTAACCATGGAGGTAGGTGGGTCTGGTTCTTCCAAAACATGGGGTAGTGGACCATTTACAAGTTGGTAATATTTGCAATTGTTTTGTACAAATGACAATGATAACATGAGATTCAGATCAGTTATATACTAAAATGATAACATGAGATTGGGTTATTATTGCACAGTATGCTAGGGTACTGTGATGTAGTACATGGCTTATATAGTATATATGGCTTGGAATTGGGGCCAGAGTTGTCTTTCGAGGCAGGCTCAGTATTATGGCCAGGATCACCTTTCGAGACAGGCTCGGGAATCTGGCCAGAGTTGTCATTCAAGGCACGCACAAAATTATGGCAGGCGTGGCCTGTTCATTGTGAAAGATGGAGGATGTCGGTTTAAAATTGATTTAACTAGCATATGCAACATAGATTTTTCAGTATATGAAACTTTGTTACTGTCTAACAAAATGATTTCCTTAGGATTTTCATGGCATGTATCAATTTCAAAGTTGAATACTATTCAGGTCCCATTCACAGGGATCCCAGGAAACATTTGGAATTTATCTGGATGGGGCAATGATAATAGTTAATGCGTTGCAAATGGGCTAACTTCAGCTACCAGGTCATCTACCAAATTACTAAACAGGTGCTGGGACTGCTCAGAGCTCAAAAATCACTTGTTATGGCTCACTGGATGATATTCTAAACGCTGTGTTTTGCTAAAATCAACTGTTTCAGCCGCAACTATATTTGAGAAATTGAGGTTTCCTCCAGTTAAATTTAAGTTGATACTAACTACAGTTATTGATTATTCGGTTTTACCTTTAACTATTAATTCTCTGTAACTCCGCCCTGGGGCAAGAGATTGGAATCAATAGAAGCCTGTAACAACCTTGTTATCAAGCAGTCTTCTATTCATCAAATGTAATTTGCAATATAGCAGCTGTGTTTTCAGCTGTGCAATTGGGTCTTTGCTTTATCTGAACTTTCAACGTGCAAAGTAGTAACCTCTCAAGTGCCATATAGGTCATTGTTAACGGATCTATGCTTTTACCAGCTGAAGCCACCAAAGTCACAATGGTGGACGAACAATATTCAGCATTGCTCCAGTAGTTTTGGTCAATAAATCTTCAGTTATTGGTATCAACTACCTATAGACACTAGGTGCATACTATGGGTTATAGGGTTATTGTGCGGATATGCATGCTCAGTTCCAGGTTGATACACTGTGGTGGTGGCATATGTTGGTCACATGGGTGCAATCAAGCCAAAGTATCCTGTCGTAATTTACCCAACCTTATTTGGCGCTGGTGTATCATCACGTAGAATCAATGACAACACAGAATGGATGTTGGATCACAAAGTATTTTATGACATTATGGCTCGATGGAACACCGAATATCGAAATGTTTGCATCCAGGCTCATTCACCGGTTGTAAAGACATATGGCATCACAGTGGCGAGAGATACATTCTCGCTACACGGGGGGGAATGTTCTTTTATGCCATTGCTCCATTTTGCCTCATCATTCGGGTCTTGTAATAAATTCAGCAAGATCTCGCTTCAGGGGTTTTTCGTACTGTCTGATTGGCCTATGTAGCCATGGTTTCCCGCATATGTTGGGAATTATAGTAGAACCTTATATGGGTTTTCTCAACATAAAACTTTGCTGGTTCAGCCTGGGACTCAGGGAACCAGCCTCTGCATGATTAATCAATGCATTGCCTTACAGAATCTGAGAAGACAGCTCCTGCGGCTCGGGGTGTCAGACCGATCCATGTTGTGGTCACTGCAGAGTGCAGGGATAGCACCAAATAAGCAGTACATTTCCTCTTCAGGAGATGGGAAGCGTTCTGTTTTATGCTATGTTACATTTAATACAGCACGGACACTGACGTCTTAGAGTTCATTTTTCAATGGGCCCTTGACAATAAATTAAGTGATAGTCCCGTTCACTGTGCCCAACGTGCTTTCTCATCATATTTGCTGCAGCGAGCGGGACCAGCTCTGTCGGGTCTCACCCTCTGATATCCAGTTTCTTATGGATATCTTTACACAAGTTTTCCCAGACCCAAGTACACGGAAGTATGGGATGTTGACATTGTGTTAACACTACTTCACCAAGGGGCTCCAGCTATATCCCTATCTTTGCCTCGGCTCTCATAAGGTAGTTATCCCCTTGGCATTGTTCTCAGCGCAACGGGTCCAGTCATTACATAAATTGCGACTGGACAGGATGGTTATACCTGCTATAATATAATATTTAATGTTTACGATTTAGTTAAGCAGGGCAGCCCAGGGGTGTCAGGTCTCAAACTAGTTCTCATGGCATACCCCATGCACCTTCGGTTATGTGTGCTCACACATTTACATTACGTCAAGGTCACCTATAGCCTTAGAGGCTCTCATACTACCTATGTAGTTAGTTACTAAAAACCTCTTAAGAAGGTATCAGTTTAGACCACCTCCAGGTGGTTAAAGTGGGGTTCTGGCTTATACAGGAGTAGATACTAATTCTCTAATCTCACTCCACCTGGGTTGCTACTACATCAGCAGCAAGGGTTATGTACGGTCCTCTGGACCACATCTTGCCGACTGCAGGATGGTCTAGCGAACGGGTTTTCCAAACATTTTATTTTAACCCATTGCCAGACCAGGGGTATTTGCCAACTCTATTTTAGGTTCTACTCTATTTTATAGTTTTTCCCCCGGATGAGAGGGGTTACTATTATTATTATTTGTTCATTTATCAGCATCAGCACGTTTTTAATCTATGTCATGTCTATATGCATTATTAATGTTTTCCCTTATCATTGGTAAACTGATGCAGTCGTGCTTGTGTGGACTCGTTTTTCCATGGCATGAAATCACAGAGCTTCAAAGTCTTCACGTAGTCACTCACGTGACTTCGAAGTAAAATAGTAAGATTAAACGAGAACTTACCAGTTTGAAGTTTGATCTTTATTTTATGAGGAGTTACGGTGAGCGATTACGTGCCCTCCGCTCCCAACCCTCGTATCATAAAGATCATCTGGTAGTTCTAGTCATCTCGAATTTTACTATGTTAGTTCAACTACTGTTATCTGTGATTTTACACCGCTGCTTTAAAGATTGACGTGCATGCGCCTGGACGGCCTTCTTCACGTAATCGCTCATCGTAACTCCTCATAAAATAAAGATCAAACTTCAAACTGGTAAGTTCTCATTTAATCTTACTATTATATTGAATGGCGGTGCTGGCTCGAAGAGCAGAATGGCCTACTCCTGCACCTATTTTCTATGTTTCTATGTTTTTATGTTACCTAGGTACAGTGAAATTCCTGTTTTGCACACAGTTCACTAAAACTCTTTTTAAACATCGGCACAATCCTAAAGTAAACGAGTGTAAGAATAGTAGATTATGTTGTGGAAGTACACAAGAGTCGCCGTGTTTCTGGTGCCGTCTTGTATCGTTCAACTTCAAAGTTGTTAAGAATGGAGAATCTTAACTCGCCCATGAAAGTCTGTTGTCCTGGTGGCGGCACTGGGTCACGGTTACAGGGGTCGGTCTGGCCAGGCATTGTTGTTGGTATCCTTGTGTCATAATATAATAGTAAGATTAAACGAGAACTTACCAGTTTGAAGTTTGATCTGTATTTTATGAGGAGTTACGATGAGGGATTACGTGAAGAACCCGCTCAGTGCGCAGGCGCGGCATACTTCCAAGCAGCGGTGTGGAATCACAGATAGACACAGGTATTTGAAGTAAACATAGTAAAGAAAAGGAGACATCAATTTATTAGTTTGATCCATATAATGAGGGTGGGAGCGGAGGGCACGTAATCCCTCATCGTAACTCCTCATAAAATACAGATCAAACTTCAAACTGGTAAGTTCTCGTTTAATCTTACTATTTTACTTCGGAGTCACGTGAGTGACTTCGTGAAGATTTCAAAGCTCTGTGATTTCAAACCGTGTAACAGTTTTATTTCACTCACTGCCGAAAGTTCTTGAGGGAGGAAGTGTTATCGTAATCAACCTATGAATCTGTTTCTCAAGAAACACAAAAGGTAGTTATTAACAATAACAAAATTAAAGTGCTCCCCCGGGCTTAACTTAAATATTTGCAGCTTGTAATATTTTCTCTGCAAATAAATCAGGTTTCATCAACGGCTTATTATAAAAGTTCTGAATGTCGTTTCCCTCGACCATCCTGCTGTATTCAGAATATGGTCAACCGGTACGTCCATTCTGTCGGCCGTTGATGTAGATGCTGCCCTAGTGGAATGAGATTTAAATGTATTAGTATCTATTCCGGCAGCCTTCAGTACCTGTTTGAGCCATCTTGAAATGGTTTGGCTCGTTACCCGGCCATGAGGTTTCTTGTGGCTGACCCATAAGGCTTTTTCACTCCCTCTGATATTGTGGGTTGTGTCTATGTAATGTTGTAGATGGGTCACGACACACAACCGTGGCTCTTGTGGGTAGGCCCGGAATACCACCAGTGGATTAGCTGTTCCTGGCCTGCTTTGCTTCACCAGACCCTGTATGATGAATGTGATCTGATCTGGGGTGGTCACCATGTTGTCCAGCCTTAACTTGTGTAGTGACTGGACCCTCTGAGCGGATACGAGTGCCATCAACATGAGCGTCTTTAGTGTAGATTGCTCGAGGCTGAGGGATCTGGCTGGTGGCCATTCCCTGAGGTATGTCAGGACCACACTGATATCCCAAATATGGGTATACCTGGGTTTAGGGGCTTGATATCATAAATGCCCTTCATCAGTTTTACCACCAGTGGATGGGATCCCATTGCCTGTTGTCCTGCTGGTTTGAGATAAGCAGAAAGAGCACTTCGCGCTGTGTTGATGGCACTGTAACTGATCCCTTCATCATGGTGTAGATGGGCCAGGAATTCCAGTACGTTGGTGGCTGTGGCTGTTGCATACGTTGTCCCTGTTTCCTGGCAGTACTTCTCCCATTTTCTTATGTTGATTCAGTACTGCCTCTTGGTGGATGTTCAAAGGGATGCCGACATGGTGGTGATGGTTCGTTCGGACAATCCCTGTTCCAGGTAAGATCTATTCAAAGCCTGCAACCCAGGAGTTTAATTTTCTCATGGCATGGGTGGCTTATGCCTGATACTGGGTGAGTTAATAATCCTGGATCACTGGGAAAGACCATTGGTGACTCAACCACCATGTCATGTAGAACCGGGAACCATGGCTGTGTAGGCCAGTCGGGCACCATCAAAATTCCAGAAGCAGAGTCCATCTGTATTTTGCGAAGTACCCGACTGATGAGGCAGAAGGGAGGGAAAGCATAGAAGAAGACATTTCCCCAATCCAGCGTGATGGCATGTATCGCTGCTGCCTCTGGGTCTGGTTCCCAAGCGACATATATAGGTAACTGGTGATTTCGTCTTGATGCAAATACATCGATATCTGGCGTTCCATACTGCTTAATAACTTTAGCAAATACTTTAGGTTTGAACATCCATTCGATGTTATCATTGAATTTGCGTGACCTGGTGTCTGCCACTGTGTTTAGCTTACCTGGTAGATAAGTAGCTGATAGCCAAATATGTCTTTCGACACACCATAGCCAAATCATGTTGACCAATTTGTCGCATGATAATGATTTTATGCCGCCCATATGGTTAATATAAGCCACCACCGTAGTATTATCAATCTGTAACCGAACATGCAAGTGCTGCATATTAGATACATATGCTTTTAACCCATAAAAGACGCCCAACATCTCTAGATAGTTAATGCCCAGTGTCAGTAGTAATGATGACTCTAGGTTAGTCCATCTACCACCTGTGCTGGATATGGAGTTAGTTGCTCCCCAGCCTTGAGCACTGGCATCTGTTTGAAGAACTAAAGTAAGGTTAGTGATGATGATAGAGCTGAAACTATGCCAAACATTTTCTGCCCACCACTGTAGCTGATATTGCTTCAGTGGGTAATTACATGACACGAACATCGTGACCTGTATGTCGTTTTAGTGCCTGTACCTTTGCTGTTTGTAAATTTTGATAGTGCAAAGGTCCGCATTGTGTAGCTGGAAATGCTGCTACCATTTTCCCAATCACTCTTGGGACTTGTTGAATAGTTGGTCCTTTGTTGACCATTAAATAGTTGCATGATTGTGCTAATGCAACCATTTTTTTAAATTTAATTTATTTATTTATTTATTTATTTTTTATTTTCCTTTTGGCAAAGTAACAGTCATATGGACTGAGTTAATTGTGAAGCCCAGGTAGTCCATAATAGTGGATGGCTTCAACTTAGATTTATCTGGATGTAGGACGAACCCCAGAGTTTCAAGGAGCTATTTTGTAGCTGATACTGCTGCCACAGCCAATTCCATCGTTTTCCCTACTATCTGAATATCATCCAGGTATGCCATGACAATATGTGTTTGTTTCTTAGTCTTGCCATGGCTATTTTCAATATTTTGATGAATAATCTTGGGGCTGAGGTTAGCCCATTGGGCAATGCGTTGTACTGCCTCAGCTGCCCCAACCAGATAAATTGTAGGTATCTGCAATGATCCTTGTGTATGGGTATTAGATAGTAAGCATCTTTCAGATCAATGCTTGCCATGAAGTATCCTTTGGAAATCAGTTGTTTGGCAGTAACAACTGTCTCCATTTTGAAATGTATATACTCAACAAACTTATTTAGTGATGTTAAGGCAATGATGATGCGACATCCACCATCTTTTTTGGTTTTATTTGATACAAATTCCAAAGGTTCATGTTTGGTCTTTTGGATGACCTCTCCACTAATGCTGTTGAGTATATACTTATCACACGTGACAGTAACCCATGCTTCTTTAAACCAGTGTAATCTCCCCTCTGTTAGTAAAGCACCCTTATTCTCTATATGCTGGCAGGAACCAGACCCACCTACCTCCATGTTCAGTGGTGTTTCTTTTGTTTCCTGATGTTTTTGTAGGTTTTGCTTGTCTGACGTGCTGGCGATGTTGGGGGGTGGCGCATTTTCCATGGGGTCCGCTGTGGGCCCTGATCTAAAAAAGATCTTTTGGGGATAAAATGCGGTCCCCGAGCTTTCACCAGTCCCATATTGAGGACGTCGACTGCTGGATGCCATGGGGTGCTGCCGCTTGGGTATTGTAGCTCTTGGTTTGCTCGTCCCAGGGCCTGCCCTCATGAGGCCGAAAGATGTCGCTGCTTCCTCCATGTCCCTCAGTTTTTTGTTGAGGTCTTTCCCAAATAACAGAGCGTCCGTCTCTGCAGCTGGGGCTCTGCACAACCCAGCAAATTTGGGATTGAGGGCAGGTCTTATGTTTCCCCGCCGGAGATTGTGTATCTCAAATTGTGTGTTGCACATCAGTGCCAGCACATCCTGCTGGCAAGTATCCATCTCCGTACTTTGCACAGAACGAGCAAAGGCTGTAATGGCCGACGTCCGGAGCCTTAGGATCCGCTGTAGCTTGATTTCATGTTTGACCCCACGTGACCCCAGATCTGGCTGTTCACAGTCTTCACTCTGAGGGCCTCACAGTTCTCTGGTGCTGTATAAAATTCAAGCACCTCAAGAAGTACCTTCTCCTTCAAGGGCTTATTTGACAGATGATTGATGCTGGCTGCCATGTTTGGTTCCAGCAGTCTTCCAGCACGTGGGGTTGCTACATAGCGGTCCACCACACCCAGCAGCTCTTCCTGCTCCTGCACCCCTTGCATTCTGCCAAATTCTTCCGCCAGCCCCTTTCCAGACCAGCCCAACCCTGGTCACCAATGCTAGCCTCCAGTAATGAGGGAGCAGAGGGCAGTGCCCAAGACACTGTGGAGGAGGTGCCTGACCTACCTCCGCGAGAACGCTCCTTCTGCGTAGCTCGCTGGAGCATCTGCTCCAAGAGCTGTTGTAAGCTCTGGCGGCTGTCTCTCCTCCGTGTAGGTGGAGACATGTCCCCATCCGACGAATTAGACATTACCTGCCGGTTGCTCTCATGGCTTTGCTCCCTGTCCGCTGTGCAGGCATTAGCGGGACTGGGCTCGGCTCGGTGTCGGGGATAGCGGAGCGCTCTATGTGCGGTCCTGCCGCCTGTTGCTGCCCCCCTGAGATTAAACGCTCCTCTGGTGGAGTTGAGCTGGGGCAGTTCTGTTGGAGAGTCTTCTGGTGAGTGTACTTATTTGCTAAGAACACCCACCCTCTCTTTCTCTGTTAGACTTAGTTGAATATACTCACCCAACGGTCTGTTTCAAAATGCAGCCGGAGCGCCTTCCTCCAGCTGCCGCCGCTGTTGCACTGCTGGCGTAATGCCGCGCCTGCGCACTGAGCGGGTTCTTCACGAAGTCACTCACGTGACTCCGAAGTAAAATTGTCATAGAGACATACAGCGTGGAAACAGGCACTGCAACCCAATTTTCCCACACTGACCAATATGACCCATCTACACCAGTCTCACCTGCCTGTGTTTGGCCCAAATCTCTCCTAAGGTGTCCTATCCATTTACCTGTCTAATTGTTTCTTACCACTGTTCTGTTTTTATATAGCATGTTCTATTATATTTGTTGTTTAGTTTAGAGATACAGCGTGGGAACAGGCCCTTCAGCCCACCGAGTCCGCACCGACCACCGATCCCCGCACATTACCACTACCCTACACGCACTCGGGACAATTTTACATTTACACCAAGCCAATAAACCTACACGCCTGTAAGTCTTTGGAGTGTGGGAGGAAACTGAAGATCTTGGAGAAAACCCACGCAGGTCACGGGGAGAACGTGCAAACTCCGTACAGACAGCACCTGTCATCAGGATCGAACCCGGGGCTCTGCCGCTGTTAGACAGCATCTCTACCACTGTGTCACCATGCTGCCATACTGTATGTTGAACACCCAGCAATTGGCAGTCAGTATCATACTGATATTTTGCCACACTTTAGCTAGCGTGGATCAGAAAGTCATATCATAGCACAGAATCTGAGAGAGTAGACAATGAAGGAATGGCAATAGAATGTCAGAAAGGTGCTGAAGTGACATGCACAGCAGGTGGAACATAATGATAAGCCTGAAACAATATATTTTGGTGACAACAATGAGGAATCCCAACGTAATCTGAAGGACACCACTCAAAATGGAGTGCAGTGACTCAGATTTCAGGATTTATGTACACACATTCTTGAAGATGACAGGAGAGACCACACCTGGAGTATTGTGTGCAGTTTTGGTCTCCAAATTTGAGGAAGGACATTCTTGCTATTGAGGGAGTGCAGTGTAGGTTCACAAGGTTAATTCCCAGGATGGGGGGACTGTCATATGCTGAGAGAATGGAGCGGCTGGCTTTGGATACTCTGGAATTTAGAAGGATGAGAGGATATCTAATTGAAACATGTAAGATTATTAAGGGTTTGGGCACGCTAGAGGCAGGAAACATGTTCCCGATGTTGCGGGGTCCAGAACCAGTGGCCACAGTTTAAGAATAAGGGGTAAGCCATTTGGAACGGAGATGATGAAACACTTTTTCACACAGAGAGTTGTGAGTCTGTGGAATTCTCTGCCACAGAGGGCAGTGGAGGCTGGTGCTCTGGATACTTTCTAGAGAGAGCTAGATAGGGCTCTTGAAAATAGCAGAGTCAGGGGATATGGGGAGAAGGCAGGAACGGGATACATTGGGAATGATCAGCCATGATCACATTGAATGACGATGCTGGCTTGAAGGGCCGAATGGCCTACTCCTACACCTATTGTCTATTATCTATTGAGAGAATGAGATTCCATGTTTATGATTTACGTTCTTTAATATATATATATATATATATATTTTTAATTTAAATTAATTTCTTAATTTCTTTTGAACTTAGTTTGGTTTAGTTTAGAGATACAGACTGGAAACAGTCCCTTCGGCCCACCTAATCTGCATAAACCAGCGATTTCCGCACACTAAAGGGCCTGTCCCACATACGCGACCTTTACAGGCGACTGCTGGCACCCATGAAAGGTTGCCGAAATTTTCAACATGTGGAAAACTCAACGGCGACCAGAAAGATGCTACGACTCATTGGAGACCTCTCACGACCATAGGAGACCTGTAATGACCATACAGGCTATATGATCGTGAGAGGTCTCTAAAGTTTTGTAACGTCTTTCTGGTCGCCGCTGAATTTTCAAAATTTCGGCGACCTATCATGGGTGCCGGCAGTCGCCTGTAAAGGTCGCGTAAGTGGGACAGGCCCTTTACACTATCCTATACACATTAGGGACAATTTCCATTTATGCCAAGCCAATTAACCCACAAAACCTGTATGTCTTTGGAGTGTGGAAGGAAACCGAAAATCTCATTAAAAAACCCATATGGTCACGGGGAGAACGTACAAACTCTGAACAGACAGCACCCATAGTAGGGACTGTATCTGGGTCTAAGGCGCTTGCAAGTGCTGTAAGGCAGCAACTCTACCGCTGCGACACCGTGCAGCCTTTTTATCAAAGATATTTTTTTTAAGTTGAAAGGTCTATGACAACCAGAGTAAGTACATTTATCTTCAGAGCAGACCAGGGGTGTGTTCTCAGGAACCACCACCTGAGGCCTAGTCACTTTCACTGCCTTGGCTTCACCCGATGTCCAAGGCTTCAAGGTCCAAAGCAAATCAAACGTACAAGTCTGGAAAAGTGTGCCTGTGGCCATAGTTCAGGCAATGGACCTGGACAGTTTGCTGGGTGAAACACTGTCTGGCCCATTGTGTAGGAAGGAACTGCAGATGTTGACGATCGATACAAAAAGCTGGAGTAACTCAGCGGGACTGGCAGCGTCTCTGGAGATGCTTCTCTCCAGTCCATTCCTTCTCTCCAGAGATGCTGCCTGTCCCGCTGACATTCTCCAGCATTTTGTGTCTAGCTTAAGCATTTATGTTTGTTGGCATACACTGAATGAGCTGATCCTGGCCATTCTGGTTCAAGGAGTTCTACAAGGGGCAATATATCTTGGTGAGAACGATGAGGTGTCCCAATGCGATTCGATTTTTTTTAGATTAGATTCAACTTTATTGTCATTATGCAGTGTACAAGTACAGAGACAATGAAATGCAGTTAGCATCTAACCAGAAGTGCAAAAACAGTGCATGTGGTGGAATAATATCTAATGAAGTACATAGGCAGATATGCCCCTGTCCCACTTAGGAAACCTGAACGGAAACCTCTGGAGACTTTGCGCCCCACCCAAGGTTTCCGTGCGGTTCACGGAGGTTCCTGAAGGTTTCCGGAGGTTTTTGTCAGTCTCCCTAATGGTCGACAGTGGTTTCCACTTCTTCTATGTTCCGGCTATTATTTCAAAAAATTCAAAACCGGCCACGACTAAAAATAGGTTGCCGTTTTATAAATCAGTAATTTTTTAGTCGAAGCCGGTGGCGATGCTAGTTGAAGGTGGTTGCCGGAGGTTGCAGGTAGTGGAAGGTAAGACCTTTTTTTCATCACGTTTTATTGCACCAGGGAGGTCTTACCACTTTCAACCATTCGGGAGACTGACAAAAACCTCCGGGAACCTCCGGGAACCGCACGGAAACCTTGGGTGGGGCGCAAAGTCCCCTTAGGTTTCCGTTCAGGTTTCCTAAGTGGGACAGGGGCATAAGAGTAGGATATATACAGTAGTCTATATATAAGGGTACACTATAGGTGGGGAAATATATGTACAGTGGGACATAGTAACATGGATACACTGGGTGGGATATATGCAGGATACAACTAGAAATGGAGCCCAGCATGTCTGGGATTTTGTAAATTACAAGAGAGAACAAGGAACTATTTTAAAAGGTACATGAGACCTTGGGTTTTATAAATGGTGTCAGTTAGTAGAAAAAAAAGGAAGTTACAGTGAATATATTCAAAACATATTCTGCTGGAGGAGATAGTTGAGGCAGGTGGTATTGCAACGTTAAAGAAACATTTAGACAGGTACATGGATGTCAGGTCGGGGGGAGTTCCCCCCGCCACTGGTACCATGTAATCCCGTGCTACCTGCTCCATGGTCGGATAGTCGGTGACTAAACCGTCTCTCCCACCTGGTTTGCCAGGTGAGGAGGGGGCTGTGGACCCCCGGGCAGGACCAAAAACAAGACCTGTCAAAGTGCGGGTGAGCTCCTAGTGAACCAACGGCCATCCACACTTCAGTGGAAGTTGCGATCATTGTCGTACATCGCATTGCAAGGCACCGGGCCCGTTGATGTTTTCAACGATGATGATGACATGGACGGGACAGGTTTAGAGGGATATGGTCCAAACACAGGCAGGTGGGGTTAGTGTGGATGGGGCATGTTGGTCAGTGTGGGCAAGTTGGGCCAAGGGGCCTGTTTCCTCACTGTATGACGCTATGACTCTATAATGGTATATTTTGAGCAACACACTTTAGGGAGGAGATGAAAACCTGAGAAGTTGGTGCAGAAGAGATTTACAAGTGGCACGGCATGGTGGCGCAGTGGTGGAGTTGATGCCTTACAGCACTTGCAGGGCCGGAGACCCGGGTTCGATCCTGACTATGGGTACTGTCTGTCTGGAGTTTGTATGTTTTCCCCGTGACCGCATGGTTTTTTTTCCAAGATCTTCGGTTTCCTCCCGCTCTCCAAAGATGTACGGGTATGTAGGTTAATTGGCTTGGTGTATGTGTTAATTGTCCCTACTGTGTGTAGGGTAGTGCTAATGTACGAGGATCGCTAGACGACATGGACTGGGTGGGATGAAGTGCCTGTTTATACACTGTATCTCTAAACTAAACTATTAATGGTTCCAGAGGCGGGGGGTGTTGGCTATAAGGATAAATTGGGGGAAGTAGCAGACTTTGAGCAAAGATGATGTGATTAATTATTCCTATCATCAAATATCCATGGAAAATGAATAGAAAAAGTCTGTTTATTGACAGGAGTCATGAAATTGAATTCACTTTGTGCGTGTGTCAGGAACTAATACTGAATTTTTGGATGAAATCAGAATGGTTAATTTTTCTCTGAAAAAGTCATTTTTTAATTGCACACCTGATTAAATGGCAGCCTGGTTGTGCAGCGGTAGAGTTGCTGCCTTACAGCACCAGAGACCCGGGATCGATCTGACTATGGGTACTGTTTGTATGGGGTTTGTACGTTCTCCCTGTGGGCTTTCTTTGAGATCTTCGGTTTCCTCCCACACTCCAAAGACGTACAAGTTTGTAGGCTCATTGGCTTGTTATCAATGTAAAATTGTCGCTAGCGGGGATCGCTGGTCGGCGCAGACTTGGTTGGCTGAAGGGCCTGTTTCCACGCTGTATCTCTGTATCTCTAAACTAAACCGGGCCGTTTAATCAAGCTTCCCGGCAAAGAGACTGCTGATGGAGTTAGGAAGTTGTTAGGAAGTGGGATTTCATGGGTAATATTAGCCAAGCCAGGTGCTGTTGGCATTGTGACAAACAGATTAGGAAAGTCAATTTGTGGTTTAAGGAGTGGTTGGGAAGGGGTGGCTCCATATTACAGGAGCTTGGCAACAGTGCTGGGATAGGAACGAGCTGCACCCTTGGGACAGGCTTCACCTGAAGCAGGACAAAGGTCTCGGGCGGAAAGAATAACAAGAGACTTAATTAAGACTTTAATCAAGTAACAAAAGGCAAGGCAAATTCTCATACTCACAAAAGCACTAGCTATAAAAACAGAATCAGCATGAAAGATTAAAATACAAATTGAATGAATGAATCAGGATAAAATGAATGCCCTATGATTGGATACCTACATGCTCACACCAAAAATGCTCTTTACACATTGTTACAACCTTAATTCTCTCTTCTCATTTTAGTTGCTCTTCCTGCCAATTTAATTTGAAAAAGTTTCCCATGGTTATTATTCTCTTCTGCCGCTTATTTCATTGATTTATATTTCTTCCTCATTCCTCAATTCTTTTAATTTAACATGCCTGAAGAAACAAAAAGTAGAGATGGTGATGCAGCTTCATGTTCCCAGGAGTAAATATCACCAGCAACCTGTCCTAGACTAGCCATTTTGAAGCAATGGTCAAGAAAGCACACCAACGTCTCTACTTCCTTAGGCCCCGACAACTCACCAAGTTCTACATATGCGCCGTAGAAAGCATTTCATTGGGATGCCTCCCAGCATGGTTTGGGGACAGCTCCATCGAAGACAGCACGAAACTGCAGGGAATTGTTGTCACACCCTAGACCATCACACAAACCAACCTCCCTTCCATTGACTCAATCTACACAATGCCTCCTTGGCAAGACCACAGCATAATCAACGACCACTTCCTCATCTCCCCTCTCTCATCAGGTAAGAGGTACAGAAGTGTGAAAACACACACCTCCAGATTTAGGCACAGTTTCTTCCCAGCTTCTTTTTCGTGTCCACCTTGTTTAAAATGTTGTCCTCGCTGTCATCGTCCGTCCTGAAAAGGACGCAAGCTTCCGGCGACAATCAGTGGGAGCCATAACATGTCGCAATAGATGATGGTGGTAGCAGAATTAGCTCAGGATACTTCTAGTTTCCAGCCCCGCGACATGGACGCTTCTGTATAATATAATATAATATATTCTTAACAATAAAATATAATAATAATAATATATTTTATTGTCATTGCACAGAAAAGAACAGTAAAACAGTAAAACAGTAAAACAGTCTAAAGTGCAAATGTGTCTGTGCGACGTGACCATCCGAGGGAGACAGTCCATGGGGGTGGGGGGGGGGGGGGCACTCAGCGGGGCCGGTTCAGAGCAGCTATAGCTCTGGGAATGAAGTTGTTCCTGAGTCTGGAGGTGCGGGCGTAGAAGGCCTTGTAACGTCTGCCGGAAGGTAGGAGTTCGAACAGTCCATTACAAGGGTGTGAGGAGTCTTTGTGGATGCTGACGGCCTTCCTGAGGCACCGTGTATAGTAGATGCCCTCCAAGGCTGGTAGCGGTGTCCCAATAATCTTCTGCACTCTGTGGACGACGTGCTGAAGAGCTCTCCTCTCCGCCTCCGTGCAGCTGAGATACCACACACTAATACGCTAATATGCTCTCTGTGGTGCAGTGGTAGAAGGTTGTCAGCAGCAGTTGGGGCAGACCAGTCTTTTTCAATGTTCTCAGGAAGAACAGGTGTTGGTGGACCATGTGAGGTCCACTGAGATGTGAGTTCCCAGAAACTTAAAGCTGGACACTCTCTCCACACGGTCCCCGTAGATGGAGATCGGGGCATATTCCCCATTATGTGTCCTCCTGAAGTCGATAATCAGCTCCTTGGTCTTGGAGGTGTTTAGGGACAAGTTGTTACGTGAGCACCAGTCCGCCATGTTCTGCACCTCCGCTCTGTAGTTTGTTTCATCACCGTGGGTGATCAGCCCGATCACTGTTGTGTCGTCTGCAAACTTGACGATGGTGTTGGTGTCGAATGCAGGAACACAGTCGTGTGTGAAGAGGGAGTAGAGCATGGGGCTCAGTACACAGCCCTGTGGTGTGCCGGTGCTCAGGGTGATAGTGGAGGACAGGTGCGGGTCCAGTCTCACTGCCTGCGGTCGCTCCATCAGAAAATTCAGGATCCAGTCGCATATCGGCGAGCTGAGGCCTAGCTGGTGGAGTTTGGTGGTGAGCTTGGTGGGGATGACCGTGTTGAAGGCAGAGCTATAGTCTATGAAGAGCATCCTCACGTACGTGCCCTGTCTTTCCAGGTGAGTCAGGACAGTGTGAAGAGCCAGAGAGATGGCATCCTCTGTGGATCTATTTGCCCTGTATGCAAATTGATGAGAGTCCAGTGAGGCAGGGATGTTGGATTTGATGTGGGAGAGGACCAGCCTTTCAAAGCACTTCATGGGCATTGGAGTTAAGGCAACTGGACAGTAGTCGTTCAGGTTGGTGACTTTTGACTTTTTCGGCACCGGCACTATGGTGGCTGTCTTCAGGCACTTGGGGACCGTTGCCAGAGATAGAGACAGGTTAAAGATCCTCGTGAATACCTCAGCCACTGTACAGCACAGTCCTTTAGTACCCTTCCTTGGACTCCATCCGGGCCTGCAGCCTTGCGTGGATTGATCCTACGCAGAGCGCACTGTACCTCCTGGGTGCTCAGTGTTAAGGCCTGTCCCTCTGCCATGGCCGGGGTTATTCCACTCCTGGTGGTGTTGCCAGTTTCGAAGCGGGCAAAGAAGGTGTTTAACTCGTTGGCCAGTGTGATATCACTATGGGGGCACGCGGGGCTGCTCTTGTAGTCAGTGATGTCCCTGCCACCCTGCCACATGCTTCTGGTGTCTGCGGTATTGAAGTGGGATGCCAGCTGTTATCAGGCAACTGAACCATCCTATCAATAACTGAGCTACTATCTGCCTCATTGGAGATCCTCGGACTATCTTTAATCAGATTTTATTGGACTTTATCTTGCACAAAATGTTATTCCCTTTATCCTGTATCTGTACACTGTGGACGGCTTGATTGTAATCATGTGTGGTCTTTCAGCTGACTTCATAGCACACAACAAAAAGTTTTTCACGAAGGATGGGACAATAATCTGAACTAAACTAAATTAAACTAAACTAAACAAAGCTAAAGAAGTTAGATCCAAATCTAAATACATCATAAACCAGCGCAGGGGAAGAGCACAAACTTCCCAAGCCAACGGCTAGCGGGTATATATTGTGCAATCCTGCACATTTGAAAAGAATCGTCGACTTTGATCAAAGACTATAATTAATTTCAGGCACCCGTAGGTTCTAATTACGTTTATTACTGCTCATGACTTATGTTCTTTCCACACAAAAAAATGTCTTTAAATTTCTTAACTTCTTTTGAACATATCAAAGGTATTTCTTTAAATAGTTGAAAGGTCTATGACAAGCAGAGTCAGTACTATTATCATCAGGGCAGACCAGGGATGCATTCTCAGGAAGCACCACCTGAGGCCTAGTCACTTTCACTGCCTTGGCTTCACCTGATGTCCAAGGCTTCAAGGTCCAAAGAAAATCAAACCTTCAAGTCTGGAAAAGTGTGCCTGTGGGAACAGTTCAATGGTCTTTACTGTCATGTATGCACTGCACAGTGAAATTCTTTTTGCATAACTTAGAACGTAGAACGTAGAAAATAGGTGCAGGAATAGGCCATTCGGCCCCTCGAGCCAGCACTGCCATTCAATATGATTATGGCTGATCATCCAAAATCAGAACCCCATTCCTGCTTCCTCCCCATATACATTGATTCCGTTAGCCCAAAGAGCTAAAACTACCTCTCTCTTGAATACACTTCTTCCCACCCTGCTTCCTGTAAGGACTCCATCCCCTACTCCCAATTCCTCCGTCCATGCCACATCTGCTCCCAGGATGAGGTGTTCCACACCAGGGCATCGGAGATGTCCTCATTCTTCAGGGAACGGGGGTTCCCCTCTTCTACTATAGATGAGGCTCTCACCAGGGTGTCTTCTATACCCCGTGACTCTGCTCTCACTCCCCATCCCCCCACTCGTAACAAGGACAGAGTCCCCCTTGTCCTCACCTTCCACCCTACCAGCCGTCACATACAACAAATAATCCTCCGACAATTTTGTCACCTCCAACGTGATCCCACCACTTGCCACATCTACGCATCTCCTCCACTGTCTGCTTTCCGCAGAGACTGCTCCCTCCGTAACTCCCTGGTCAATTCGTCCCTTCCCACCCAAACCACCCCCTCTCCGGGCACTTTCCCTTGAAACCGCAGGAAATGCTACACTTGTCGCTTTACCTCCCCACTTGACTCCATTCAAGGACCCAAGCAGTCTTTCCAGGTGCGGCAGAGGTTCACCTGCACCTCCTCCAACCTCATCTATTGCATCAGCTGCTCTTGATGTCAGCTGCTCTACATCGGTGAGACCAAGCATAGGCTTGGCGATCACTTCGCCCAACACCTCCACTCGGTTCGCAATAACCAACCTGATCTCCCGGTGGTTCAGTACTTCAACTCCCCCTCCCATTCCGCATCCGACCTTTCTGTCCTGGGCCTCCTCCATGGCCAGAGTGAGGACCACCATAAATTGGAGGAGCAGCACCTCATATTTCGCTTGGGCAGTTTACACCCCAGCGGTATGAACATTGACCTCTAATTTAAGGTAGTCCCTACTTTCTCCTCCCCTTCTCCCCTTCCCTACTTTCTCCTCCTCTCACCCGCTGAGTTTCTCCAGCATTTTTGTCTACACATAGACAAGTCGCCATATTTTTGGCGCAGTTTACGCAAAGAAAAAGTCCAGTCCAGAGTCCACATGCTGGATATATTGGAGTGCCCCTGATCCAGGTAAGCCCAGGTAAGACCCTCCTCCATCACCCTCGGCCAGCTCGGCCCGTGGACCAACATCCCTCTCATCAGTGAGCTGAGTGAAACACAAACTGGCTCCATCAGGATTCATAAATTCATAAGTTCTAGGAGCAGAATTAAACCATTCGACCCATCAAGTCTACTCTGTCATTCAATCATGGCTGATCTATCTTTCCCTCTCAACCCCATTCTTCTGCCTTCTCCCCATAACCCACGACACCCTTACTAATGAAGAATCTGTCAATCTCCGCCTTAAAAATATCCACTGACCTGGCCTCCACAGCCGTCTGTGACAATGAATTCCACAGATTCACCACCCTCTGACTAAATAAACTCCTTCTTATCTCCTTTCTAAAGGTACGTCCTTTTACTCTGAGACCATGGCCTCTGCTCCTGGACTCTCCCACCAGCAGAAACATTCTCTCCTCATTCACTCTATCCAGGCCTTTCACTATTTGGTAAGTTTCGATGTGGATTGGTACCTTAAACAACAGGCATGACCCACTGAGTTACTGCAGCATTTTATCTTCCGCATTTATGTTTCTTTGGTCTACCTGTGGCACACACAGATTACGCTGATGCTGGCCATTCTGGTACAAGGAGTTGTACAATGGGCAATCTTAGCAATCTGTGTTTGGGTGGCGCAGATATTTGCCAGGATTCCTAGTGTGAGTTATTGCTCAGGGATCAATGCAGAGAGTGTGTTTGTACCAATGTCAGGGTTCATCCAGATCACCAGTGACATTAGGCCCCACTTCTCATTGATTTTGGTTCCAAATCTCATGTTCATAAGTTATAGGAGCAGAATTGGGCCATTCGGCCCATCAAGTCAAACCTGGCTGATCTTCCGTTCCCTCTCAACCCCATTCTCCTGATGTCCTCCCATAACCTCTGACTTCTTCCTAATCAAGAATCTGTCAATCTCCACCTTAAGAATATCCATTGACTTTGTGTCCACAGCCATTCTGTGGCAACGTATTCCACAGATTCATCATCCTCTGACCCAAAACATTCGTTCTCATCTCCTTCCTAATCTGACTAATGAAATCATCCTCATCTCCTTTCTAACATGCAGTTAAAAGTGACAATGTTTGGAACTACTAAAGCTACTCAGCAGAAGCCTGCAGCTTCTGGGAAATAGGGAAGGAACCGGAAGGCAACACTCGATGATTGAAGCTGAGAAAAATGTTGAAACTTTGCACTTAATGGTTGTTATCTAAATGAGAGATTGGTGGTGCTGTGATTGAAATGGGAACCAGGTACAGGCAGCTGTAGAGAGACATGACATGGGAAATCCATTGTGCCCATTAAGATCAGATCACTCTGGGTGGCCCTCACACAATCTTGGCTCTTTACGTATAAATAACATCAGGGTCAAATGCCTAACCTGAAGAGTACTTACGTTACAGAGTTCAATCACTGACTCACTGGCGGATGGGTTACCTTAAGAGTCCTAATGCATTTTTATTTCAAACTGTACAGTGTCCATTTGCATTAACAATGTAACACACATCCAGGCATTTGATCAGAGCTATATACACAGTGTACTACATTAAAGGAAATAAACAAAAGATTAAACAGTAACATTGAAATCTTTGATGCCTGGACCAGACATTTTAAGGACAATGGCTTTAAATAAGTAGAATTATAAATCTTACAGTACCTCATGAAATATGATTAAAGGACTTGGCTGATTAAGGCAGCAATCATTGGCCCAGATCCCAGTCTATGGAATAACTTCAGTCAACACTGGATCTTAGTGACAGTTCTCAGTCTGGTTTCTGCTCTGCACTTGTTTCCCTGGTACAAGCATTGTTTTTTGCCCATGTGCTTAAGGCAACTTTAGAAGAGGAGTTTGCAATTCATTGGTGCATCCTGGTTTTGGCGCACATTCAAGGGTACTCTGGATTGGTGCAATCATCCCTTTGGCTTCTGGTCCTATGCTGGAAACTTCATTCTGCTCATGATGTAAGTGGCCGAGGTTTGTACTAAGCAATCGTTTCACTGAACACCTTCGCTCAGTCCACCTTGGACGAAGCAATCTCCTGGTTGCCAAACATTTTAACTCCCCCTCCCATTCCCACACTGAACTTTCCGTCCTGGACTTCCTCCAATGTCAGAGTTAGGTCAAACACAAAGTGAAGGAACAACACCTCATATATTGCTTGGGCAGCTTACAACCCAGCGGTATAACTCTTGATTTCTCTAACTTCAAGTAACACTTGCATTCCCTCTCTCTGTTCCTACCCCACTCTAGTTGTCATACTAGTTTCATGGTCATCCTGTTGAGTTTCACTACCTGTATAACTTGTTGTCAATACAATAAAATAATACTTTATTAGCCAAATAGTTTTGCAACAAACAAGGAATTTCATTTGCCAAGTCAGTCATACAAATTAAAAGCAACGGCACACACAAAATACATTTTAACATAAACATCCACCACAGTGACTCCTCCACATTCCTCACTGTGATGGAAGGCGAAAAAAAGTTCAGTCTCTTCCCTTCTTTGTCCTCCAGCGATCGGGGGCCTCGAGCCTTCCGTTGATGGGGCGATCTTACTCCCGTAGCAGGCGGCGGTCGGGCCCTCCGCGTCGGGGCGATCAGCTCCCGCATCGGGGGATTCTCAGCTCCCTGTGATCGGACCCCGGGTCGGGGCTTGTCAAAACCTTCTGCACCGTTGGAGCTTCCCGACATTCACGTCGCATCTCCGGCAAGGTAAAGGGGCTGTCCCACTGCGGCGACCTAATAGGCGAGTTTAGAAGAGTTTAGGAGAGTTTGAAAAAATGTCATGTTGAAGACCTCCTTCGACTATGTTGAAGACTAGCTTCGACTAGTTTTGGGAAAATTGGACACCGAATAGTGGAGAGTGAAGACGACCTCCTTCGATCTCCTTCAACCTCCCTTCGACTATGTTGAAGACTATCTACGACTACCTTCGATTACCTTCGACTACCCTCGATTACCTACGACTAACATGCCGACCTACTACGACCTACTTCGACTAAACCTACGAGTAAAAAAAGTATCGATTTTTTCCATGGCGACCTTTTTTTACTCGTGGGCATTTTTCAACATGTTGAAAAATACGGCGCCACCTAGCTGAGGCCTCAAGTATGCGGGGACTACTCTCGAGCATGAAGGAGAGTTACAAAAACCTCCTAGGACCTCGTGTCGACCATGCTGCGAGTAGGAGTTGAGGGCAAACTCGCCAGAACTCGCGGATTAGGTCGCCGCAGTGGGACGGCCCCTTAAGAGATTGAAAAAAAAGTTCCCTCCGACCCCCTCCCCACCCCCCATATAAAACAAGCCGGAAAACATTTACACAAACTTTTAATGCACACTAAAAATAACAAAAAACAGACAGACTTGGCGGGGCTGCCAATCGTGCGGTGCCCCTGCTTACCCCGTCGTTGCTTTTTGCATATCTTTCATTCATTTGTCCTATGTACCTCCATATCTCTCTCTCCTGTTTCCCTCTCCCCTGACTCTCAGTCTGAAGAAGGGTCTCGACCCGAAACGTCACCTATTCCTTTTCTCCAGAGACGCTGCCTGATCAGCTGAGTTACTCCGGCATTTTGTGTCCATCTTCGCTGTAAACCAACATCTGCAGTTCCTTCCTCCAAAATGGAACAGATGCGTTCTATTTGAATGACCTTTGAATGACCTACGAGTCAAGAGGGTCTGGGCGGTAGATCAGGAGACAATCTATTAAAGAGAAGCCATCAGTCTATATTTTTAACAACTTTGAACGTGAATGATGATGAATCATGTATGTTCTCAATGTAATCTCATATTCTTAGACTCTTGGACTTAAGTATGGTTTTGCCCACATATATATATATATATAAAGATTTTTACTGAACTGTATGCAAAAAAGCCTCTGCAATTCCTTGCTGCACAAAAATGTTTCTTTTGACACAAGCTAGGACTGGAGAAGAGGGGTTTACAAAAGCCACCTGCTCCCTTGGACATATAGTGTGGTAAAGGGGCTGTCCCACTGCAGCAACCTATTGGCAAGCTTAGAAGAATTTAGGAGAGTTTGAAAAAATGTCATGTTGAAGACCTCCTTCGACTATGTAGAAGACCTCCGTCGACCTCCTTCAACTATGTTGAAGACTAGCTTCGACTAGCTACGACTAGCTACGACTAACTTCGGGAAAATTGAATAGTGGAGACTGAAGACGACCTCCTTCGATCTCCTTCGACCTCCCTTCGACTATGTTGAAGACTATCTACGACTATCTTCGACTACCTTCGACTACCCTCGATTACCTACGAATAACATGCCGACCTACTACGACCTTCTTCGACTAAACCTACGAGTAAAAAAAGTATAGATTTTTTCCATGGCGACCTTTTTTTACTCGTGGGTATTGGAGCCAAGCAGGTTAGGAGATGAAGTAGGCAATAGGGAATCTAATGTTTAGGGATTAGGTTACCTTTTGCAGACAGACAGTGAGTTTAGTGACAGGGGTGGTGTGGAAAATTGGAAGCCTGACATTTGGGCAATCATCGAGATTTATTTGTCAGCATGGAAAGAAGGCCCAACTCATCCATACCAACCAAGATGCCCCATCTTAGCTAATCCCATTTGCCTACATTTGGCCCATATGTTTCTAAACTTTAGACTTTAGAGATACAGCATTGAAACAGGCCCTTCAGCCTACTGAGTCTGCGCTGACCTGCGATCACCCCATACACTAGCACTATCCTGAGGACAATTTTTACAGAAGCCACTTGACCTACAAATATATCTTTGGAGTGTGGGAGGAAACCGGAGCACCTGAAGAAATCCCATGCGGTCACAGGGAGAACGTACAAACTCCATGCAGACAGCACCCGTAGTCAGGATCGAACCTGGGTCTCTGGCACTGTAAGACAGCAACTCTACCGCTGCACCACTGTGTTACTCCAGCACTATATGTCCTTTTGTTCATAAGTAGCAATCTGTTTAATTGCTCATTCAGAAATATTTTTCACAACTCACCATGTCACTTTAAGCAGTTTTCAGATTTTCTTTCAACATTTCTGCTCTGGTGAAAAATACTAGAATAATAGGCCTTTCTTCATAATTAACACCACTTGGCATCATCATAACAAACATGAATAAGAGTTGGTCTTGGTATTGTGTTCGGCACCGACATTGTGGGCTGAAGGGCCTGGTTCTGTGCTGTATGTCTAAAGTAAACTAAAAGGGCGGCACGGTGGAGCGGCGGTAGAGTTGTTGTCTTACAGCGCCTGCAGCGCCGGAGACCCGGGTTCGAACCCGACCACGGGTACTGTCTGCACAGAGTTTGTACGTTCTCCCCGTGACCTGCGTGGGTTTTCTCCAAGATATCCGGTTACCTCCCACACTCCAAAGACCTACAGGTATGTAGGTGAATTGGCTTGGTGTATGTGTAAATTGTCCCTAGTGTGTGTAGGCTCGTGTTAATGTTCGGGGATCGCTGGTCGGTGCGGACTCGGTGGGTCGAAGGCCTGTTTCCGCGTTGTATCTCCAAAACTGAAACTAAACGTACTGGTTCGACTCACTTAGGAAGAGAGAACCATTGGAGAAAATGGCAGACAGCAAAAGCGACTTTAATGAGGCCAACGCTCAAAGTGAGGAAGAACAAAAGAAATGTGGATAGCATAAGAAAATGCCTCTTCAGACACGCCACTGATTACTTAGCTGTGGCTGAAGTGCACAGAGCTATCACTCATTCACACACTGTGAACGCCATTGAGGAGAACATGAAAACATTGCTTTATCTTGCTGCGACCCAAGGGGCTGTTGACATCTTCTTGGAAAACAGATGACCAGAAACAGCATCAGGTTACAACAAAATCCCAAAGATTCCCCCTTACATTCTCCCGGTGAAGAGCTTGCCCATCTGGTTTGACTTGTTTAAAAGAGCACAGAACATTCTCGGAGTGAGTTGCACGGTATGGTGCCTCAGTGAAACATTCAATGCAAATCCCCGCTGTTGGAGCCATGGCTTTCAATCTGCTTCCACACGGTGACCAGTCATGCATTGAACCCTTGCCTACAGGGGACACTTGACTTGCCGCCAAGGTACAAAGAAACTAGTCTGAGGTGCATATATTGCGAGGAGTGATGTAATGCTGAGGCTCTATCAGGCGCTGGTAAGGTCGCATTTGAAATATTGTGAGCAATTTTGGGCACCACATCTGAGGAAGGCTGTGCTGGCTCTGGAGAGGGTCCAGAGGAGGGTTACAAGAATGAGCATGTTAACCTATGATGAGCGTTTGTCAGCACTGGGCCTGTACTCGCTGGAGTTTAGAAGAATGAGGGGGGACATCATTGAAACATACAGAATAGTGAAAAGCTTGGATAGAGTGGATATGGAAAGGATGTTTCCATTAGTGACAGAGTCTAGGACTAGAGGTCACAACCTCAGAATGAAAGGTCTTTCTTTTAAGAAGGAGATGAGGAGACATTTCTTTAGTCAGAGGGTGGTGAACCTGTGGAATTATTCGCCACAGAAGGCTGTGGCAGCAAATTCAGTGGATATATTTAAGGCAGCGATAGATAGATTCCTCATTAGTACGGGTGTCTGGGGTTATGGGAAGAAGGCAGGAGAATGGGGTTTGGAGGGAGAGATAGATCAGCCATGATTGAATGGTGGAGCAGACTTGATGGGCTGAATGGCCTAACCTACTCCTATTCCTTTTGAACATATGACCTTATGATGTTAAGTATGCTGGAAATGGTATAATGGTACATGCCCACTGACAATTCCACATCAGATTCTGTATCTCTGTTACTGACATGTGAAGCTTACATTTATAATAAAGAGAAAATGTTCATTTAAGGAATGGGCGGCACAGTGGCACAGCTGGTAGAACTGCTGCCTCACAGTGCCAGGGACCCAGGTTCAATCGTGACCTTGGGTGCTGTCTGTGTGGAATTTGCACATTCTCCCTGTGAACACTTGGGTTTACTCCGGGTGGTCCGGTTTTCTTCCACATTCCAAAGACGTACGGGTTTGTGGGTTAATTGGCCTCTGTAAAATTGTCCCTAGTGTGCAGGGAGTGGATGAGAAAGTGGGATAACACAGAGCTAGTGTGAATGGGCGATCGGCTCCTAATTAATTGTTATTTAATTATTATTTAATTATTTTGAGTCACACATATTCTTTCCAGTTACATAGGGCTGAAGGGCATGTTTCCATGCTGTATCTCTAATCTAAGAGTAAACTAAGCTACTGTGTAACAACATAATAGTGAATCTAAAAGGCCTGTCTCACGAGTCTGCGGTCATTGGCGGCGAAACGGGAAGAATCTGCCGCCATAGACCGCGCACTCGTGAGAACGTACAATTCCCGGGCCGTGCGGCGGTGTTCCCAACACCGCGCGGTGCTAAAATAAAATCGACAATGTCGAAAACAAAATACTCACCGCACAACCTCCACCAGTGATGCACAAGTGCGGCACGGCCGCTCGCACGGGCCGCCGCCAGTGTGGCTCGAGCGCCGTGCGTCAAACCTCCACTGCCACATCCTCCGCCAGTGAGGCACGTGCCGCCGCCAGTGACGCACGTGTGCTGCACGGCCGCAGGCACAGCCACCGCTACAGCGCCGCGATCAGGATGGCCGCCGCCACAGCCGCCGCTGGTGAGTCACGTGCGGCGGGCCGATGTCATCGCAGTCGGCCCGCCCTTTTTTTACTTACCGCAAGCACGTGGGACCCGCCGTGTTTGAATTAACTCGGCACCCGCGCAGCATCCGTGCGGCGCTCCCGTGGATAGGCTCGACGCTCTCGCCGTTGCCACGCGGTCCTCGCTACCGGCGACGCCGCGCTTCACCGCCGATGACCGCAAACAGGTAAGACAGAGCCTTAAAGTGTAATGGGAGTAATATCCAGCATGGAAAATCTGCCAGTCAGACACTGCAATGTCTTAAGGGTGCTGGATTATCAGTTTCATTATATTTCCCTGCCTTGAATCAGAGATGCACCGATGCACGATTGTATTCTGGTTACTTTGGACCTCGGGATGAAGGGACTGCCAGGAAGAGAGAAAAGGAAGTCTTTAGAGCAAAGATTGAGGAGATTTTTGGAAAGCCTTGACTCATGGCAATACGAACTGGCAAAAATACATCTCAAAATATAGCCAACTTTATGCCAAAAGCAGTTTACTTTAAACTTTAGAGACACAGCATGGGAACAGGCCCTTCAGCCCACCAAGTCCACGCTGACCAGTGATCACCCCTTACACCCCTTAGGCATTATCCTACACAGTAACAACAACGTAACATTTAACAAAGCCAATTAACCTACAAACCTGTATCACAGTTTTGATACCCTGGCTTGTTTAGTTAAGTTTAGAGATATAACGTGGTGACAGGCCCTTTAGCCCACTGAATCCGGGTTGCCCAACGATCACCCATACACCGGCTCTATGCAATTTACAGAGGCCAATTAACCTACAAACCTGCACGTCTTTGAACTGTGGGAGGAAACCGGAGCACCCGGAGAAAACCCATGTGGTCACAGGGAGATCGTACAAACTCCGTCCAGACAGCACCCGCAGTCAGGATCGAACCTGGGTCTCTGGCGCTGTAAGGTAGCAACTCTACCGCTACGCCACTGTGCCGCTCCTAATTAATTGTTATTTAATTATTATTTAATTATTTTGAGTCACACATATTCTTTCCAGTTACATACAAATGAAGCAGTCCAAATGTATTCTTAATATTAAGAGAAATCTTTGTGTGAGCGAGTTATGGAATGACTCATGTGTCTCATGTAGTAATGAACTTGCCATGACCATCTGCACAGTTTCCAACACTTTCACAATGGCGGCAACTACGACTTGCATTGGGGCATACCCAGGTTCCAAACTGTGTTCTATCATTTTAGTTCAGTTTAGAGATACAGCACGCAAGCAGACCAGCACTACCTTACACACACTAGGAACAATTTACAATTTTTACCAAAGCCAATAACTTACAAACCAGTACGACTTTGAATTGTGGGAGGAAACCGGCGAAAACCCACGCAGGTCACGGGGAGAATGTACAAACTCCGTGCAGGCAGCATCCATAGTCTCTGGCGCTGTAAGGCAGCAAATCTACCGCTGAAATATACCTCCTTTCTCAGTTGGAAGCATCTAAACAATTTAAATGGATTAACGGCACTAGTTTTTAAAAATAGCATCTTTTTTCTCCACAGTCAATCAGCAAGGAAAAGCCTCCCGATACTGAGTTAAACCAGGAGGTTTGTAAATCATGAAATCTTTGAACTCAAGCCAGATCAAAGACTGAAGTGAATGCCACACTGGTGTTGGCCATCAGAAGTGACAGCCATGATAAACATAGTGTTCATCTCCAGCTCTGTGTAGATATACAGCCTCTACTGATGGAAGCGAACTCTGTAGCCATTTTTGGTTTTAATGACGTGTCTTTTAAATTTTAATTGCAAGTTTACTTCAATTGTCTGAATGAAGAGACCACCACCTTTCCTCCCCTGGCCCCACTTCTCTGTCCTGCTCCAGATTAGTTTGTTCGGACTCTTTCTATGACCTGAAGACAAAAAATGGAGGTACGAAATGTCAGAGGCCAGGGAGGGGAGGTCAATCCGATTGAGGAACATTGGACCGCATAGTGGTAAAGCTGCTGCTTCACAGCGACAGAGACCCGGGTTCAATCTTGACCATGGGAGCTGTCTATTCGGAGTTTGTACCTGCTCCCCATGAACTGCGTGGGTTTTCTATGAGATCTTCGGTTTCCTCCCACACTCTAAAGACATACAGGTTTGTAGATTAAATGGCTTGGTATAAATGTAAATTGTCCCTAGTGTGTGTAGGATAACGTTAGTGTGCGGGGATCACTGGTTTGTGCAAACTCAGTGGGTCGAAGGCCCTGTTTCCGCATGGTAAGGCTAAACCAAACTAAACTAAAGTAAACTAAAGAGTGCTGAAAACATAGATGGTCACTCTCAGCCGTGTTGTTTTAAATGACGAACCTTTGTCTGCATTGGAAGACTGCGGAGATGGAAGGCTGCACTTGGTGGGGGAGGCTGGAGGTTCGGGAGGCAGAGGCCTTCCCAATGTGCCGTGGTCTCCGTGCTCAGAATACCCGAAGGCTAATGGACCGACCCGCTGAGTTACTCCAGCACTTTGTGTCTACCTACTTCGAAGAAGTTCTCCCCCTCTCTCCTTTGGGAGTTCTGTGAGACCCTCTCTCACTGCTTCCCCCCGTCATTCCTGCTGCTCTCCTGCTCTTTGAACATGTACTGACCTGGACTCACTACCACAGCTATGTGTGTTTCCTCAGCACTGGCCTGCACTTCCAATCAGTATCCGCAGTCCCTTGTGCCTCCATGACAACGTTGCCCCTCGTGCCACCCTTAGATGCAGCTATTGCTTGGAGATTTAATTTGCTTCACCTTCAGCCTGGAGTTCGATCCGTCAACCTCCAACCCTTACATTCCATTCACAGTGAAAACGGGTGCCTGTTGTATTGTGGACTGACAGCAGTGTAAACCAGGCCTGATCCTGGGCTTTGAATGTTTATTTTTAAAATAAGCTGGATATGGAAAATTTCAGAAAGGTTACGGTTGGAAAGTTCCCCAAATCTAAACAAGTTTATTCGGGACACAAGAGACCGCAGATGCTGGAAACCTGAGTAAAAATCAAACTGCTGGAAAAAGCCAGTCTGAAAAGTTGGTCCCAACCCGAAACATTGTCTAGGAAGGAACTGCAGATGCTGCTTTAAACTGGAGATAGACACAAAAAGCTGGAGTATCTCAGCGGGTCAAGCAGCATCGAGGTCTGAAGATGGGTCTGAAGAAGGACATGTCGACACGTGACACCTGTATGGTCGTGAGTAGTCGCCCAAAGAGTCGTACCTTTTTCTGCTCGCCGCTGGATTTTCAACATTGTTGAACATTTTCGGCGACCTGCTGCGACTATGACGGGTGCCGGCAAGTCGCCGAATAAAATCACATAAGTGGGACAAGCCCTTAAGAATTTCTTTGTTCTATCTGGGACACATGATAATAAAACACTCTTGACTCTTGATACCTCAGGCTCTATACAACATTTAAGATCTAATACATATTCCTTTCTTCTCTCCTCTCTAAAACATTAGAGCCATGTCACAGTTTAATAGGAACCTGAGGGGTAACTTTTTCACACAAAGGTTGGTGGGTGTATGGAACGAGCTGCTGGAGGAGGTAGTTGAGGCAGGGACTATCGCAACATTTAAGAAAAATTAAGACCGGTACATGGATAGGACAGGTTTAGAGGGATATGGGCCAAATGCAGTTAGGTGGGACTAGTGTAGACATGTTGGTTGGTGTGGGCAAGTTGGGCCAAAGGGCCTGTTTCCGCTGTATGACTGTGATTATATGAATATACACTGTATGACATTACTGTGCAAACATTAACTGCTCCACGAAAACTTTGGTTTAAACCTGTTAAACCAAATTGAGATTGAAAACTAAAGATTACTTTTTTTCTTCCTCTGCCCCTGCCTATGAAACACTTACGATATCCTCAAAGCCCCATGTTGCCAGGTAGGGCAAATGTTAAGATTTATAATATTGATAATATAGATAGTGAACCATTGCTGCATTTAGTGCCAACAGGTAACGAGCTAAACAAAAGAACACCCCCAAGTGTTCAAGAGTCTGTGACGCAGCCCGAGTTAAACAGTTAAAACTGGGATTAATAATTTGCAATGCTGTTGGCATTTCCAATGTCTTTGCTTAAAACATTCAGAGCTGTTTGACCTTCAGTAGCAAGCATTATGCTTAAGGTCAATCCAGAACTGCAGGCCTGTCAAATCAATAAAGAGAGAATATTACAGAAGCTTCATTACAACAAGCCCCCGCTCATCACTGGGAAGATGAAAAAGGACAAAATAACGAAATCAGCAAAAGTCTTCGACACAGGCACTTGATGCTCTTAGCATTTTAAATGAAGTCAAGAGTTTTATCCAGTACGTGTAGTTTAGTTTAGTTTGGTTTAGTTTAGAGATACAGGGTGGAAACAAGCCCTTCGGGCCACCGAGACCGTGCTGACCAACGATCACCCGTACGTTAGTTCTATGTTATCCCAGTTTCATGTCCACTCCCTACATATTAGAGACCTACAATCCTGCATGTCCTTGGGGTGTGGAGAAAACCAGCGCACCCAAAGGAAACCCACGTGGTCAGAGGGGGAATGTGCGATCTCCACACAGACAGCGTCCATAGTCAGGATGGAACTTGAGTCTCGGGAGGTGTGAGACAGCACCTCTACAGCACATTGTAGGTAAGACTATGCTACTGTGCTGCCCCAGTGAAAGAGTTTGTACCTGCCGTGCAGGACCCACTTTTAGACATTATGTGAACCAGTGATGCTTGCCTATCAAGGTGGTAACGGAAAGGCGGACACCCTCTGCCTGGTGGTCCTGACTACCTCTGGACATTCAAACCCAAAGCCCAATGCCTGTGAGAAGCCCCCTACCTAATGCACTGATACATGGCATGGGCCACACTGGGATAAGCCAAGTCCACAAGTGATCCACTTCAGAGGAAGTCCTGAAAGAGTCTATCGCTGCCACAACCAAGAAGAAAAGCTATTGAAGAGGACGAAACGGCATGAGGTTTGAGAACACATTTCTGGTCTTACATTCATAGGGCCTCCTGATCTCTCTCCACCCCATCTCTTCCACCGACACATCCCTAACCAATTACCCATCACCATCTTCACTCTCTCATACACAGTCTCAATCCTAAACCCCCTTCCCAGCCCAATCAAACCCTTTCCCATTGTTACTGCCAGTGCTGCCACTTGTCTTGCAAGGAACTGCAGATGCTGGTTTACTAACGTGCTGGAGTGACTCAGCGGGTCAGACCATCATCGCTGGAGAACATGGACAGGTGACATTTCGGGTCGGGACCCTTCTTCAGACTGATTGTAGTGGAAGGAGAAATCTAGAAAAGAAATGGGGATGGGACAAAGCCTGGCAAGTGATAGGTGGATATGGATGGGGAGGGGGGGAGGGGGGTTGGGGGGGTTGGTTAGTAGCTGGGTGGACAGAGGCCAGAGTCGAGAAGCAGACAAAAGTCTGTGAGATAAGAAACAAAATCGTATTAATTGTGAGTCTGGAGGAAAGGATGTAGGCGGAAGGGGACGGGGGACGGGGGGGGGGGGGCAGGATAGTGGGGAAAATCTTACACTTACACTCTTGTACATTCATCTCAGCGTGAGTGAAGTTTTGCACTTTGGGAGGGACACAGTTAATGGGATGAACCTTAACCTTTCATTGGTCATTGCATTGAGTACAAGAGTCAAGAGGTCATGTTACAGATTTATAAAATGTCCATTAGACCACATTTTGAGTACGCAGGTCTGGTCACCTTAGTACAGGAAGGATGTGGAGGCTTTGGAGAGGGTGCAGAGAGTATTAGCTAGAAGGCAGGGGTCGGCAACCTCTGGCCCGTAACCCGAAATTATCCAAATTTTTTTTCAATTCGTTTTTTCAGCCAGTCCCGGGAACGCGAGCTGATCTGGGAACTGCAGCCAGTCCCGCCCGGGGCACACAGGCGATCTGGGAACTGCAGCCAGTCCCGGGGCACGCAGGCGATCTGGGAACTGCAGCCAGTCCCGGGAACGCGAGCTGATCTGGGAACTGCAGCCAGTCCCGGGGCACGCAGGCGACCTGGGAACTGCAGCCAGTCCCGCCCGGGGCACGCAGGTGATCTGGGAACTGCAGAAAACTAATTGAAAAACACGTGAAAACTAATGCGACAAACAACAGCAAGTGTCACACTATGGCGATGGATGTGGCCCGCCATCCGCTCACAGACATGGGTCCTGGCCCCTATACAGAACAAGGTTGCCGATCCCAGCTATAAGGAGAGGTTGGACAAACTCCATTTTGTGTATATAGACGTGCGTTAGCTTTAAGAACTGTGTCCCATGTGATGTAAGCTTTGATATATTATTGTACCAACTGCTGTTGTCAGGTGGAAGTACCTAGCTTCAATAAATGATGCTCTGCTGATCACTCTACCTCCACTAATGCTGAGGTACCAGTCGGCCCAAGCACCAGGAGCACCAGGACGGCAGCATGTTACCCACAGAGCAGGGACCCGTGGGCAAAGGTAGCGCAAGCCAGCGCGCCACACGCTCTCAAAGCCACAGTGACAGGCAGCACAAGATGTCAATGTATTGTAGTAATTCATCCAACTGGGCATGAGTATAGGGCGGCACGGTGGCGCAACTGCCGCTTCATACCTAACATACCATAAGCGAATGGTATGTTAGCTTTCATAGCAAAAGGATTTGAGTATAGGAGCAGGGAGGTTCTACTGCAGTTGTACAGGGTCTTGGTGAGACCACACCTGGAGTATTGCGTACAGTTTTGGTCTCCAAATCTGAGGAAGGACATTATTGCCATAGAGGGAGTGCAGAGAAGGTTCACCAGACTGATTCCTGGGATGTCAGGACTGTCTTATGAAGAAAGACTGGATAGACTTGGTTTATACTCTCTAGAATTTAGGAGATTGAGAGGGGATCTTATTGAAACTTACAAAATTCTTAAGGGGTTGGACAGGCTAGATGCAGGAAGATTGCTCCCGATGTTGGGGAAGTCCAGGACAAGGGGTCACAGCTTAAGGATAAGGGGGAAATCCTTTAAAACCGAGATGAGAAGAACTTTTTTCACACAGAGTGGTGAATCTCTGGAACTCTCTGCCACAGAGGGTAGTCGAGGCCAGTTCATTGGCTATATTTAAGAGGGAGCTAGATGTGGCCTTGTGGCTAAAGGGATCAGAGGGTATGGAGAGAAGGCAGGTACGGAATACTGAGTTGGATGATCAGCCATGATCATATTGAATGGCGGTGCAGGCTCGAAGGGCCGAATGGCCTACTCCTGCACCTAATTTCTATGTTTCTATGTTTCACAGCGCCAGTGACCAAGGTTCGATCCATTCCGTCCACAGATGCAGCCTGACCTGCTGAGTTACTCCAGCACTTTGGGACTGCTCAATTCCAGCATCTGCAGTTCCTCGTGTCGTCACTGTGCCGTTTGTGAACTCGGGTGCTGTCTGTGTGGAGTTTGCACATTCCCGCTGTGGCCGCGTGGGTTTCCTCCGGGCGCTCCGGCTTCTGTGGTTCTTTATTGTCATGTGTGCAGTGAAGTTCTTCTGCACATCCTGCAAATGTACAGTCGCCATATTCTGGCTCCGATTACAATGAAACAAAGTAGTCTAAAGTCCAAAGTCTGGTCCACATGCTGGAGGTACTGGAGCGCCCCCTGATCCAGGTAGTCCCCAGGCTGCTGGGCCCGCGACCCGATCTCCCTCTCCTTGCCCGACCACCTCTGTCAAAGGGGGTGCCTCCTGCAGCCGACCTTGAAGGTGTTGGAGGCAATACCCAGGTCCCTCTCTCACCGTCCACTCCGCTCCCTCCTCCTCCACTCTCTGGTCTTCAGGGCTTTCGAGCTTCCCCCTGTAGGCAGCGGCCTGCCGGGGCTTCTTCACAGCGGCCAACCAGGCCTGCTGCCCACATCCCAAAGACGCGCGGGTTTACAGGTTAATCCTAGCGTGTAGGACGTGGATGGGAAAGTGGGATGTAATAGAACCAGTGTGAACGGGTGATCAATGGTCGGGCGTGGATCGATGATCGGTGGGCCGAAGGGCTTGTTTCCCTGCCGCGTATCTAAACTAAACTAAACAAAATATTTCAAAAGGAGTTTGATGACAACGCCCGGTCGGTCGAGCTTTAACATGAGGCAGCCGGTGAATAATGATCACACAAACCAAGCCCTTACTCCCCAGCCTTGCGTTCATTACATCTACATTGCCCAGGGAACCCACAGCCGATCGGGGAGGCCAGTGCTAATGTGATCCCATCAGATTCCCAGCCCTTAGAGATCCACCCCCAACACAAACATAGCTCATTTTAATTTATATGAAATATTTAAATATGATTATGCAAATCTGAACACCAAGGTCAGTACAAGTCTGGGAGTCATAAATATTAAACAGTGCGAATCAACCGTCATTATCTCTGAAGGAAAGAAGCAGAGGTTTTTCACCAATCAATTATTTTCCCCTCTACTTAATTAAAAACCTAATTTTCTGGTCCAAATACTGATGGAATAATTTAGTGATTGGATGCCTTAAAAAGATAATTTTGATTCTTTCTCAAAACTAAATATTCACATATTGACTGGTTGTATCACGGCCTGGCTTGGCAACTTGAACGCCCAGGAATGTAGGAGATTACAAGAAATGGTGGACATTGCGTAGAGTGGCAGAGTGGCACAGTGGCACAGAGGCACAGTGGCACAGCGATAGGTGTGCTACCTCCAGTGCCAGTGACACAAGTTCAATCCTGACTATGGGTGCTGTCTGTGTAGAGTTTACATGTTCACCCTATAGCCACATGAATTTTCTCAAAGTGCCTCCTTCATTCCAAAGACGTGTGGGTTTGTAGGTTAATCCACCTCTGGAAATTGCCCCCTAATGTGCAGGATGCAAAAGTGGGATTACATAGAACTAGTGTATGGGTGATCGATGGTTGGCATGGACTTGGTGGTCTGAAGGTCCTCTTTCTGTACTGTATCTGTAAACTGGCCGGTCCATCACAGGTACCAACTTCCCCAGCATCAAAGGGATCTATAGGAGGAGTTGCCTCAAAAACACAGCCAGCATCTTCAAAGACCCACACCACCCTGGCCACACTCTTCTTTTACTCCTGCCATGGAGAATAAAGTATAGGAGTCTGAAAACTGTGACCTCCAGTTTCAGGAAAAGTTTTTTCTAACAACTACCAGGCTCTTGAACACTACAAAAGCCAATTAAACTCTGATCTACAAACTGTCTTGGTTGCACTAGGGACTTCAGACTTTTATTTTGCACTAATATTGTTTGTCTTAATTTATTAAACTTTCTTTCATTTATTGTGTTATCTATGAGTAGCATGTTTACAGACCTGTTATGCGGCTAAAAGTAAGAATTTCATTGCTCAAATTAAACACTCGTGAAGTGTTTACCATCAGTCTGAAGAAGGGTCTCGACCCGAAACATCACCCATTCCTTCTCTCCAGAGATGCTGCCTGACCTGCTGAGTTATCCAGCATTTTGTGTCTACTTTCGATTTAAACCAGCATCTGCAGTTCTTTCCTACACAATCAAACACTCTTGACTCCTTGGAGCGCAGGAGGATGAGTGGTGATCATATAGAGGTGAATAAAATAATGAGAGGAATAGATTGGGTAGATGCACAGAGTCTCTTGACCTGAGTAGGGGAATCGGGAACCAGAGGACATAAGTTTAAGGTGAAGGGAGAAAGTTTTAATAGGAATCTAAGGGGTCACTTTTTCACACAAAGGGTGGCGGGTGTATGGAACGAACATCCCAAGGAGGTAATCGAGGCATGGATTATTGCAATGTTTGAGAAGCAATTAGACAGGTATGTGGATATGACAGGTTTAGAGGGATATAAACGCAGGCACGTTGAACTAGTGTGGATGGGACATGCTGGTCAGTGATGCAAGTTTGTCAGAGGGGCCTGTTTCCCTGCTGTATGACTCTGTGACTCAATGGCTCGATGGGTTTAATGAGGTGTCAGAGTAGGCGGGTGCTTAATGTTATCATGGACTCGATTGTCCAAATGATTTTTTTCCCGTCGCTGTTTGAGTCACGACTCTATGTTGCTGGAAAGGATGTTTGAAAAACATCAGAATAGATTTTTTAAAAGGGCAAAATATTGCCACTTAATCCTGATTTGGCCTTTAATTTGGACAGGCTAGGCTTCCAGCTACTCTCTTCCCTTTTCTTTGTGGTGCCAGATGACTAAGCCCAGGTGCAAAACGCCCTTTAGTGTTGTCCACCCTGTTCATCTGGGCCTGGCCTATATCTGCTAACATGCTGTTGAAGGGTGACTGTGTGGTTTTGGGGTGGGGTGCTATTGAGGACAGGTGGAGATGACTGGGTAGTGAGCAAGAGCTTTGGTGTTTATTGCTAAGTCCCAACTTTCATATCAGAAATGCAGAGAGTTGTAGATGTAGCCCAGACTAACGCATAGACCAGAATCCCCACCATTCATTCCATCTACATGTCACGCCGCCTTGGAAAAGCAGCTAACATAATCAAAGACGTCCCACCCAGGTCATTCCTTCTTCTCCATGCTCCCATCGGGCAAAAGGTACAGAAGCTTGAAAGTGACACCACTAGACTCAGGAACAGCTTCTTCCCCTCTGTTATATGGCTTCTGAATGGTCCTTCCATAAGCTGGGGTACTGTCCAATTCACCTCTACCCCATTGCGGACATTGGAGTGTCTCGATGGAATTGATGCGCTACAATGCTGCGAACTATATTCTGCAATCTGTATCTTCCCCTTACCTCTGCCTTTTGTACTTGATTGTGGATGAACAGCCATGATCATATTGAATGGCAGTGCTGGCTCAAAGGGCCAAATGCCCTACTCCTGCACCTATTGTCTATTGTCTATTGAGTTTGACTGCATTTATGTGTAGTATTATCTGTTTCAATTGGATAACATGCAAAATAAAGCGTTTCATGTGATAATATTCAACCTAAACCTAGATTGTTTATCCCTTGCTTTCTCGTTTTAGTCTCGTACCTGGCAATGCAGACCCCGGTTAAACCATCATTGGAGCTGAGGCATTAAGAGCCAATAATTAGCAGTTAATTCATGGTGCCAATTACCCACCATACTTGAGCAGTGGAAGATAGACACAAAGTGCTGGAGTAACTCAGCGGGACAGGCAGCATTTCTGGAGAGAAGGAATGGGTGACGTTTCGGGTCGAGACCCTTCTTCAGACTGATCAGTGGACGTTGCTTATACATGGTTCCCTGAGTAAGTGGTGGTGGAAACCAAGGAATGAAGAAGGACTGAAGAGCGGTCTGAAGAAGGGTCCCGACACTGAAACGTCACCCATCATTTTTCTCCAGAGATGCTGCCTGACCTGTTGAGTTATTCCAGCACTTTGTGCCTTTCTTTGGTATAAAGCAGCATCTGCAGTTCCTTGTTTCTACATAACAAGGAGAACGTTTGGTCTCCACTGCTAACTGTAAGATATTCCTCCTATGAAGATAGACACGAAAAGCTGGAGTAACTCAACAGGACAGGCAGCATCTGTGGAGAGAAGGTTTTTATATGAGGTCCAGAGAGGGTAGAAGGCCGTTCTGGAGAGTCCAAGAGGAGGGGGACCAGTGGAGACGGGGGAAGGGATCATCACTGGGTGGTTTTTACCAGTCTGAAGAAGGGTTTCGACTCAAAACGTCACCCATTCCTCCTCTCTAAAGATGCTGTGTCCCGCTGAGTTACTCCAGCTTTTTGTGTCTTGCATCTCTGGATAGACGGAATGGGCGATGTTTCGGGTCAAGACCCTTCTTCAAACTTCCATTTTCCAGGCCCCCACTCCTTCATCTTTACAGTGGATGTAGTCATCCCGCACCTCCATCCCCCACAAGGAAGGTCTCAAAACCCTCCGTCTCTTCCATGACTGCAGAACCAGCCAATTTCCCTCTTCCAACACTCTCCTCCGCCTAGCAGGGCTGGTCCTTACTCTTAACAATTTCTTCGACATCTCTCTCCTTCTTTCTATGAACATCCATTGGTGTTGGACCTTTTTGACCTTACGACTGAGTGACAAAGTGCGAGTTCTCATTATTTGAATTACACTCAGTTTCAGTACAGCCATATGACACACACTGTGATTTAAATGAAGTCTCAAACCTTTATTTGCCTTCTGTGCAGTTCAATGTACGCACCATTATATTCTAAGTGCTGATTTCCTATTACCAGGTCTGTCAGCATCCCACAGAGTTCAGAGAATTCACTGAGAATCTTGTCAACTCAGCAAAAAACATCTCACATTTAAAAAAATTACATTATGATGAGGGGAAATATCCTCCACGGACTGTAAATCCTGCTGGTATTACATAAATGTCTTTGAGGGTTTAATCACACAAATTGTTGAGTTTTATATATTGTTCAGGATTATAATGGAAATTCCTCTGGATAAAAACAGACATTTAACTATTTAAGGCAATGACTCACACTGTGCGGAGAAACAAACCTGATCAAGATGACCTTAAGATCGGGGAATTAGAATGCAAACCCCAGTTGCTGGGTACATTATTGCATCCGTCAAATGAAACGGAGTCATCCCCCTTTGGGAGACCAACTTGTGCTGATTTATTTACTTAGAGCCAGGAAGGTTTCCAGCAAGAATTGAGAGCAGTGCAATCAGTTTGGATTCCAACTTCTACTGGTCCTCTGTGTTGAGATGTTTGCGAGTCTCGTCATATTGACTTTGACTTTAATGCCATCCACTAGTGACTTTCCAGTGACGTTCTTTGGTCAGAGGGTGGTGAATCTGTGGAATTCCTTGCCGCAGAAGGCTGTGGAGACCAAGTCAATGGATATTTGTCAGGCAGAGATAGATACAGAGCCCTCCATAATGTTTGGGACAAAGACCCATCATTTATTTATTTGCCTCTGTACTGCACAATTTGAGATTTGCAATAGAAAAATATCACATGTGGTTAAAGTGCACATTGTCAGATTTTAATAAAGGCCATTTTTATACATTTTGGTTTCACCATGTAGAAATTACAGCAGTGTTTATACATAGTCCCCCGATTTCAGGGCACCATAATGTTTGGGACACAGCAATGTCATGTAAATGAAAGTAGCCATGTTTAGTATTTTGTTGCATATCCTTTGCATGCAATGACTGCTTGAAGTCTGCGATTCATGGACATCACCAGTTGCTGGGTGTCTTCTCTCGTGATGCTCTGCCAGGCCTGTATTGCAGCCATCTTAAGCTTATGCTCGTTTTGTGGGCTAGTCCCCTTCCTTATTCTCTTCACCATATAAAAGGTACTAGACTAAGTGGGACCCGTTGGGTCCCATGTTCACACGGGAGGGCTGGTTCCCCGACCCAATATTCCACCTCTCCAACAATTGCAATATTGGAGGCCAGTGGGGAGGGTGGCTTTGTGGAGTGCTAGTATGGGTGTTGTGGGCCACAGGGACTGGTTTCCAGAGGGCTAGTATGGACCATGTGGGCCGAATGCATTCTTGGGCTGGCAGCTCAGTCACTCAGTCCTGGTAGGCTGCCAGATCAGTCACTCGGGGCTGGTGGGCTGGCTGCTCAGTCACTCAGGGCTGGTGGGCTGGCAGCTCAGTCAGTCAGGGCTGGTGGGCTGGCTGCTCAGTCACTCAGGGCTAGTGGGCTGGCAGCTCAGTCAGTCAGGGCTGGTGGGCTGGCAGCTCTGTCAGTCAGGGCTGGTGGGCTGGCAGCTCTGTCAGTCAGGGCTGGTGGGCTGGCAGTTCACCAAAGTCAATTCCGTAACATTTCTGGCAGAGTGCAGGCCACCAAAGTCAATTTTATAGCATTTCAGGCAGAGTGTAGGCCACCAAAGTCAATTTCATAGCATTTCAGGCAGAGTGCAGGCCACCAAACTCAATTTCACAGCATTTCAAGCAGAGTGCAGGCCACCAAATTCAATGTCATCGCATTTGAAGCAGAGTGCAGGCCACCAAATTCAATTTCATAGCATTTCAGGCAGAGTGCAGGCCACCAGTCAATTTCGTAGCATTTCTGGCAGAGTCCAGACCACCAAACTCAATTTCATAGCATTTCAAGCAAAATGCAGGCCACCAAATTCCATTGCATAGCATTTCAAGCAGAGAGCAGGACACCAAATTGCCAAACAACTCATTGCATTGTCATTAAGGGCTAACAAATAATTTATTGTAAGTACATTGCAGACTCACAGTTCAGTTGATTCACAACTTAGAGTCACAGTTGTGGACTCTCCCTCACGATCTTCCAGAGTGACTGACTCACGTCCAGGCGTCCGGGGTTTTATAGTCCTGCCGCCCCCCGGAAGGGGCGTTTCCTTCATTGTGGCGATTGACAGGCGAGAGGACCAATCAGCTGATCTCAAGATTTTTTTAATACTCATAATTTTTTTATTTTTCATCGATCGGAAAAATCCTCGGGGCTGCCTCAGCGGAGGAGTACTGTGAGTAAGATGGCCAAATATCATAGTGATATATGGTAGCGTTTTTTCTAAAATCATATACAGCACAGACAGGAAGTGGTCAAGATGAGACTTTTACTTATATAGATGCTCAATTGTGTTCAGTTCGGGTGATTGACTTGGCCACTCAAGAATTTAAGCTATGAAAAACTCCTTCGTTGTTTTAGCAGTATGTTTGGGATCATTGTCTTGCAGTAGAATGAATCGCCGGCCAATGAGTTTTGAGGCATTTGTTTGAACTTGAGCAGATAGGATGTGTCTATACACTTCAGAATTCATTATGCTATTACCATCAGCAGTTGTATCATCAATGAAGATAAGTGAGTCAGTACCTTCAGCAGCCATACATGCCCAGGCCATAACATCCCCACCACCGTGTTTCATAGATGAGGTGGTATGCTTTGGATCTTGGGAAGTTCCTTCTCTCCTCCATACTTTGCTCTTGCCATCACACTGATATAAATTAATCGTCGTCTCATCTGTCCACAAGACCTTTTTACAGAACTGTGGTTGCTCTTTTAAGTACTTCTTGGCAAACTGGCCATCCTATTTTTGCGGCTAACCCAGTGGTTTACATCTTGCAGTGTAGCCTCTCTATTTCTGTTCATGAAGTCTTCTGCAGACAGTGGTCATTGACAACTTCGCACCTGACTCTTGAAGAGTGTTTCTGATCTGTCGGACAGGTGTTTGGGGATTTTTCTTTATTATAGCGAGAATTCTTCTGTCATCAGCTGTGGAGGTCTTCCTTGGCCTGCCAGTCCCTTTGCGATTAGTAAGCTCACCAGTGCTCTCTTTCTTCTTAATGATGTTCCAAACAGTTGATTTTGGTAAGCTTAACGTTTGGCTGATGTCTCTAACAGTTTTATTCTTGTTTCTCAGTCTCATAACGGCTTCTTTGACTTTATTGGCACAACTTTGGTCCTCATATGGATAAACAGCAATAAAAGTTTCCAAAGGTGATGGAAAGACTGGAGTAAAGACTAGGTGCTGAGAGCTCTATTATACCTGCATTAAGGAGGCAATTAAACACACCTGAGCAATTACAAACGTCTGCGAAGCCATGTGTCCCAAACATTATGGTGCCCTGAAATGGGGGGACTATATATAAATACAGCTGTAACTTCTACATGGTAAAACCAACATTTATAAAAATGGCCTTTAATTAAATCTGACAAGGTGCACTTTAACCACATGTGATTTTTTTTCAATTCCAAATCTCAAATTGTGGGATAAAGTAAATAAATAAATGATGGGTCTTTGTCCCAAACATTATGGAGGGGACTGTAGATTCTTGATTAGTACGGGTGTCAGGGGTGATGGGGAGGTCAGGTAAATGGGGTAATGAGGGAGAGATAGATCAGCCATGATTGAATGGTGAAGTAGACTCGATGGGCCGAATGGCCTAATTCTGCTCTTGTCACATGACCTTATGACCTATGACTCACCATCTTGTTCATGCAGTAACAGACAGAGACCAAAGAGCAGATACTTCTCTGTGTGGGAAAGAACTGCAAATGCTGGTTTGCACCGAAGATAGACAAATAAACCTGGAGTAACCCAGCAGGTCAGGCAGCATCTCTGGAGAAACGGAATAGGTGACGTTTCAGGGTCGAGACCCTCCTCTCCATTAGCTGGAGTTGTCAAGAGACAAGAAGAGAAATTGTGGAAGAAGTTTTGCATCCACAGATTTTGCTTTTTAAAGTTCTAATATAATCTTTGTTCATTGAAATGTTCTTGCTGACCAATGTTTGATTGAAAGTCTCGGCCCACTAAGTCCACACTGACCATCGATCACCCGATCACACTAATTCTCTGTTATCCCACTTTCTCATCCACTCTGTACACACAAGGAGCAATTTACAGAGGACAATTAACATAAAACCACAGTCTTTGAGATGTGGGGGAAACCAGAGCACTCAAAGACAGCCCACCCTGCCACAAGGAGAACGTGCAAACTCCACACGAACAGCACCCAAGGTCAGGATTGAACCCGGGTGTCTGGCATTGTGGGCAGCAGCTCTACCAGCTGCGCCACTGTGCCGCCCAATTTACTCATATTCTTGTATAAGAAGGAACTGCAGATGCTAGTTTCAACCAAAGATAGACACAAAAAGCTGGAGTAACTCAGCGGGACAGGCAGCATCTCTGGAGAGAAGGAATGGGTGACATTTCTGAAGAAGTCTCGACCCGAAACATCACCCGTTCCTTCTCTCCAGAGATGCTGCCTGTCCCGCTGAGTTGCTCCAGCATTTTGCGTCCATCTTACTCATATCATTACTCTCTTGGCATAAGGTTGAAAGAATCAATAAACAATGGGCATGCTTTGAACCATTTTAATAAACGATTAACATTCAGAATCCAATAAGTAAAGTTATCTCCTGCAGGAAATACTATTTCTACGTTGGACACATTTGCAAAATTCCCCTCACTCACGTGTCACTGATGAGTTATGAAGGTGTTTCATATGCTGTGCTGCGAGTGGCAGGGAAATGCCGGTGGTTTAGTGCAGAACGCCAGCATTTCTCAGCAAAAATTCCACCGGGTTCAGGTTTCCCAAGTAAACACGATTGTCCTGACCTGACCAGCTACTTTTCACCAGTGAAAAGTCCAGCGATCAAAAATGAGCCCACTGTCATTCCATAGCACTTTCATTGTTTTTGGTCATTAAGATAGATTAGATTAGATTAGATATGCCTTTATTGTCATTCAGACCGAAGTCTGGATGAAATTGCAGCAGTCATACATATAATACAATAAAAACAACAAGAAACACATATTAACATCCACCACAGTGAGTCCACCCAGCATCTCCTCACTGTGATGGAGGCAAAAGTCTTAGGTCTGCAGTCTCTTCCCTCCTCTTCTCCCTCTGCGCTGAGGCGATACCCCACGGGCGATGTTTAAATCAGTCCCGCGGCTCAAACACCGCGGCCCGGGGTGGTCGAAGCTGCCGCCCACCAGTCCTGCAGACGCAGCCGCTGGCCCGCGGCCGAACCCCGGACTCAGGCCACCACCGCCAGTACACCGTCCCAGCCACCCTCACGTGAGTACCGTGCCGTCTTCAGCCTCGGGCTGGGCCGCCCCGACATGGGCGCCGAACCTCCCCCGAGCCGGGCCGCCCCGACATGGGCGTCGCTTCTTCCCCCGGCCGGGCCACCGCGACATGGGCGCCGAACCTCCCTCGGGCTGCGAGCGCCGCACCTCCCCGAGCTCGGCCGCTCCAACGGGAGCCTCGTTCCACCTTTGGGCTGGCCGCCCGCCCTCACGAGAGCGCTGTCCACAACCTCTCACGGGAGCACTGTTCCAGCCCTGAGCCGGACCACCCTCACGGGAGCAAGCTCAGGGCGAGTCCTGACGGGCTCTGCCTCCGGAGCCTCGAGGTCATCAGCTCCATTAGGCCTCAGCGCAGACGGAGGCAGAGAAGGGGAATACGACAAAAAAGTCGCATTTACTATACTTTGCAATAGTTTGTGACATGTTCATGAATTCATAAGTTCATAAGTGATAGCAGCAGAATTAGTCCATTCGGCCCATCAAGTCTACTCCACCATTCAATCATGGCTGATCTATCTTTCCCTCTGTTACAAAGGAATAGGTTCAAGGATCTGACTAGTAGAACAGAAAAAGGCTCACTCGTCTGTTTAGTTGCAAATCAATTTTATTGGCAAGAGAGAACAAAAAGAATACTTGTCTTGGTATGCACAGGTCTCTCTCTCTCTCTCTCTCTCTCGCCGCCTCCGTCTGCGGCGCTGATGGCGACTCACCCATCGGTGAACCCCTCGTACATAAACGTGAACTAACTCTGGCTTCCTGGCGCCAGCCTTTATACAGGTAAGAAATCAGGTGTTGAAATAACTGCCGGTAAGGCCTGGCCAATAGCACACGATAGACTGCATCCGAGCGAGCCCCCCCCCCTTGGGAACGAAGTCCTATCTGCCGCAGACTGGCGCGTAGCGCAAAACACAGCGCTACAGACTTGGCACGTAAAGGTAATACACACAGCGCAGCCGGTTTGGCGCGCAAAGGTTTAAACAGACGCTGTCAGCTGCAACGCTATAGGTTCTAAATATAGCGTTACTGGCCAAAACATTATGAGCTTTAAAAATAGCATCATGGGCTTTAAACATAGTGCCATGGCCACAGCGCTATGGGTCACAGACTATTTGGGAAAATGATCGTATAACATTCCACCCCTCGAGCAGCCTGGTTACCGTCACATCCGGCCCACAGGCATTACCTTGTTACATCCGGCCCTGAGGCTGGAGTAAAGTCCACGTGGTCACGGTGCCAATGCGCACATGCAACATCGTAATATAATGGCCAACAAGATTCTCCCAATGGTCAGCGAGGTTGGTGATGTTCTCTTTTATCCCTCTCGAGGTCAAACCAGTCACCAAGTCTGCATCACCACACATGGTAGAAATTAACTTGTTTTGTAGGAGGTCCCAAACCTTAATGCCGTCATCAATACCACCAGAGATAATCTGATCGCTTGTGTCATTAAACGTTGCTGCCAGTACTTGGTACGTGTTTTGAAACATATGGATTGCAGCCTTCATCCGAATGTCCCATAGCTTCACTGTTTCGTCGTTGATTCCTGTACAGACCAACCGTGATCCCCGTCGGGCTGGATAACATGAATTCACAAAAGATGTGACCTTTAAGTCTCTTGATTCTTTCACCAGTTGCACTGTCGCACACTGCTGAACTTTTGTCTGTTGACGCCAAGGCAACGTCTGGCAGCAGCTTGTTGTGGGGGTGCTTGGCCTGCACCAGCGCCATCTACTTTGCTATTTCTTTTTAACAAACATTTTCTATTCTATTTGTCAGATCCTGCCGACTACGCCAATTGTTACAAGGGAACAGGTTCAAGGATCCGACAAGTAGGACAGAAAAAGGCTCACTCGTCTATTTAGTTGAAAATCAGTTTTATTGGCAAGAGAGAAACAAAACGATGCTTGTATCGGTATGTGCGGAGTCCATTTTTACAGCAGCACACATCTCTCTCTCTCTCTCTCCCTCTTCCTCCATCCGTGGCGCTGATCGCGACTTAGCCCGTCGTACATGAACTTGAACTAACTCTGGCTTACTGGCGCCTGCCTTTGTACAGGTAAGAAATCAGCTGTTGCTCCCAATAGCGCTGCTCCCAAATTCAAACTATAACCAATGGCAGGGGACTGCATCCGAGCAAGGCACCCCCCCCACTCCCCCTCCACCCTTTGGGAACAAAGCGCTATCAGCCGCAGACTGGTGCACAAATCAATATACAGCGCTACAGACTTGGCGCATAAAGGTAATACACACAGCGCTGCCGGCTTAAACAGAGCGCTGCCGGCTTAATGCGTGGGAATTTAAACAAAGGGCTGTCGGCTGCAGAGCTATGGGTTCTAAATATAGCGCTACCGGCCAGAGCACTTTGGGCTTTAAACATAGCGCTATGGCGACAGCGCTACAGGTCACAGACTGTTCGGGAAAATTCTCATATAACACCCCCCTCAACGCTGACAGTAAGTAACTGCACCAGCATCCCAAGTCCCTTTGCACCTCCGATTTCTGAATCCTCTCCACTCAGAAAATAGTCCACGCCTTTATTCCTATTACCAAAGTGCATGACTGCACACTTTGCTACGCTATGTTCCATCTGCGATCAGAATACTTCTTCTCACATCCTTTGGCCTAAATTGCCCCTCTGTCTGGCACCACTCTGCACCCTGTCCTGATGCTGTACCTCATCCCCAAATCTAAGCCAATTTACCCCACCAATCTCTCTGCACCCATTGATTCATTCTACCTCTCATTCAGGTCTATTACACCACCACCACCCACCACTCCCCCCCCCCCCCCAACCATCCTTCATGTAATCTGCATCATCCCTGATCTCATCACTACTTACCCCAAACTAGTTTCTAGGCACACCCTCTGATCCTCTGCACCAACATCTCACACCACCATCCGTGCGGCTGACGCATTTCCTGAGGTCCCGCAGCCGAAGGCTCGTCGGTCGGTGAAACCGGGAGTGAACTGGAGATGTTGGGCATGAGGAGAAGGTGAACCGGGGTATTGCCTCCAGCACCTTCAGGGTCAATTGTAGGCCACAAAGATGGCGAGGAGAGGGACGTCTGAACACGGGCAGAGCCCGCGGTGGAGGGCGATGGAGGAAGGCCCTGCAGGAGTCTGGGGCTTTCCTGTATCATGAAACCACTCCATAGACTGAGCACGCGGGCAGACCGGACTTTAGAAATGGCGCCAAAACATGGCGGCACCTGCATGTGTAAATGTGCAAAAAGAATTTCACTGTGCAGTTGCATAAGAGACAAACAAATCACCATTGAACCGATGGCCCACAACTCAAACAACTTGCTCCCCAAGCATCACAATGGCAGGATGAGCAATGGAATGAGATTAGTGTGTACAATATGAGCGTTATGTTTTGTGGTCGCCTAGTCCAAATAAAAATAATGGAGGTGGTTCACATCAAATAACTTCCAATGGCTTCTGCTCGTAATAGCTTCAAATCTACACTCACTCTGCAGACTGCTCCTGGTGACATGTCACCAGGACATCCAGCACTCATCTGGACTGTCACGACAACATAGCTTCAGATGACAATGCCACAGTGAGCAAGGCTAGTGAGTCACAGGCAGTGAGTCACGGGCAGTGAATTGCCTGTCCCACTTGGTAATTTGTTCGGCCACTGCCGGCATCATTGACTGACGTATCAGATCACCGAAAACGTCGTGGCGTGATGCGGCGTGACGCGGCGTGATGACGTATCGACGCGTTGTGTTTCCTCAAGTGTCGCGACATTTTTTTTGTCGCCGCTGGATTTTGAAATGTTCAAAATCTTTCGGCGACCCTGATACGTCAGTCAATGACGCCGGCAGTCACCGAAAAAATCACCGTGAGACAGCTCCTTGAGTCACAGGCAGTGCCGACCAATTTCTCAGCAAATGCGAAAGCTTCATTAATGACGAAGTGAATGCATTTCTTACTATTCATGTTGGCACACACTGTGCTACCTGAATCAGAGAGTGACAGAGCCATAGAGTTGTACTGCACGGAAAGATGCTCTTCAGTCCACTGCGTCCATGCTAAATGTTTTGTCCATTTTCAGTTTTGCCCAAATTAAAACCCAATCCCTCAATGCCTTCCCGATTTAACTTCTATCTAATTGCCTCAATCGTAGAATAAACACAGTAATTACGTTGTAATTGACTCTAATTACTTCACTGTAAGATCCACATATCAACCACTTTAGACTTTAAAGATACAGTGTGGAAACAGGCCCCTCGTCCCACCGAGTTTGTGTCGACCAGTGACCCTTGAACACTAGCACTATGGTACACACTATGGTACACACTATGGTACACACTATGGTACACACTATGGTACACACTATGGTACACACTATGGTACACACTATGGACAAGTTACAATTTTTACCGAAGCCAATGAACCAACAAACCTGCACGTCTTTGGAATGTGGGAGGAAACCGGAGCAGCCTGAGAAAACCCACGCGGTCACGGGGAGAAGGTACAAACTCCATACAGACAGCACCGGAGGTCTGGATCACACCTGGTTCTCTGGTGCTGTAAGGCAGCAGCTCTACCGCTGTGCCGCCCCTGTAAGCAAATACGAACGATAACTCACTACAACCAGACCCACTCTCTAAACAAACTAAACAAACTCTGAACTACAACAGCCTATTGCACTGTATCTGTTTATTTATGTGTATATATATATAGTCTATGCTATATAGATAGATACACTGAACTGTTCTGTATTTTACTTCGGAGTCACGTGAGTGACTACGTGAAGAACCCCGCCAGGACGCATGCGTGTCATATCGCTACACGCATTGCGAAACAGTCACACGGGTGGAACGACGTTCCCCCTCAGCGGCAAAGTTTAAAAGCCGGGAACTGCAGGTAAGTGATACTCTGCGTTCTTTCTGTTCTCTACATACTGTTTTACAGGTGTAGACTCCAATGGACAAAATGAGGAAAACCAAGAAGGCTGCTACAAAGCTGGCGAGGGAGGACCGCGGAGTTGCGGGCAGCGAGCAGCAGCCAGAGGCACGGGAATCACCCGTAATGGGAACAGCTGTGCCCGACTTCGGCCCCGCACCGGCCAGATCTACACCGCGGCCGGGCGGTAAGGCAATACAAAAGTCTAATAGAGTCGTTGACTCGGATGAGTCTGACTTTGAGCAGCCGGGAGCGGCCAGCAACCGTGAACGCTGGAGCCGGATGGAGCGGCTTATGGAGCAAATGCTCCAACGTGACAGGCTCCAGGAGATGGAGTCTAGTCACTGTGGGAATTTAATACACCCACAGCAGCACCTCTTGTAGGTCTGCACAGTGCATCTCCCTCGTCAGAGGGGAGTACTGGGGGTCAATTCTGGGCTGACCCTGAAGAGGGGTTTCCAGAACAAACATCAAGTGTGCGAGGGGTGCAGGAAGACCAACATCTACTGGACATGGTGTCCCAATTCATACAGCCAGACCAAACTGGCCGAAACCTGGAACCGAAACTAGCTGCCAGTATTGACTATATGTCATTTAAGCAGCTACAGGAACAGGCTGTATTGGACACCACGGCAAGACATTTGCCACCTGGGAACTGTACATCCCTGAATGTTCCCATTGTAAATAACTGCATATGGAAACACGTCGGAGCAGGAGTTAGAGGCATGGATGTCAAACTCCAAAAAGTACTAAAGCTCCTAACAACGGGAATAACAGCTTTCGCCAGGACAGTAGATGAAAAGGAGATGTCGCAGGATCAACAGGATGCACTGGCACTCCTCTGTAATACCCAATACGAAATTAACGTCATCAGGAAGATTGCCATTCGACCTGCTTTAAACCCGAAATTTGCAGGTCTGTGCAAACCTGGCAACATAAAACCTCCAATTTTACTATTTGGAGGTAACCTATCCAAACAAGTCAAAGAGCTCGATGAGGAGGCAAAAACCCTGGGGCTCATCAAAGTGACATCATCATCAAACCCTACTATGGTCATAAACAGCACCCTTATGCACCCACCAGTAGAACAAGACAAACTGGTGAAAGCTCAAAGGCCAGGTACACCGAACATCGGTCTTTTTTAGGCCATGGCCCAGACCGGCCTTCGTGGAAGATGCGCAAACCCCCAACGCCAACCCAACCACAAACCCAGACGCCGGCGCCTCAACCTCCACGAAGGATTCACAAAAGGAAGTAAACCAGCCACTGGTAACTATGGAGGTAGGTGGGTCTGGTTCCTTACGAATTGCAGGGAGTATGGAGGTTGGTGGGAGATTACACTTCTTTCTGGATGAATGGAGTATGTTAACTACAGACACTTATATTTTAAGCAGTATCCAGGGATATACCATAGAATTTATACACAAACATAGCCCAAACATAGCCCTCCAGTTCAGCATGTACCGAACCGAATGTTCGTACTTTCAGGTAAAGAAAAATCAGAAGCACATGCTGAACTGGAGCGGCTTTATGCAAAACGGGTAATTGAAAAAACCCAACACGAATCACTGGAATTTGTGTCCAATATCTTTACCAAAAACAAAAAAGATGGTGGTTGTCGCATCATCATAGATTTGACAAATTTGAATACTTTTGTACAATATATTCATTTCAAAATGGAAACCTTTGTTACTGCTAAACAATTGATTTCCAAAGGTTACTTCATGGCTAGCATCGATTTAAAAGATGCTTACTATTCAGTCCCTATACGAGATGACCACAGATGTTATTTAAAATTTAACTGGATGGGACAGCTCTGGCAGTACAGAGCACTACCAAATGGGCTAACATCAGCCCCAAGGCTGTTCACTAAAATTTTGAAAACAGCCCTATCGTTTCTGCGGAAACAAAAACACATGGTGATGGCATAACTAGATGACATCCTCATTGTGGGCAAAACTTTGGAATTGGCCAAAGAAACGGTAACAGCCACAAAACAATTATTTGAAAAACTGGGGTTTATCATCCATCCAGTTAAATCTAAATTAAACCCTTCCACCACAATGGATTATTTGGGGTTCACCATTAACTCAGTTCACATGTCGGTGACTTTGCCTAAGGAAAAGGCTATAGCCTTAATAGAGGCTTGCAATAACCTCATTGACATCAGTAAACCATCCATCAGATTGGTAGCAAGAATAATTGGCAAAATAGTGGCTGCCTTTCCAGCCACACAATTTGGACCTTTACATTATCAAAATTTACAGAGGGCAAAAATACGAGCACTCAAAATTAATGCTGGTCATTTTGACAGACCAATGAAGCTACCAATCGAAGCCATAATGGAACTAAAATGGTGGACAGATAACAGTCGGCATTGTTCCAATCCAATCGTTATCAACAACCCTTCTGTGGTGCTACAAACTGATGCCAGTGCACTTGGTTGGGGTGCTACCAATTCCATCTCCAGCTGTGGAGGCAGATGGACTGCACAAGAGGCGTCATTATTACATACACTGGGCATAAACTACCTCGAAATGTTGGGTGCATTCCATGGACTAAAGTCATATTGTTCTGGGTTATATCACCAGCATGTTTGACAATACCACGGTGGTAGCATATATCAACCACATGGGTGGAAACAAATCGATATCATGTGACAAGCTGGCCAACACAATTTGGCAATGGTGTATCCAGAAAAATATTTGGATATCAGCCACTTACCTACCAAGTAAACTAAATTCAGTGGCAGACACCAGGTCACGCAAATTTAATGAAAATACTGAATGGATGTTGGATAAAAAAGTATTTGCTGATATTACAGCATGGTATGGAACACCAGATATCGACCTATTCGCATCCAGGCTTAATCACCAGTTATCAAACTATGTTTCATGGGAACCAGATCCTGGGGCAGCGGCGACAGATGCATTTTCGCTGCATTGGGGGGGAAATTGTTTATTTATGCATTCCCTCCTTTCTGCCTCATCAGTCGGGTATTAAGGAAAATACAGCAAGACTCTGCGTCTGGTATTTTGGTAGTACCCGATTGGCCTACTCAACCATGGTTCCCTGTGATACTCGACATGGTATTAGAACCATGCATCACCATCTGGCATAGACCAGATTTACTGGTTCATCCCGTAACAAGGGAAAGCCACCCATGTCATAACCATATGAACTTATTAATTTGTAGAGTCTAAAAGTACCTCTACTGCAACTGGGACTGACGGATCCGAACAGTGAACATTATTTCAGCGGCCCACAGGCAGTCCACCAAAAAACAGTACCTGGTATACATCAGGAAATGGGAGATGTACTGTCACAGAAACAACATCACCTACAGATCCAGGAACATCCTGTCTGTTCTGGAATTCCTGGCAGGCCTCCATTATGATGAGGGGCTCAGTTATAGTGCCATCAACTGCGCCAGAAGTGCCCTGTCAACATATCTATACCAAGGAGCAGAGCGTCATTCTGTTGGAACTCACCCCCTGGTAACAAAACTTATGAGGGGAATTTTTAATATCAACCCCCCAAGAACCAGGTACTCCCAAATATGGGATGTGAGTATTGTCCTGACGATGCTAAGGAATTGGTCTCCAGCAAAAACACTGTCCCTACAAAGACTGACACTGAAAACAGTCATGCCGATGGCATTGGTCACGGCACAAAGGGTACAGACATTACATAAATTAAGACTGGACAACATGACTTCTTCATCTGGAAATATAACGTGTCATATTTATGAATTAGTCAAGCAGAACAGACAGGGGTCAGCAGGCCTCAATATAGAATTTAGGGCTTACCCGACAGATGATCGTCTCTGTATAGTAAGACATTTACTGCTATATATGGAGAACACAAAAATCACCAGAGGCAAAGAGATGGCACTATTAATCAGCCACAAGCAACCTCACAAAAAAGTGACGGTCCAGACCATCTCAAGATGGCTGAAACAGGTTCTATTAAAGGCTGGGGTGGATACTAACATTTTCAAATCTCATTCCACCAGGCTGCAGCTACATCGGCAGCTATGCAGTTGGATGTTCCGATGGACCAAATCCTCAAGACAGCAGGATGGTCAACGGAGAAAACTTTCCAACTATTTTATCATAAACCAGTAATTAAATCTGGAACGTTTGCAGAAACAATTTTAAGTTCTGTAATATAATTTCACCCCATAAATAGGGGCTATAATTTGGTGTTAATAAATTTATCATGGATTTCAATGTCGTATTCATGTCTAAACATGTTAACACAATTCCTCCCATAAGTCATTAAGGCAGATGTGATGCATGGACTCGTTTCCACGGCATGAAATCACAGAGCTTTGAAATCTTCACGTAGTCACTCACGTAACTCCGAAGTAAAATAGTAAGATTAAACGAGAACTTACCAGTTCAAAGTTTGATCATTATTTTATGAGGAGTACGTTGAGGGAATACGTGCACTCCGCTCCCACCCTTGATCATATATTCAACTGGTATCATCTTTTCTAATCTTACTATGTTCAGTCATTACAGTTATCTGTGATTTCACACCGCTGCTTTGAAGAATGACACGCATGCGTCCTGGCGGGGTTCTTCACGTATTCCCTCAACGTACTCCTCATAAAATAATGATCAAACTTCGAACTGTAAGTTCTCGTTTAATCTTACTATTTATGCTTACAATACTCTGTTGTGCTGCAGCAAGCAGGAATGTCTTTGTCCTATCTGGGATACATGACAATAAACGCTCTTGACTTGACTTGACTTGTAAAAAACCTACTGCTCAAATCTTCTTTAAATCACCAACCTCTTACCTTAGACTTCCACCCTCTTGTTCTTCATACCCCTCTATGGGAAAAAGATCTTGATTATCTACTCGATCTCCCATAATCTTTTATACTTCTATCAGGTCATCCATCAGCCTCCTTTACCCGAGGGAATAAAAGTCCAGTCTATCCGAACCTTCATCATAAATAAAGTCCTGCAATCATAGAAACATAGAAACATAGAAAATAGGTGCAGGAGGAGGCCATTCGGCCCTTCGAGCCAGCACCGCCATTCATTGTGATCATGGCTGATCGTCCCCTATCAATAACCCGTGCCTGCCTTCTCCCCATATCCCTTGATTCCACTAGCCCCTAGAGCTCTATCTAACTCTCTCTTAAATCCATCCAGTGATTTGGCCTCCACTGCCCTCTGTGGCAGGGAATTCCATAAATTCACAATTCTCTGGGTGAAAAAGTTTTTTCTCACCTCAGTCTTAAATGACCTCCCCTTTATTCTAAAACTGTGGCCCCTGGTTCTGGACTCGCCCAACATTGGGAACATTTTTCCTGCATCTAGCTTGTCCAGTCCTTTTATAATTTTATATGTTTCTATAAGATCCCCCCTCATCCTTCTAAACTCCAGTGAATACAAGCCTAGTCTTTTCAATCTTTCCTCATATGACAGTCCCGCCATCCCAGGGATCAATCTCGTGAACCTACGCTGCACTGCCTCAATCACAAGGATGTCCTTCCTCAAATTAGGAGACCAAAACTGTACACAATACTCCAGATGTGGTCTCACCAGAGCCATATACAACTGCAGAAGAACCTCTTTACTCCGATACTGAAATCCTCTTGTTATGAAGGCCAACATTCCAATAGCTTTCTTCACTGCCTGCTGTACCTGCACGCCAACTTTCAGTGACCAGTGTACAAGGACACCCAGGTCTCGCTGTACCTCCCCCTTACCTAACCTAACCCCATTGAGATAATAATCTGCCCCCTTGTTTTTTCCGCCAAAGTGGATAACCTCACATTTATCTATATTATTCTGCATCTGCCACGCATCTGCCCACTCACTCAACCTGTCCAGGTCACCCTGCAACTTCCTAACATCCTTCTCACAGTTCACACTGCCACCCACCTTTGTGTCATCCGCAAACTTGCTAGTGTTGCTCCTAATTCCCTCATCCAAATCATTAATTTATATGGTAAAAAGTTGTGGCCCCAACACCGAGCCTTGCGGCACTCCACTCGCCACGGCCTGCCGTTCTGAAAAGGACCCATTCACTCCTACTCTTTGCTTCTGGTCTGCCAACCAATTTTCTATCCATGTCAACACCCTACCCCCAATACCATGTGCTCTAATTTTAGTCACCAGTCTCCCGTGCGAGACCTTATCAAAGGCTTTCTGAAAGTCTAGATACACTACATCCACTGGCACCCCTTCATCCATTTTACTTGTCACATCCTCAAAAAATTCCAGAAGATTAGTCAAGCATGATTTCCCTTTCATAAATCCATGTTGACTTGGACTAATCCTTTTACCGCTATCCAAATGCCCCATTATTGCCTCTTTAATAATTTACTCCAGCATCTTTCCCACCACCGAAGTCAGACTAACTGGTCTGTAATTCCCCGTTTTCTCTCTCGCTCCTTTCTTGAAAAGTGGGATAACATTAGCTATCCTCCTATCAACAGGAACTGATCCTGAATCTATTGAACATTGGAAAATGATCACCAATGCGTCCACTGTTTCTAGAGCCACCTCCCTGAGGACCCTGGGATGCAGACCATCAGGCCCAGGGGATTTATCATCCTTCAGTCCCATTAGCCTACCCAATACTATTTCTCTCCTAATGAAAATTTCTTTCAGTTCCTCTACCCGCTTAGATCCTCTGTCCTCCAGTACATCTGGGAGATTGTTTGTGTCTTCCTTAGTGAAGACAGATCCGAAGTACCTATTCAACTCTTCTGCCATTTCCTTGTTGCCCATAATAATTTAATCCGTGTCTGCCTTCAAGGGACCCACATTTGACTTTGCTACACTTTTTCCCTTAACATATCTAAAGAAGCTTTTACTGTCCTTCTTTATATTCCTGGCCAGCTTCCCCTCGTACTTCATCTTTTCAGCCCGTATTGCCCGTTTTGTTTCCTTCTGTTGTCCTATGAAAGTTTCCCAATCCTCTGGCTTCCGGATACTCTTTGCTGTGTTATACATCTTTTCTTTTAGTTTTATTCTATCCCTAACTTCTCTTGTCAGCTACGGTTGCCTCATACTCCCCTTAGAATCTTTCTTCCGTTTTGGAATGAAATGATCCTGCGTCTCCCGGATTAT
>CM075986.1:25407218-25432053 GCA_038087875.1 Malacoraja senta | reverse complement strand
CTCACCAGTAACTTCCTCAGCCCCTGTTTATTTAATCATTCACAGTGTGACAGCTTGTTGTATTGTATCATCTGTTCAAAGTTTACAGCAACTCTGAGATGTCCCACAATTATTCTATTAATCTTTCCTCATTTCAAGAGCTGACAGATTTTACCTCCGCTTCCTGAGCCTCATGCTGAACAAGTTGTTTTTTATAGTTTTGGAGATAAATTGCGGTTCATTAGGTTGCTGCCCCCTACCTGGCCCCCATTTCCTGTGTTTCGGCCGAGACCCAGGAAGGAATAGCAGATGAAGGCAAACCGTCACATTGAGCAGAAAAACAAAGTACTGCAGGGACTCCGCAGGTCAGGCAACCTCTATGGAAGGAGTGGACAGACCATGCTTTGGTTCAGCTCCCTTCTTCAAGAGGCGTCCCGATCCAAAATGTTGTCCGTACACTCACTCCATTGGTTTAAGGTGAGGGGGGTGGGGGCAACATTTAATAGGAAAATGAGGGGTAACTTTTTCACACAAAAGGTGGTGGGCTTATGGAACGAGCTGCCAGAGGAGGGACTATTGCAACGTTTAAGAAACAATTAGGCAGGTACATGGACAGAACAGGTTTACAGGGAAATGGGCCAAATGCAGGCAGGTGGGACAAGTGTAGATGGGGCTTGTTGGTCGGTGTGGGCAAGTTGAGGCAAAGGGCCTGTTTGCACGATGTATGAATATATGCTGCTGACCCACTGTCTTGCTCAAGATTCCAGCAACTGTTGAATTCCATTTAACAACCTGACTGGAGAAGCAAAAAATGCCTCTCTGCTAGCTCTCACAGCTCCAGTCTCTGGGATCAATTCCTGACCTTGGGCGCTGTCTATGTGGAGTTCACACGTTCTCCTGCAGACACTGAGTTTCCAAAGGTTACTCCCAGTTTCTTTCCACATCCCAAAGATAGACTGGTCGGTCGGTAACTGGTTGCCATAAATAAGTGTTGGTGAATGGTAGGAAAAATCAAAGTGGAGTTGGTTAGCATGTGAGAGATACCATAGTGTCAGGAAGTAAATGTGGGTGTGGGATTGATGAGGTTACTATGAGAGCTAGTATTGACATGATGGGCTGAATGGAAACCTTTTTAGTTTATCTTAGTTTAGAGATGCAGCACAGAAACAGGTCCTCCTGCCCACCGAGTCCGCACCAAACAGCAATCACTGCACATCAACACTATCCTACACGAGGGACATTTGTTAGACTTATACCAAGCATCGGAGGTCTTTGGAGAAAATCCATACAGATCACGGGGAACAGGTACAAACCCCGTACAGACAAACACCCATAGCCAGGATCAAACCTGGGTCTCTGGTGCTGTAAGGCAGCATCACAACTGCTGCACAACCCATGATATCAGGAAATATGATCATTGTTTTCTGACTCATTATTTGAAACTGATGGCAGTTCCATCTGCAGCTGATTCGAGACAAAGCAATTCCAAATATCAAACAAGGAAAAGATTGACTTTTGGAAACATCCCAATATTACTTGAAATAACTGCTGCCGAGATTATAAAGTATTAGCTATGAAGAGAGGTTGAACAAACTTGGATTGTTTTTTCTGGGGTGTCGCAGACTGAGGAGAGACCTGATAAAAGTATAAAATGATACGAGGCAAAGATATGGTAGACAGTCAGAACCTTCTTCTCAGGGTGGAAATGTCAAAGACCAGAGGGCGAAGCTTTAAGGTAAGTGGGACGTGCCAAACATCCATCACCCATTCACACAAGATATTTGTTTTCACACTTTCTCATCCACTCCCTACACATTAGGGGAAATTCACAGAGGGTATTTAACCAACAAACCCACACGACTTTTGGTTGTGGGAGGAAACCAGAGCACCCGGAGGAAACCCACGCAGTCACAGGGAAAATGTGTAAACTCCACTCAGACAGCACCAGAGGTCAGGATCGAACTATTGTGCCGCACCTTAAATAAGCACATTTTAAATAGGCAGCTGAGATACCCATGATGCAACTGAGGGTCCCTTTGCTATTGTCACCAGAGGCCTGCAAGTGGAAGTAACATCGCTCTCTGCATAGGCACAACATTCTGGAGTAACTCAGTTGGGCAGGCTGCATCTCTGGAGAGAAGGAATAGGTGACGTTTAGGGTAGGGACCCTTTTTTCAGACTCAATGCAACACTCGACCCAAAACGTAGACAGGAGATCAAGTGCTAGTACAAATAGATACAAATAGGGTGGCATGGACATGGTGGGCCGAAGGGCCTGTGTCTGTTGCTTCATGGCAATGAAATAAGATTGGGACATCTTAATCCAGGCCTTAGAGGGTTTCATGTCAGGAGCAACACCGGCTATAAATCAGCAGTAATCAGCCGCCACTGTCACAAAGACCTGTGTAGGACAGAGCTACAGATGCTGGTTTAAACTAAAGATAGACACAAAATGCTGGAGTAACTCAGCGGGACAGGCAGCATCTCTGGAGAGAAGGAATGGGTGACGTTTCAGGTCGAGACTCTTCTTCAGACTCCAGCATTTTGCGTCTAACTTCATTCACAAAGACATGATTCCCTGCGACAAACTGGAACCCAGTGTTGGTGTCAGCAAGATTTATTTTAGCAGCCTGCTTTCTTTTAAGTTTCTCACTTCTTCAGCCAAGTTTTGCTTCATCCTTTGCCACTGCACTTGATTGGACACATCACCTCCGAGAATCCACGGGGGAAGCAAGTGGTTCCATGTGATGACTGGAGGGAGGAGAAATAATTAGAAGTGTCTTCACTGCTGGTGGTAGAATAAATGACACAGATTGCAAGATCAATCCCGTACTGAAAACAAAATCCATCCGTACACAGAGCGAGCGGGGGGGGGGTTCATCTTATTGCATGAGCTGTATCATTACTCTTTCCCTCTCTGCTGGCCGAGGCTTCAGCTGCTCCCCACCCCCCACCCCCCACCTACGAGACGGAATCAGGACCAGTTCCTGCGCCCAGGACCCACGGGTTCCAGGTTTTACTTCAGACGAGGCCTGCACTTATCCGATGTTTGTGTTTTTTGTGTTTGACTTTGCTAAAATTTTGCTTCTATTGCTGCGTTTTAACAACAAAAAAAACGTTATTTTCCCAGTTTGAACACAAATGGACCGCACTTTTGCCCAGCGCTAGAGATGCTGCCTCACAGCGACAGAGACCCCGGTTCGATCCTGACCTCGGGTGCTGTCTGTACAGAATTTGTACGGTGTCCCAAGGACCACGTGGGTTTTCTCCGGGTGCTCCAGTTTCCTCCCACATTCTAAAGACGTGCAGGTTTGTAGGTTAATTGGCTTCTGCAAATTGTCTCTACTGTGTAGGGTGGAACTAATGTACGGGTAATTGTTGGTCGGCTAGGACTCGGTGGGCTGAAGGGCCTATTTCCATGCTGTATCTCTAAACTAATCTAAACTAAACTAAACTAAACTAAATGTCATAAATGGATACAAAAGTAGGCCATTCGTCCCCTCATGGCTGGTCCAACAATCAATAAGATCAGGGCTGATCATTTATCTCAGTCACATCCTAATACAAGTCTTATATTCATCAATGTTCTTGATATACAAACGCTTATTGAGTTGTGTCTTGAGGGGAAGGTTTGGAGGGGTGGTGGGTGGGGGGAGGGGGATAGGATGTGATCACCTATGGCGGTTATGGGCATGGTGGAGTAAACATGTGCATGAGCGGCACGGTGGCGTAGCCGGTCGTGCCGCTGTCCCCAGCGCCAGACACCCAGAAACTCAGGTTCAAACCTGACCTCGGCTGCTGTCTGTGCAGAGTTTGCACGTTCTCCATGTGACAGTGTGGGTTTCCTTTGGGTGCTCCAGTTTCCTTCCACATCTCAAAGACATGCGGGTTTGGAGGTTAATTGGCCACTGTAAATTTCCCCCAGTGTGCAAAGGGAGTGGATGAGAAAGTGGGATAACATAGAACAAGTGTGAACTGGGGATTGATGGTCGACATGGACTCGGTGGGCCGAAGGGCCTGTCTCCATGCTTTATCTCTAAACTAAACTGAAACTAAAAAGACCGAACAGCAGAGTCTCTACGGGACACATTTCTTCTCATTTCTGTTTTGAATGACTGACCCCTAATTTTGAGGCTGTGATCCATGGATCTAAACACAAGAGACAGAGGAAACATCATCGCTGCATCTGTCAAGGCCCATTAGAGCTTTCAAGGTTTCAATGAAATCATCTGTTATTTTTCTGAGTACTGGAGAGCGGAGTTCAATCTACTTAATCTCTTCTCATGGGACAATCGCCCTCTCCCGGGTATCGATCCGGTCTACCTCTGATCATGACTACAACCTTCCATAGCGAGGGAAAACTGGCTGGAGACACCTGGTGCAGTCTCACCAATTCCCCATATGATGGTTTAGCTGAGACCCTCAATCACAATCTGTTTTGAGTTTAGAGAGGGGCTCCCAAACTAACCCACTATTTGCTGAGGATTAGTCATACAGTGTGGAAACAGGCCCTTCGGTCCAACTTGCCTACGCCGACCAACATGCCCCATCTACACTAGTCCCACCTGCCCGCGTTTGGCTCATATCCCTCTAAACCTGTCATATCCATGTACATGCCCAAATGTTTGTTGACTGATTCCTGGGATGTCAGGACTTTCATATGAAGAAAGACTGGATAGACTTGGCTTATACTCGCTAGAATTTAGGAGATTGAGGGGGGATCTTATAGAAACGTACAAAATTCTTATGGGGTTGGACAGGCTAGATGCAGGAAGATTGTTCCCGATGTTGGGGAAGTCCAGGACAAGGGGTCACAGCTTAAGGATATGGGGGAAATCCTTTAAGACCGAGATGAGGAAAACTTTTTCACACAGAGAGTGGTGAATCTCTGGAACTCTCTGCCACAGAGGGTAGTTGAGGCCAGTTCATTGGCTATATTTAAGAGGGAGTTAGATGTGGCCCTTGTGGCTAAGGGGATCAGGGGGTATGGAGAGAAGGCAGGTACGGGATACTGAGTTGGATGATCAGCCATGATCATATTGAATGGCGGTGCAGGCTCGAAGGGCCGAATGGCCTACTCCTGCACCTATTTTCTATGTATCTATGTATCTATGAATGGCGTGAATAGTACCTGCAAATCACAATTGCTTGGCTCAGACATCAAATGGAGGATTAAAAGACAGAACCTTCATCCCAGGGGGGAGATTCAAAGATTAGTGGGCATAGCTCTCAGGTGTGAGGGGATAAATTAAATGAGATATGCAAGGCAAGTTTTTTTACACACAGAATTGTGGGTGCCAAGAACACCATGCCAGGGGTGGTGGGGGAGGCAGATATGATGATGGCATTTAAGAGACTTTTTGAAAGGCACATGGATATGCAGGGAATGGAGGGATATTGATTACGTGCAGGCCATGGGGAGGGAGGGGGAAGAACAATGGAGGACCCGGCATGGGGTATGCAAGTAAAGAATATCACTGTGAATTTCACTTTGCCTTGTCACATGTGACAATAAAGTATTTCATTCCATTCCATTCTATTCCAAAGGTGGTTAATCCATTCCATTGGAAAGGAGGCTGTGAGCTTTAGGGAGAGGTTGAGTAGGCTGGGTCTCTATTCCTTGGAGCACAGGAGGATGAGGGGAGATCTTATAGAGGTGTATAAAATCATGAGAGGAATAGATCGGGTAGATGCAGAGTCTCTTGCCCAGAGTAGGGGAATTGAGGACCAGAGGACATAGATAGGTTCAAGGTGAAGGCAAAAAGATTTAATAGGCATCTGAGGGGTAACATTTTCACACAAAAGGTGGTTGGTGTATGGAACAAGCTGCCAGAGGAGGTAGTTGAGGCTGGGACTATCCCAACGTTAAAGAAACAGTTAGACAGGTACATGGATAGGACAGGTTTGGAGGGATATGAACCAAGTGCAGGCAGGTGGGACTAGTGTAGCAGGGACATGTTGGCCAGTGTGGGCAAGTTGGGGTGAAGGGCCTTTTTCCACACTGTATCACTCTATGACTCTAATTCAATTTGTTTCATCATGTTCGCCATTGACCCGAAGGTCAGTTCCTGTGTTCTACTGTTGTACACTCAATGAAATACCCTTCCTCATTGCGTTTCTTTCCAGAACACAAGCTCCTCATCCAGAAATATGAATCTTCACGGAATGTGTTAACGTTTGATAATTGTCTGCCAATGTTGCTAAACAAACATAAAGATGGTCTGGGCCACATGTGGCATTGAACTACATTTGGATGGGGTTTCCAGGAGAGCCCATGTCCTTTATGATTATTTTAGTAGGACCTGGTATTAGGATAATAAGTTCATAACTCGCAGCAAATCAGGCCATTCGGCCCATCAAATCATTCCGCCATTCAATCATGGCTGATCTATCTTTCCCTCTCAACCCCACTCTCCTGCCTTCTCCTGAAGACCAATGACACCCTTACTTCCACACTCCAAAGACGTACAGGTTTGTAGGTTAATTGGCAAATAATGATAATCTAAAAAATATCAATAAACACAGGAAATAACAAATTTGAACTGAAACATATGAGATTATGAAAAACACCTTCATGTTAAAACTGACATGCTGTATTGGGTTCAAAACTAGTTTTATTCTCTGGAAACAATTAGCTCCTGGATTGAACACAGCATGCAAGAGCAATCCAGGCATTCCTGTCCCAATGGGCCAGTAAATTCTTTCTTTTCAGATACTTGCCCAGTTCAAATTTGAATGCTACATTCCAATCCAATCTGCTCAAATATACTCCTGCTACTACCTGAAGAAGATGGTTAATATATAGAATGAGCTGCCAGAGGAGGAAGTTGAGGCGGGTTCTATCCTGCAATTTCACACTTGACTTTCAAACACAAACTGGGATATACACATCTGTTTAATTTAGTTTCGTTTAGTTTAGACATACAGCGCAGCATCAGGCACTTCGGCCCACCGAGTCCACACCGGCCAGTGATCCCCACACATTAGTCTCCATCGGGCTGAAGAAGAGTCTCGACCCAAAACGTCACCCATTCCTTCTCTCCAGAGGTGCTGCCTGTCCCGCTGAGTTACTCCAGCATTTTGTGTCTATTTTGGAATATTCAATATCCTCTTCTTTTGCTTTTCTAAATGTAATGATTTATGATTGCTATTTATTTGATGCTCCCTCAATGATGTAAGTTCCACTTGGCCTGGTTCAATTTGCCAGCACCAAGTCCAGCAGCACAACCAAGGGGCCTTTTCCTGTGCTGTACTGTTCAATGTTCTATGCTCTATGTTCAATGTTCTAAATGCGCAGAGGCATTTATCCGGAGCAGGAAAATCAAGAACCAGAGGACATAGGCTCTGGTTTATGGTGAGAGGTTTAAGGTGAGAGGGGAATGATTTAATAGGAACCTGAGGGGCAACTGTTTTCACATGGGTATATGGTGCGAGTTGCCAGAGGAGGTAGTTGAGGCATCATTCAAAATACATTTGGACAGGTATGTGTAGAAACAAGGAACTGCAGGTGCTGGTTTATACCAAAGATAGACACTAAGTGCTAGAGTAACTCATCACTGACCCAAAACATACTGGACAAAAGGTCAAAATAATGGACAAATTCCCGACGGCAATTCGATGAACGACTAGGCCGTGGCTGGGAGTGAATGATGAGTTGGCCCGGGTGCTGGACTGCACACAAAGCCCAGCAGGCGGGCCAGCTGAGGAGTTTTGGCCCGGGCACCAGACTTTGCGCGCGACGTCGCGTGGCCCGGGCCAAAACTCCCCAGCTGGCCCGCCGGCTGGTCTTTGTGTTCTGCTGCACGCAAAGTCCGGCACCCCATCCAACTCATGAACTGATGATCGTCCATGAGACTGAGGGGTGGTAGTGTCGGCGGTAAGCGAATGTCTGAAGGTCGGACAGCTGGTCGTGCTGCCGACCGACAGGGCCACAGCCGAGGCGCTGCTGCTGCTGCACTCCATGGGCTGCACTACGTCAGGACGGGTGAGGCGGGGCCAGACGCGGCGCTCCGATCAGACAGTCCCCTCGACCCGAGTAGTAGCAGTCAAATACGGGACCAGGGTGGTCCCGTACGGGACAAACCAATTTAGCCCAAAATACGGGATGTCCCAGCTAATACAGGACATTTGACAACCCGAGCTATACGTTTTTTTTATGACATCCTACCCTATCAGCCAGAAATGCATTACTCAAGGAAGTTCTCTTGAATCCACTTCAGAAACCTCCTTCCCCTCTTTGCCTGTAATTGCTATCCCAGTATATACTTGGAGAGTTGAAGTCTCCCACTTTTAGACCACTTTTGCACATCTCTACAATTTCCCTGCAAGTTTGCTCCTCAATATTTAAGTATGTTTCAAAACTTACCTTCAGCGGCGCTGCAGTTCTGTCACTGCCCGTGTGCGCGACTTTGCCGCCTTTGAGAGGGGGGCGGGTTTAATATGCGATTTTTCGGCAGCCTATTCAAATCGATGTCTGTCAGGTAAATTAGCTGCTAAAGAAAAATCGCTTCGACTGCCGATTTATTAAGTTTATTAAAATTAGCGCTGGATAATTAAATTGTTGGAGTAAAATTAAAATCATCTTCAAATGCCGTCAACGCCGACAACGGGGACGGATCTCACGTAGGGGACAAGGCAAGGTACACCGTTTATTTATTCATATAAACTTGCTTCTTAGGATGCCCTTAATCAAAATTTCAAATTGCGAAAATGTGACTATGTAAATATACGAACCGGTAGTATTTTTCCTGCTGATATGGGGTTTAAATTCACTGCAACCGCAACGTTCCAAACCAGCGCGTTCCACAAAATCACACTCGCAAGATGATTTAAATGGCGATTAATTTACAGGAATTAAACACTAAATTCCTTCCATTTGACCTATAAATTCATGACAATGAGATTTAAAAATAATGTTATATTGTGAATTCTTGTGTGAATGTTATTTGGACACTTAGGCTTTTTAAAAATGTTAACCTTTTCTTAAGAAATGGATAGATGTTTAGATCTAGTAATTGAATTTTGTAATTAGCTACAATTAGGTAACTAACTAATTATATGCTTTAATTTCAGGTCATCCAAGTAAGATTGTTTCATATTTGTTTCAAGATGCTTCAATCTATAATAACTGAAAATTTCATTGTTCTCTTAATTTTTAACAAAGTTATGGGCTTTTGACTGTCCTTGATCACAGCTTTTGTGTTAAGTCAATGGAAAAGCAATAGGGAACAAGATGCTAATTTCCGAGTATGAAAATGGCCATAACTTTTTTAATACTGAAGGTATGAAAGTGAATTAGGTGTCAAATTAAACTTCTTTTTATGCTCTATCTGGTGGGATAAATTGCAGACTTGATTTTTTAAATCTCAAAATTTTGTAACATTGCTACAATATTCACACCACTTGGTGGACTATCGACCAGTCCCACTAGTGTAAACACACCTATATTCTTCATAAGTTCATGTGACAGGAACAGAATTAGGCCATTCGGCCCATCAAGTCTACTCCGCCAGAGAGGGGCGGGGGAAAGAGGGGGGGAGGGGGGAGGAAGAGGGATGCTGGGGGTGGAAGAGAAAGGCTGGGGAGAGAGAGGCCGGGGGGAGAGAGAGGAGGGGAGGAGAGGGAGGAAGGGGGAGAGAGAGGAGGGGGAAAGAGAGGGGGGAGGAGGTGATGGAGAGGTGGAAAAGTGTGGGGGGTGGGTGGAAAAGAGGCCCTGGGGGGCTGGTGAAAGAGAGGCTGGGGGAGAGAGCCCGGGAGGGGAGAGAGGGAGCCCGGGGGGAGAGAGATTGCCCAGGGGGGAGAGAGAGAGCCCGGGACGGGGAGAGAGAGCCCGGGGGCGGGGAGAGAGAGCCCGGGGGGGGAGAGAAGAGGCGACTGAGGGGCCGAGAGAAAGCTCGGGAATTCTCGGGAAACCCAAGCCGAGGAAAGAGCGTACAGCGCTCGGGACCTCGCGAGCGCTCGGAAGCCCTCGGAAGTACACGGGAGTGCTCAGGAGCTGCAGTACAGAGCCCACTTGCTCATTCTTTCTGCGTCTTTTGAAGAACCGGGGGGGGGGGGGATGAGGGGGGAGGGAGGGGGAGGGGGGTGACGTCACTCGATGCACGTGGAACATAGGGCAGCAGGCCGCGAGGAACAGAGCCATTGTGACGTCATCAGCAAGACTATCTCGTTTATTTTCCAAGATATTTGAAATTTTTGAACATTTTCATAAATAAATCGAGAAATAATGCATGAAGTTTTCAGATGAGGCGATTTTTGACAACACGGCATAAATCTCTATCGGAATATGTAAAGATTTCACCGTTAGCATATCGTGTTTTCGAGGAGATGTGAAACGCACACGAACATTGCACAAATAAATACACATCTAAGATCAGAGTTTTATAAGTATAGAGATTAATTAATTTTTCATGTGTATGTATGTGTGTATATATATATATATATATATATATCACAATTTCGTTCAAACCGAAAGGTCTGAATGACAATAAAGGAAATCTTGAATCTTGAATATATAGGTCATACATATATATGTGCATTTGTGCATATGTGTATATATGCACACACTGAACTTTTTTTCTCTCTCGTTTATTATATTGTATACAGTGTACTAGGTTTACATATTCTGCTGTGCTGTAGCAAGTAAAAATGTCATTGTTCTATCTGGGACACATGACAATAAAACACTCTTGACTCTCTCTTTTCTATCCAGGAATATTTAGATCCCATTCTTGGCATTTTTCTTTCGGCGGCCGTCTGTTATTACCATGACATCCTAATCCGGCAGGAGATAAGAGGTGGGTGAAAATAGACGGTGTTATTCTGGAAATAGGCAGCCTTAATGATGAAGTAGATAAGGGTTTGGCATCTCAGCTCGAGGTCAGATAAGACGTCAAGATTACTAACCCGTCTGATTCAGCTGGAGACAATGGTGGGAAGGAACAAAAAGTTAATCTCCAAAGTGGATAGATACAAATCAGTGCTCAAAGAGTTAAACTGCAATCCGAATCTAGGCCTGGAACAATTCCCACAATGTGGAACGTTCTTAGTGTTAAAAACAAAATGTGTGCACTGACATTTGGCTGAAGTCTTGCTTCTTACACCCTGTAACTGTCTTCAAACCACACCCAAATATTTTGTTGCTGTTGGTTTCTTAAAGTAGGGTTTAAACAGAGGGCACACAACACACACTCAAGGGTCCAGCAGCAAATGAGCAAAGGTCAATGGGGTTTGGGGAGGTAATCAAAATACAACTGCACTGCAGCGGTATTATTTTCTTTCAATTCATTGTGGTGAGTGATCAAGCAACTAGTGTCTGAAGAATAATACAGTGGGCGATCGGCGAATTTAACTCTTACCATGTACAAATGTACAATAGTTTCCATGCTGTGTAAGGGGCAGCACGGTGGCGCAGCGGTAGAGCTGCTGTGTTACAGCGTCAGAGAACCCGGGTTCGATCCTGACTATGGGTGCTATCTGTGTGGAGTTTGTACGATCTCCCCGTCAACCCGCGTGGGTTTTCTCCGGGTGCTCCGGTTTCCTCCCACACTCCAAAGACGTGCAGGGTTGCAGGTTACTTGGCTTCGGTAAAGATTGTAAAGTGTCCCTAATGTGTAGGATAGTGTTAGTGTACGGGGATCGCAAGTCAGCGCGGACTCGGTGGGCCAGTGGGCCTGACAATATGTCACAAGAATATACAGTATGTGAAATATGAAAAGTAATTATTTCCCCTTCTGACAGCAAGATAGCTGGAGTGAATTATGCTGCTAACTACTCAGCCCTGACCAGGAACCCCAACTCAAAAAGAAGTTTGAATTGAACTAGTCCCTCCATGGTTTGCTCCATCTCCCACAGGAAAATGGCCATTAGGAACTCTCAAGGCAACCAGAGCCAAGATCCACCATCTGAGGGAACAGACCAGAGGTTTTAATCAGGACAAAGGACTGTCACTTTGGCCAGGAATTTAATCCTTGTGGCCAGTACGAATTCTACCACCATTTGTGTGCTGGCCACAGTTAAATATCTGTGGGGATGGCACGGTGTTACAGGGGTAGAGTTGCTGCCTCACCGCGCCAGAAACCCGGGTTCCATCTTGGGTATGGATGCTGTCACGGTGGCGCAGCGGTAGAGTTGCTTCCTTACAGCGAATGCAGCGCCAGAGACCAGGGTTCGATCCTGACTACGGGTGCTGTCTGTATGGAGTTTGTACGTTCTCCCCATGATCTGCATGGGTTTTATCCGAGATCTTCAGTATTCTCCCACACTCCAAAGACATACAGGTTTGTAGGTTAATTGGCTTGGAAAAATTGTAAACTGTCCCTAGTGTGTGTAGGATAACATTAGTGTGCGGGGATCGTTGGTCGGCACGGACTTCGTGGGCCGAAGGGCCTGTTTCTGTGCTGTATCTCTGAACTAAGCTGAAATATCAAAGAGTCCCTTGAATTTACTGTGGATCCTGGATGCCCAATTCTTTATTTCTTCTTGAAGCATCAGAAAGCTGCCAAACGACAGTAGTGCTTGGAATGTGAAGTAATATTGGTGGAGTTGGGAAAACAAGAAGATAGCAAGAGTCATGAGCCAATGTTCTCCGGCAAGAACGTTGCATCCAAAGGAAGGTTGATCCCAGGTCCGGATATGACCTGCAGCGGCACGGAACGGTGGAGGCCACCAACCGCCTCCCTTGGCCAGGCCAACCCTGCAACACCACAAAAACAATAGGCCTTCATGGTCAGGTTAAGAACTGGGACTTGAACATGTCGCCAAACCTGGAGACTCTTGTATCCTGTCTCAGTGTACTATTCTTATACACTTGTACTGTATCTAAGATGTGCTTATATATAGTAATATTTGTACTTAACTGCATAGAAGAAAGCATTTCACTCCATTTCACTGGTGGCCGACTAGGAAAAGGGGAGATGCAGCGAGACCTGGGTGTCATGGTACACCAGTTATTGAAAGTAGGCATGCAGGTGCAGCAGGCAGTGAAGAAAGCGAATGGTATGTTAGCTTTCATAGCAAAAGGATTTGAGTATAGGAGCAGGGAGGTTCTACTGCAGTTGTACAGAGTCTTGGTGAGACCACACCTGGAGTATTGTGTACAGTTTTGGTCTCCAAATCTGAGGAAGGACATAGATGCTGCTGCACCCGCTGAGTTTCTCCAGCATTTTTGTGTACCCTGAGGAAGGACATTATTGCCATAGAGGGAGTGCAGAGAAGGTTCACCAGAATGATTCCTGGGATGTCAGGACTGTCTTATGAAGAAAGACTGGATAGACTTGGTTTATACTCTATAGAATTTAGGAGATTGAGAGGGGATCTTATAGAAACTTACAAAATTCTTAAGGGGTTGGACAGGCTAGATGCAGGAAGATTGCTCCCGATGTTGGGGAAGTCCAGGACAAGGGGTCACAGCTTAAGGATAAGGGGGAAATCCTTTAAAACCGAGATGAGAAGAACTTTTTTCACACAGAGAGTGGTGAATCTCTGGAACTCTCTGCCACAGAGGGTAGTCGAGGCCAGTTCATTGGCTATATTTAAGAGGGAGTTAGATGTGGCCCTTGTGGCTAAAGGGATCAGAGGGTATGGAGAGAAGGCAGGTACGGGATACTGAGTTGGATGATCAGCCATGATCATATTGAATGGCAGTGCAGGCTCGAAGGGCCGAATGGCCTACTCCTGCACCTAATTTCTATGTTTCTATGTTTCTATGTTTCTATCTCGATACATGTGACAATAAAGAACCATTGACCCATAGACCCATTGACACATTGGACCATTGAGCCATGGCTTGAGCTGCTCATCTTGGCCGGCTGATTCATCACACAACTAGTCCTCATCACCGGGGCAAGAAGGTCTCAAGTGCCGAGCACATTTGGTCTGGGAAGTCCAGCATGTGCGCTGAAAATTTGCTAAGACTACAGCCAAGAAAGCCAACGTCTCTACTTCCTCGGTAGATTAAGGAAGTCAGTGTATAAGATCACGTGCGGAGTAGATACGGTAAGTACACAACGTTTTTTACCCAAAGAAGGGGAATCAAGAACCTGAGGACCTAGGTTTAAGTGGGGGACAAGATTTAATAGGAACCTGAGGGGCAACATTTGCATACAGAGAGTGATGGGTTTATGGAACAAGCTGCCAGAGGTAGTTGAGGCAGGTTCTATAATAACATTTGTAAGAGATTTGGACAGGTACATGGATAGGAAAAGTTTAGAGGGATCTGTGCCAGGTGGGACTAGTATAGATAGACCGCATCAATAGTATAGTATAGTATAGTATAGACCGCATCTTAGTCGGTAAAGGGCCTGTCCCACTTTTGCATCATTTGCGCATCACACAGATGGCGCGCAAAGATTTTGTACATCTCAAAATCCTGGGGCGCCGCGCCCGACCGCGCGTCACTGCCTCCATCACCGTAATGTACACGTAATGCGCGCATCATGCATCGTGACGCGTAAATGATGTCGCGTAAATTACGCGCAAATGATGCCCAAGTGGGACAGGCCCTTAGTGGGCTAGTCGGGCCAAAGGGTCTGTACCCGTGCTATATTACTCTATGAAGCTATAACTCTATGACTCTAAATGTTGCACGAATTCAACGAATCTTCCCAATATCTTCAGGTGCCTTGTGGACAACATCCTATCAGGGTGCGTTGCAGTCAGTTTTGGCAACAGCTCTGCCCAACAATGCAGGAAATTGCAGAAAGTTGTGGATGCATACCAGTCTATCACACAAAGCTGCTTCCATACCTGGAGCAAACCCACGCAGTCACAGGGAGAACGTACAAACTCCGTACAGACAGCACCCGTAATGAGAATCGAATTGGGGCCTCTGGTGCTGTACGGCAGCAACTCTACCACTGCGCCACCATGCTGCTTTACTACGCAACATTCCCTCAGTACCATTACTGCTAATGTGTTCCAATCTCCTGTCAGTAAAATTATTCCTTTTAGGGCCGGTTTTGAGTCACATTGACACTATCCTGCACACATTATGGACAATTTACATTTATACCAAGCTGATTAACCTACTAACCTGTATGTCATTGGAGTGTGGGAGGGAACCGAAGATCTTGGAGAAACCCCACGGGGAGAACGTACAAGCTCCGTACAGACAGCACCCATAGTTGGGATCGAACCCGGGTCTCTGGCGTTGTAGGGCAGCAACTCTACCACTGTGTCGCCCTTGTGCGTGTGGTGTTATTCAAGGATTGTTCAAAGCTTCCTGGATGGAGTGCAAGTGCACCACTAACTCCTGGGAACTTCTGGCACAATTGACAACATAGAAGTTATACACTGAGAGCTCACAAATGTGCCGTTTAAGCACCTCACACAAGACACACCTACCTAGACTTCCTCGATATCCCGCAGCTCCACTCTTGCTCCCCCTCCCCCCATTCGTAACAAGCAGTGATGGAAATGGGTTTTAGGAACTAGGGGTACGCTTTATACGATTTATATCTGATATAAGGTACATAGGGTGCGTATCGATTAATTCTAGACAACAGATTAAAAAATATATATAACCCCATGAATTCACTCAGGGTGTATTATGATGTGTTCTACAGTATGAAGTGTACAGCAAAAATGGCACTTCCAGAGTGGCCTATCGTGTTGCTTCTTCAGCGGACCACGGATTTATTTTAAGAGCAAAACATAAAGTGCTGGAGAACTCAGCAGGTCAGGCTGGATCTATGGAGGGTCCAAAGAAGGGTCTCGACCCAAAACGTCATCTATTCTTTCTCTCCAAAGATGCTGCCTGACCCACTGAGTTACTCCAGCATTTTGTGTCTATCTATGGAGGGAATGGCTAGGCGACGTTTAGGGTCAGGTCCCTTCTTAAGGCATTTTTTAAGGGTTGGGAAAGATAGAAAATTTCACGTATTTAAATATGTTGTTACGAATATAACTAGTAGTGTGGGAGAAAATTCCATGAGCCATAATTGCCACATACATACCCAAAAGTAGAAATGTAGAAAGTTACAGTGTGTAAAATAATAGATATTACGAGCCTTGTAGTCTCCTTGTACCAATCAAATGCCAAATTCCAAATTCTATATTTTGAAAATGGGCAAAGCAAAAAGTAGCATGTTCTCTAGAAAGGCTTATCCTAAAATAATTTATCGGAAGGGTGTGATTTTCAGTCAGGCCGTCTGTATCATTCAGTCAGTGAGCTTGCGGTCTGGAGCCCTCCTCTATTACCCCTCTGTATTAAAACAAAGTGTCAATGCCTCTTCAAGGTCTACTAATCCACCCGGAGCTTCAGTTGCAGGTACAGCTGAAGGGATTTGTCGCTTGGGCAACGCTATGAATTTATATGAATTTTAAAAATCCGATTCGTTCAAAAGCTACAACCACAATGTGATAAATAACACTAAATAATACTGAAGCAAATAAAGGCAAACAGAAGAACTAACCTTGAAGGAGAGCGAGAGAAAACAACATGCACAAACTTATTTTTTTTAAATTCATATAACATCCCTAAATGACGGGTACAAATTACAAATAACGTGGGTGGACAAAAATGCTGGAGAAACTTAGCGGGTGAGATGCTGCCTCACACCCTGAGTTTCTCCAGCATTTTTGTCTATCTTCGATTGTTCCAGCATTTGCAGTTCCTTCTTAAAATAACGTGGGTGAATGACTGTACCTGCACACCAGGAAGAAGCCCATGCTCGCGGTCCGGAGCCCTTAATGACAGTAAGTTTAAAAAAATTCTCCCGTGAATTTTATTCAAGGGAACGCTGCGTCATTAATACTTGGTCAAAACACAATTATATTGACTGAGGAATGTGGATCGATGTATTGGTGACACATTGTATAACTACGTGTTATCTACTGGCTGTTAACAAGTGCTAACAGTAGCAGTTAACAATTCGTTTTTGTTTCAGTTGAATCAAGTGATAAACGACTTCAATCTATCTGCAGTACTCATTAAACCCGAGCTGAAAACTGAAAAGTAGGGGAACGCTGTCCCCCTACATAACCCCCATTTCCATCACTGGTAACAAGGGCAGAGTCCCCCTTGTCCTCACCTCCCATCCCATCAACCATCGCATACAGCATATAATCCTCCAACATTTTTGCCACCTCCAACGGGATTCCACCACTGGCCGCATCTTCCCATCTCCACCCATTTCTGCTTTCCGCAGAGACCGTTCCCTCTGCAACTCCCTGGACAACTCATCCCTTCCCACCCAAACCATCCCCTCCCCAGGTACTTTCCCCTGCAAACGCAGGAGATGCAACACCTCTCCCTTTACCTCCCCCTTCGACTCCATCCAAGGACCCCGACAGTCTTTTCAGGTGAGGCAGAGGTTCACTTGCATGTCCTTCAACCTCATCTACTCTATCCGCTGTTCCAGGTGTCAATTCCTGTACATCAGCGAGACCAAGCGCAGGCTCGGCGAACGTTTTGCTAAACACCTCCGCTCACTCCGCCATAACCTACCTGATCTCACGGTTGCTCAGCACTTTAACTCCCCTTCCCATTTCCAATCTGACCTTTCTGTCCTGGGCCTCCTGGATGGCCATCCAGCGCGTCCTGCGGATTTCGGGAGCCACGGACTCCGGTAGGAGGTGCCCGACTCGGACGTCCAAGCCGCTGAGGAGGTCCTCCACTCCCGACATCGGACTTCCATGGTGAGCGGGCCTGAACATCGGGCCGCCCGTAGCGACGACAGTGGGGGGTTCAGGAGCCCCCCCGACCACGGGAGGACAACAGAGGTGGATGACTGAATTTTTGGAGCCTTCCCTCAGTGGGAATTTGATCCCGCTGTGTGGGGATGTCTGTTAAAAACTATCGTGTTCTGTGCTCTTTATTATTCGTATGGCTGCATGGTGACCACACATTTCACTGTACCAATTGGTACATGTGACAAATACATGTATCTTGTATTAACCATGCCAGAAACGACAAAAGTCATAAAGTCACGTAGCCTTCGAAAGATACAGACCCTTCGTAATTGTATGAATGAACCCACCAGCGCACACACTGCCAGCTTACCTGACCCGGCCATAGAAGAGTCAACACTTCCCTCATCGGCATCATCTCAACACTTCCAAAACCAACGTGGAAGCAAGTCATCCATGATCAGGGGCTGACTAACACCAAGAGACACATACGTGTGTGTGTGTGTGTGTGTGTATGTGGGTGTGTATATGTGGGTGTATCTGTGTGTGTGTGTATATGTGGCTGTGTATATGTGTGTGTGTATGTGGCTGTGTATATGTGGCTGTGTGTATATGTAGCTGTGTATATGTGGGTGTGTGTATATATAGCTGTGTATATGTGGGTGTATCTGTGTTTGTGTGTGCATATGTGTGTATGTGCATGTGTATATGTGTGTGCATCTGTGTGTGTATCTGTGTGTATGCATGTGCTTATGTCCATGTATGTTTGTATGTATATTTGTGTGTATGTTCATGTATATGAGTGTCAGTGTGTGTGTGTATATATATGTGCATTTGTATATGGGGCTGTATGAGTGAGTGCCATGTATCTGTGTGCATGTTTGTCTGTGTGCATGTGTGTCAGCGTGTGTGTGTGTGTATGTGTGCCTGTGTGTATGTGTGTGAGCAAGTGTGCATGTGTATGTGTGTGTATGTATGTACATGTGTGTGTATGTGTGTTTTCATGTGTATGTTTGTGTACGTGGGTGTTTCTGCATTTCTGTGTGTGCGTGTGTGTATACGTGTGAGCATGTCTGCATGTGTATATGTGTGTGCATATGCCTGTGTGTGCATGTATGTACATGTGTGTGTGTGTATGTGTGTTTACATGTGTATGTTTGTTTACATGTGTGTGTTTGCGTAGTGTTTCTGCATTTCTGAGTGTGTGCGTATGTGTGTTTGAGTGTGTGTGTTTACGTGTGTGTGTGTGTGTGTGTGTGTGTGTGTGTGTGTGTGTGTGTGTGTGTGTGTGTGTGTGTGTGTGTTTACGTGTGTGTGTGTGTGTGTGTGTTTACGTGTGTGTGTGTGTGCGTGTGTGTGTGTGTGTGTGTGTGTGTGTGTTTACGTGTGTGTGTGTGTGCGTGTGTGTGTGTGTTTACGTGTGTGTGTGTGTGTGTGTGTGTGTGCGTGTGTGTGTGTGCGTGTGTGTGTGTGTGTGTGTGTGTTTGTTTGAGTGTGTGTGTGTGTGTGTGTGTGTGTGCTGGCACGTGATGGAGAATATTATAGGCTGCCTTTATTTACAGCATTCAGCTCCTCAATTACTGGTTTAATTGATGTTATGGTTATTGTTTACAAATGCATTATTGCTGGGCTGTATTTAACTCACAGAATGAGTTGGATGTAATTACACCAAAACTGGGATTCATAATTGAAATAATCATTTGGTTGCAAGCAGTAAACATGCGGTGACAGTGCTGTGGACTCTCGCCAGAGTTTTTAACTATTTCAACTGATGCCGAGATCATAAAAAACATCATTTAAAAAAACATGGCATGAGTTTCAATGATGGGAGCTACTGATAACAGGCTTTGAAGTGGAGTCACATGCTGTGCTTGAAAATGAGCTGCAACAGAAGGACAATACACTCACCCTGAGGTGTATAAAGAGAAACCCCATCCTTTTAGCAACCAGGGCTATCGTTAGACAATGGACACAGATCAGCAGTTTATTGCATAGGTAGAAGATAATGAACAGATTTGTTCAACGGGACATAATGCAGAGAGCCCTGCTAGAACTTCTGAGACAGAGTCACAGCAGCTCCACGTAACTCTCGCACAACCTCCCCACAGGACTGCAGTAAAAGCTTTCCAGGAAATATGAGATGGATTTAAAAACTCACGGGGTCGTTTAAAGAGGCCTTTGGGCAAAGTGGAGGGAACAGAAAGGAATCAGGAATGCTGGAATGTTGAAAGGATAGCGGGGGAAATTCTGGAACTATTGGCGAGGACAGAGGGTTAATATCCAGCCTGGAAACTTTCAACAGAGCTGGTTTGGCAATGGTACAGATTTGACAACTCGCATTGCACAGAGTCTTTAATGTAGGAAAAGGTCCCAAGGTTGCTGCAATTCTGGCAAGGATTACTTTTCGCTGAGTCTACAATAACCGATAGGCTCCTCTAGAAAGTTAAAATGCCTTCGGGCTCTTTTCTATTGGCCTTTTAAAAGGGATTCAGAGAGGCAGGCATCTGGGAGCTGGTGTTTACGCTGTTGAATCCATTTTCCGAGACCCTCAGCAGACTTGTGGAGCCAGTTTTACTCGCGTCCACACTTCTGCCACTGGTCTGTGGAAAGTGAAATTAATAGCACAGTTCTGAAGGCCCAAACACTGGCACCAATCTCCTGGAAATGGACTTACAAGGAGCAACATCAAACAGGGTTTAAACTTCCCATCCTGTTTGGCATTGCCAGCAATTTCCCTCTTCCGTTATAAATTTAGTCTAGTTTAGTTTAGTGAAACAGCATGGAAACAGACCCTTCGGCTCACCAATTCCGTGCTGACCAGCGATCCCCGTACACTAGTTCATAAATTCATGTTGCAGGAGCAGAATTAAGCCATTCGGCCCATCAAGTCTACTCCACCATTCAATCGTGGCTGATCTGTCATCCCCCTTCAACCCCATCCTCCTGCCTTCTCCCCATAACCCGTGACACCCATACTAAAGAATCTATGAATGTCCACCTTAAAAATATCCATTGACTTTGCCTCCACGGCCTTCAGTGGTAATTGATTGGCCCCAGGTTCGCCAACCTCTGACATAAGAAATTCCTCCTCATAGAAACATAGAAAATAGGTGCAGGAGGTGGCCATTTGGCCCTTCGAGCCAGCACCGCCATTCATTGTGATCATGGCTGATCGTCCCCAATCAATATCCCGTGCCTGCCTTCTCCCCATATCCCTTAATTCCACTAGCCCCTGGTGCTCTGTCTAACTCTCTCTTAAATCCATCCAGTAATTGGCCTCCACTGCCCTCTGTGGCAGGGAATTCCACAAATTCACAACTCTCTGGGTGAAAACGTTTTTTCTCACTTCAGTCTTAAATGGCCTCCCCTTTATTCTCCTTTCTAAAGACATATCCTTTTATTCTGAGGCTATGGCCTCTAGTCCTAGACTCTCCCACGAGTGGAAATAGTTCTATCCTACACACTAGGGACAATTTACAGAAGCCAATTAACCTACAAACCTGCACGTCTTTGAAATGTGGGAGAAAACCGGAGCACCCGGAGAAAACCCACGCAGTCACAGGGAGAATGTAAAACTCTGCAAGGCAGCACCTGTAGTTAGGTTTGAATGTAAGGCAGCAACTCTCCTGCTGCGCCACTGTGCCACCATAATCATTATTACCATTTATGGAAAAAATGAAACCAAAAGACAAACCTTTCTTCCTGTCCAGTGGCACCAAATTGTGGGAAATTGCAACAGTTCATTTACTGGTTTAGTGATCAGATTGCTGAGCCATTGATCATTTGATTAATTACGTCCACCAGCCCATCTTGTTTGTCTTAGACACACTGAGTGTATGAATGAATAAAAGTGTAATAGAAAATGGAGGAGAAAGAAGAATCGTTAAGGATTTTTAAAAAAATGAAGATTCTGACAAGGAAATAATGATGCTCTCATCCGACCCAGTCCACTGGCATTATTAATTCCAATGACAAGTTGGTTGGATCCTAAAGTTTGAGTCTAAAGAAGGGTCTCGACCCGAAACGTCACCCATCTCTCCAAAGATGCTGGCTGTCCCGCTGAGTTAAGGCCCTGTCCCACTTTCCCGAGTTACTCACGAACTCTCCCGAGTCTTCCCCTTGATTCAAACTCAGAGAATTACGGTAATAACCATTCATAGGTACTCGGGGCTATATTTTTGACTCGTGGACATTTTTCAACATGTTGAAAAAATGTCCCGACTTACCTGATGCCCCAAGTTCCTACGGCTGGCATTACGAGCCCATACGAAACATCTACGGACTTCTACGGGCTCCTACGGGCTCGCTACCGACATTACCCGACATTCACCGAGTTTGAATCAAGGGGAAAACTTGGGAGAGTTCGTGAGTAACTCGGGAAAGTGGGACAGGGCCTTTACTCCGGCATTTTGTGTCTATCTTTGGTTGGACACTAAACATTGATGCTTGAGTGTGATTTTTGTTGAGAAGTAAAAACTCCCAATTTCACCACGTGCCAATAAAAACCAAATACAAACCTGGAACTGAACCAGAAATACAAGCCTGAAAGTTCAATCTGATGAATCCTCGAGTTCAGCGTGACCCTTGGCCCAGGCAAAATATCAGGCAGTAATCTCACAAACAGTCTGGTGTTTTGTTTGACCTCCTTGCTTCTCTGGTTTCAGCTGACAGGAGGTGTCCTTCCTGCAATGCAAAATAAATGAGGTGAGCTGCCACCTCCCTTGTGATCAGAGACTTCCCTGGGGTTGAAAAATGATGAAATTCATTGTGTGTTTTGCAACAGATTAAACTATCAGCCCTGAGCATGCACCAGAGCCCCAGTCAAGCTCCACAAACATGTACAAACAGATAAACATCATAAATTCACAAGATAAAAAGTCCTGCTGTCCTCGTTATCTTATCCTTCCAGACCACCATCAAGTTTTCATTTTCTTTTGTCCAATTTTTCTCACCACTCATCTTTTTGCAACTTCCACCCACGCTAAGCTAACCCGGCACTTTTGAGGTAGAATGCTGGCTTCACTTGGACACTGCGACTGTGGAAAACATTCGGCAAACAATCCTGGAAGTAACAGAGTTTCCTCCACTGCAGAAAGGTGCTGAAAGGAACTGCAGATGCTGGTTTACACCGAAGATAGACACAAAGTGCTGGAGTAACTCAGCAGGTCAGGCAGCATCTCTGGAGAAAAAGGATGGGTAACGTTTCGGGTCAGGACACTTCTTCAGGATGGGCCCCACCTTCCCTTGGCCACCTGTTGCCGGTTCTGCTTTGTTCTTGTCTTTTCTTACCTCCAGTTCCCTCCTCTCTATTTTCAGGCTGAAGAAGGGTCCCGACCCAAAACGTCACCCATCCTTTTTCTCCAGAGACGTTGCCTGACACACTGATTTAGTCAAGTCAAGTCAATTCACATTCATTTCTATAGCACATTTAAAAAACAACTCTCGTTGGCCAAAGTGCTTTACATTTGTTATAAGAATAGTATAAACAAACAAACTACATACATATATACATATAGCCCTCGCTCAGAGGACGTCAAGAAAGGCTTGGGAGTATAGATACGTTTTTAGTCTTGACTTAAAAGAGTCGATGGAGGGGGCAGTTCTGATGGGAAGGGGGATGCTGTTCCACAGTCTAGGGGCTGCAACCGCAAAGGCCCGGTCGCCCCTGAGCTTATGCCTAGACCGCGGGATATTCAGCAACCCCCAAGTCGGACGATCTGAGGGACCTGGAGGTGGAGTGGTGGGTGAGAAGACTTTTAATGTAGGTGGGGGCAAGCCCATTGAGGGCTTTGTAGACATAGAGGAGGATCTTGAAATGTATACGGAACCGCACAGGGAGCCAGTGGAGAGAGGCCAGGATCGGGGTGATGTGGTCCCTTTTTCGGGTGCCCGTCAGGAGACTCGCTGCGGCGTTTTGGACCAGTTGCAGGCGGGACAGGGAAGATTGGCTGATGCCAGTGTAAAGGGAGTTGCAGTAATCTAGGCGGGAGGAGATGAATGTGTGGATGATCTTTTCGAGGTCATCAAAGTGGAGGAATTGTTTTATTTTAGCTATCGTCCGAAGCTGAAAGAAGCTAGCTTTTACCACGGCATTGACTTGTTTGTCAAATTTCAGTGCTGAGTCAAATATCACGCCAAGGTTTTTGACGTGAGGTTTGAGTAGTGGGGTAAGGCTTCCAAGGCTGCCTGCTATTGTTTTGATTGAGTCCGAGGGGCCGAGAAGGATGACCTCAGACTAAAGGCTCGTTCTTACGGTGTTGCGGACATTGGCGGTGAAGCGCGGCTTCGCCTGTAGAGTGGACCGCACGGCAACAGCGAGAGCTCCGAGCCTATGCCACGGGAGCGCCGCACGGATGCTGCGCGGGGGCCGAGTGATTTAAATACGGCTGGTCCCACGTGCTTGCGGTAAGTTAAAAAAAGGGCGGGCCGACTGCGATGACATCATTTTGGATCTGCGGGGCTGTGGCGGCGGCCGTCCTGATCGCGGCACTGTAGCGGTGGCTGTGGCGGCGGCCGTGCCGCACATTGTGCTTCACTGGCGGAGGCTGTGCGGTAGGGACATATTTTTGAACAGTGTTGGTTTTATTTTAGTACCGTGCGGTGTTGGGAACAATGCCGCATGGCCCCAGAATTATGCGTTTGACCGAGTGCGCGGTCTATGGCAGCCCAGGAGCGGTAGATTCTTCCCGTTTCGCTGCCAATGACCGCAGACTCGTGAGACAGGCCTTTTACTCTCGTTTAGTTGGAGGAAGTTCTGGGCCATCCAGCACTTTGTGCCCATCTGTCTATCTTCAGTCTGCAGAAGGGTCCTGACCTGAAAAGTCACCTATCCGTGTCCTCCAAAGATGCTGCCTGCCCAGCTGGGTTGCTACAGCATGCATGCTCAACACTACCTATTAACAGAGAGAAAACACAAGGAACTGCAGATGCTGGCTTACACGAAAAGACACAAATTACTGGAGTAACCCAGCTGGTCAGGCAGCATCTCTGGAGGACACGGATATTTATAATGAATATATATATTGACCATTATCATATTGCAGCTTGTGGGGACTTACTGGAACATAGAACTGTACAGCACAAGAAAAGGCCCTTCGGCCCACAACATCTGTGCCAAACATTGATGCCAAGATCATCTCTTAACTGCCTGCACATAATCCATATCCCCCCATGCCCTACATAACCATGTGCCTATCCAAAAGTCTCTTAAATGCCCCTATCGTACCTG
>CM075986.1:25237059-25407018 GCA_038087875.1 Malacoraja senta | reverse complement strand
CGTGATAACTCCGTGAAGTTTTTTCAGCACTGTGAAAAATGTCCACGAGGCCCGACGTACCTACGAACATTCTACGTACTTCCCACAGGATTTGTTTTTGAAAACTCGGGAGAGCTCTTGAATTACCCGTACAATGGGACAGGTCCTTATGAGTTACATTAGCTGATGCCCTCCGTATTTTCTTCAGACACTAGTTGCTTGATCACTCACGTGCACATCCCTGTTAAAAAAGATAGTAAGCAAAGAGTTTGCCAATCTCGGACCCCCTCCCGGACCCATTGCTTGTTGGTATCGATTGCAGAAAGAAATCAAGACCATCTGGAAGTTGTAATTTAATAGTTTTCACAAGGTAACAGGGAGATCCCACATGGGAATGAGTCCTCTATGTACAGGAGTAGGCTCAGAACTAAACTCTCTCCATTATATCAAGAGCTTGGCTTGGTTGAGTTGATCTGAACTCATCTGCAATTTCCAGAGTTTGCGCATCTTTTTCTCAAACTGTGCCTGTGCAAGATATAAAATCACTCAGCGCATCGTTTAACGATATTTGGCCAAAGAGGCTAAATCATCCCTTGCATGATCCTCGAAGTAGACTACGAATGGAAAGAGCAGAATAGATTCATAAATTTTACATAAAGTTCAACCATGTCAGTTGATGTAGAAACAAGGAACTGCAGATACTTTAAAAAAAACGCACAAAGTTCTGGAGCAACTCAGCGGGTCAGGACACCATGTCTGGAGAACATGGAGAGGTGACGTTTCGGGTCGGGACCTTCTTCAGACTTTGATGATTTGTTTGCTCTCTGTGCAATTGAGTGAATGTTTATCACACTTTGTGCATAGATCTCATATATATGATTGAATTGCTGCTTGGCCATTATTATATTGTGTCTGAAGAAGGGTCTTGACCCGAAAAATCACCCATTCCTTCTCTCCAGAGATGCTGCCTGTCCCACTGAGTTACTCCAGCTTTTTGAGTCTATCTTCAATGTAAACCAGCATCTGCAGTTCCTTCTTACACATTATATTGCAGCTTGCAACTTGTCAGGACTTTTTGTATGTATTATATATATATATACACACACACACACATACTTATTTATTATTTATATATCTATATAGTAAGTCCCTTCAAGCTGCGATATGATAAAGGCCAAATAACCTGTCCTTTTGCTAGAACATAGAAAAGTACAGCACAAGAGACCCTTCAGCCCACAATGTCCGTGCCAAAAGTGATACTAAGTCCATCTCTTATCTGCCTGCATGTACTACATACCCCTCCATTCCCTACATATATCCATGTGCCTATCCAAAAAGTCTCTTAGATGCCACTATTGTGTCTGCCTCCAGCACCACTCCAACAGTGCTTGTCGCTTTGGCCCAGTTCCTCTGTGCATGTCTATACACAGAGAGGCATTAATTCTTGCACAGTGGATTCAAATACCACTCAGGTCAAATCTGGATATCACTCACTTCAAATTCTTTAGCGCACGTGTGGCCCATGAGCGATTCATCACAGAAGCAGGTACCAATTTATTTGAGGCTTGTGCCTGCACAAGTTTAAGGAAGGTAGACAAAATTGCTGGAGAAACTCAGCGGGTGCAGCAGCATCTACGGACCGAAGGAAATAGGCAACGTTTCGGGCCGAAACCCTTCTTCAGACTGATGTAGGGTGGGTGGGGGGGGGAGAAGAAAGGAGAAAGGAAGAGGAGGAATCCAAGGGCTGAGGGAGAGCTGAGAAGGGGAGGAGACAGCAAGGGGTACCGGAAATTGGAGAAGTCAATGTTTATGCCGCTAGGGTCCAGCATCTGCAGTTCCTTCCTAAACACAAGTTTAAGGAGTTCTGTAGATCTTCCTGAGGTTCCATTTCCCACCTCTACTGAGCCAGACACTACCCCCTCAACCCAGCAGTCACTCACAGCCCCAATCTCTCCCCCAACCCAATGCCCCAACCCCCCCCGTCAAATCCTGAACCGGCCACAACTGAATCTCCCACTAACTACCCCACTCTCCCACCCACCCATGTCCCCATTGTTTTCCAATGCACTGCAACCTGTGTCCAGACATCTATCTGCTCTGCAACAACACATCTATAACAAGCATTTTGAGGCATGTTGCTATATCCTCCGCCATAACATCTGTCTTGATATTCCACGTTAGTAAACTGAAAGTTCCATTAGATTCCCTCCACACAATAAAAGTCACTGATTGAAAGATAGGGCATGGAAACAGGCCCTTCAGCCCACCGAGTCCATGCCATCTATTGGTCACCCATTCATGTCAGTTCAATGTTTAGGAAGGAACTGCAGATGTTAGTTTATACTGAAGATAGACACTAATTGCTGGAGAAACTCAGTGGGTCAGGCAGCATCTCTGGAGAAAAGAAATAGGCGACATTTCAGGTTGGAACCCTTCTTCAGACTGAAGAAGGTTTCCGACCCGCAATGTTGCCTGTTCCTTTTCTGCAGAGATGCTGCCTGATCCTCTGAGTCATGCTAGTTCTATCGACACACACACACGCACGCACGCATGCACGCACGCACGCACGCACGCACGCACGCACACACACACACACACACACACGCACGCACGCACGCACCCACGCACACACACGCACACACGCACGCACACACACACACGCACGCACGCACGCACGCACACACACACACACACACACGCACACACGCACACACGCAGCACCTGAGATCAGAACCAAAGCGGAGGTCTCTGGCGCTGAGAGGCAGCAGCTCTACCAGCTGCGCCACTGTGCTGCCTTGTTCACGACCATCAAATTGTAATACACAGCAGCTTACTTTGCCGGCTATCATTGGCCCAATGTGAAAACACAAGCATTGCATGAAATACCATATGAAAGCAGCAAAAAATCAAGCCAATCTTTCCCAGTTTCAACCCCATGGCATTAAACTGCGCCTCATTTAGAACTAATTGAACAAGCTTACATTTTTTTAAAGTTATTACCAGTGTGCACATAACAGTAAATGCTTCCAAGCACTGAGTCTGAACACGAATCTAAATCTGTTCCCAGCCACTCACTTCCCAAATTCTTGATGTTTACAGACATTTTTTAATTAAATTTTCAAACTATGGAAATAAACAAAAACATAATTGTACACTCAAAATGTGCAAGCCTGGAAATACTTTGGTTGAATCAGACCTTTTGTAAATCACGGATACAATAGGCAGTTTGGAAATCTCAGAAACACAGTCCATTTAATCGTCAACTCTAAAACAAATGTCTCCAGAAAATACTTACAGATGCATTGCTGTGTCTCAGTGGAATTTAGACAAGTACTTGGACCAGTACTTTGACCAGTACACAGATCAGTACACAGGCCAGTATATAGACCAGTTCACAGACCAGTTCACAGACCAGTACACAGGCCAGTATATAGACCAGTACACAGGCCAGTATATAGACCAGTTCACAGACCAGTATATAGACCAGTACACAGACCAGTATATAGACCAGTACACAGATCAGTACACAGATCAGTATATAGACCAGTATATAGACCAGTACACAGACCAGTACACAGATCAGTACACAGATCAGTACACAGATCAGTACACAGATCAGTACACAGATCAGTACACAGACCAGTTCACAGACCAGTACATAGACCAGTATACAGACCAGTATTCAGACCAGTACATAGACCAGTACACAGATCAGTACACAGACCAGTACACAGACCAGTACATAGACCAGTATATAGACCAGTACATAGACCAGTTCACAGACCAGTACACAGACCAGTTCACAGACCAGTACACAGATCAGTACACAGATCAGTACACAGATCAGTACACAGACCAGTACATAGACCAGTTCACAGACCAGTACATAGACCAGTATACAGATCAGTACACAGACCAGACGTAGCAGATGAGAATGGATGCCTGCATGGACAGTGTGCTTGAGTAAGCGTTTTGCATTTGTTGTGCCTTTATTTACGCTACCGTGGCTCTTAAGGTGCTTTTAAGATATCTTCCTTCTGAACTAAAAAATATGTGTACAAATGGAGGTTTAATTTCGCCACTCATGCTGACTTAGATGACAAAAACACTCAGCAGGACGGGCAACATCTGATGGAACAGAAACCAAGTTTCTCTTCCATCAGATGTTCTCCTCCACAGCACAGTGGCGCAGCGGTAGAGTTGCTGCCTTACAGCGCCAGAGACCCGGGTTCGATCCTGACCACAGGTGCTGTCTGTACGGAGTTTGTACGTTCTCCCCGTGGCCTGTGTGGGTTTTCTCCGTGTGCTCCGGTTTCCTCCCACGCTCCAAAGACGTACGTACAGGTTTGTAGGTTAATTGGCTTTGGTACAAAAAAAAGTCAAATTATTCCTAGTGTGTAGGATAGTGTTCGTACACGAGGATCGCTGGTCGGTGTGGACTCGACCAGCGCGGAGTTTCTGCGCTGTACCTCTTCACTAAACTAAACTACAAGTTAAAGTTTCAGGTAAACTACCCTTTGTCAGAAATGCATAAAGCTGAAAATAAGTTAGTTTTAAGTTGAAACGAAGGAATGGGAGGGGCGGAGAGGGTGAGGCCAGGGTGGCTGTGGTGACAAGCTGATGGTGAAGCCATCTGTTTGACAAGTTAATGGGAACATGCGGAGACAGAACACAAACAAAGACACTTGTAAAACTGTAAGATTCAGAGCTGTAGGAAATAACCTGTAAATCAAGTCATGCTCATAGAGAGAGCAAAACGGACCCAATATTACAGGTGGATAACCAGCAAGAGAGCAGACCAGCTCTGACAAAGTGAGAATACAACTTCAAATGCTAGAGGGCAGAGCTTCAAGGTGAGAGGGGCAACTTTTAACGAAGATGTGTGGGGCAAGTTTTTTTAAAAGACAGTGACAAGTGCGAGACTTGTGAACATTAATTTTTTAACCAAAAATAATGTATTCAATTATTTATAATAATTTATAATAATATGTACAATACTAAATGGTTCAAAACAAAATCCACCACCATAGTACAAGTAAAACAAATATTCTTAAATTACTACAACCCCATCCTTGTTAAGGATGCATTCCTGCCCCAGGGACATTAAGTTTGATATCCCGGAAGGATCCCGACCCAAAACGTTACCCATTCCTTCTCTCCAGAGATGCTGCCTGACCTGCTGAGTTACTCCAGCATTTTGTGTCCATCTTTGGAGACTGAAGATGTGGCCAGACCTGAAACGTCTCACAGGGCGTCGACTACAGTCGACTACAGTTCAGCACTCAACACCATCACCCCCTCTAAACACTATCAAGCTCTGGGAACAAGGGGTTTTGCCCCCCGCCCCCCCCATGTAACTGGGTTCTAGACTTCTTCATCAGCAGACCTCAATCGGTATGGATTAGCAACAACGCCTCCTCCTCTCTGACCATGTGCATATGGACCACTCAAGGCCATGTGCTCAGTCCCCTGCTCCACTCTCTCTATACCCGTGACCACGTAGCCAGGCACAGCTTCAATGCCATCTTTAATTGGCAGCACGATGGCACAGCGGTAGAGTTGCTGCCTTACAGCGCTTGTAGCGCCAGAGACCCGGGTTCGATCCTGACTACGGGTGCTGTCTGTACAGAGTTTGTATGTTCTCCCCGTGACCTGCGTGGGTTTTCTCCGAGATCTTCGGTTTCCTCCCTTACCCCAAAGACGTACAGGTTTGTAGGTTAATGGGCTTGGTATAAGTGTAAATTGTCCCTAATGTGTGTAGGCTTGTGTTCATGTGCGGGGATCGCTGGTCGGTGCGCTGAAAGGCCTGTTTCTGTGCTGTATCTCTAAACTAAACTAAACTAAACTTTAATTCACCAATGATACCATAATTGTGGACGAATAACAGGTATTGATGTCAGATTAAAGAAAGAGACCTATGATCGGGTTGAGTGGTAGACTTTAGACATTCGACTTTAGAGATACTGCGTGGCCCATGGAGTCCGTGCTGACTAGCGATCACCAGCACACTAACACTATCCTACACACTAGGGACATTTTATAATTTTACCGAAGCTAGTTATCCTATGTCTTTGGAATGTGGGAGAAAACCGGAGCCCCTGGAGAAAACCCACATGGTCACAGGGAGAACGTAAAAGTCCGTACAAACCGCACCCGTAGCCAGGATCGAACCCGGGTCTCTGGTGGTGTGAGGCAGTAACTCTACCGCTGCGTCACAGTGTCATCCTGCCAGAACAAAATCTTGTTCTCAATGTTAGCAAGACCAAGGAGCTGATTGTTGCCTTCAGGAATAGAAAGCTAAGGATGCATAAACCTGTCTTCAGTTTCATGTTAAGTGTACACATCTCTGATAATCTATCCTGGGCCCAGCATATCCATGCAATCACAAAGAAAGCCCATCAGTGCTTCTACTGCATAAAGAGCAGAATTTAGCCATTCGGCCCATCAAGCCTACTCTGCCATTCAAACATGGCTGAACTATCTTTCCCTCTTTACCCCATGACCTTCTCCCCAAAACCCTTGACACCTGAACTAATGGAGAATCTATCTATCTCTGCCTTCAAAAATATCCATTGACTTGACCTCCACAGCCTTCTGTGGTAAAGAATTCTACAGATTCACCACTCTCTAGCGAAATTCCTCATCATCTTCTTTCTAAAGGAATTAATTCTGAGGCTATGGCACTCTGATCCTAGACTCTCCCACTATTGCAAACATCTTCTCCACATCCACTCTATCCAGGCCTCAGAATTTCCTCAGAGGTTTGCGGAGATCTGACATGTCACCAGGTGCTCGATCGAATGCCTACAGGCGTACGGTGGTGAGCATACTGACTAGTTGCACCATGTCCTGGTTCAGTAACTCAAATATCCAACAACAATGGAGGCTTCAGAAACTAGTGGACATTGGCTGGACCATCCCGTGCATCAATTTCCCACCTACGAAGGGAACTACAGGAAGCACTGTGTGAAGGCAGCAGCTAAAGTCATCAAAGACCCACACCACCCTGGCCCATGCTCTCATATCACTGCAACCATCGCAAGTGAAGTGCAGGAGCTGAGGACTGTGACCTCCTGATTTCACCATCAACAATCAGACTCTTGAACACTGCACAAGCCCATCCACCACCTGCCTCAGCACTGAACTACTGTACACTTTCCATGCAGATGCACCTCATACTTTGGCTTACACTAATGTGGTCTGGATTATCCAGTGTCATTTCTTATATACTTAATTGTTATGTGATTGTGCCTAATGTGCCTTCAGTCCTGGTGCATATCACAATTAAACACCATTGAATCTTATTTACCAGTGTTTAATTTAAAACTACCTTAGTTTAGTTTAGGTTAGAGATGCAGCGCGGAAACAGGCTCTTCAGCCTACCATGGTCCGGTGACCAGCCATTCCAACACATTAACACTATCCCACACTAGGGTTAATTGCTAAGCCAATTAACCTGTACGTCTTTGGAGAGTGGGAGGAAACCAGAGTTCTCTGAGAAAACCCCACGCGGTCACGGGAAGAACGTATAAACTCCGTACAGACAAGGACCCTTTGCCAGGATTGAACCTGGGTCTACCTGGGCTGTAAGGCAGCAACCCTCCCGCTGCGCCACTGTGCCGCCCTTTAGGAAAGAACTGAAAACACGTTCCTTCATCATTCCACAAAGTTCTGTGTGGTCAAGTCTTTGAGTCTACATTACATGAAGGAGCTTTGAGCAACTTCCCCCCCCCCCTTCCCCCCCCCCCCCCCCACTCCCCCCCCCCCCCCCCCTCAGTGATATCCTCAAATTGATGACTTTGGCACAAATGAAAGGAGCTGAAAACAAATAAATTCCTCAGGATGGTTGGTCTTCATCACACAGTTTTTGTTTTACTTTTAGTACAGCATGGAAACAGGCCCTTCAGCCCACCTTGCCCATGTCGACCAGCGATCATCCTACTCGAGTTCTGTGTTATCTTAGCTTAGCAATCCACACACTAGGGGCAATTTACAGAAAACCCACGCAGTCACAGGGAGAACGTACGGACTCTACACAGACAGCACCCGTAGTCAGGATCGAACCAGAGTCTCTGGCGCTGTAAGGCAGCAACTCTACTGCTGTGCCACTGTGCAGCCCAAGGCAATTAGGAGATGTAGAGAAGGAGACATCTGATACATTGCTGCTCTTACACGGGAGATACATAGATACATAGAAAATAGGATCAGGAGTAGGCCATTCGGCCCTTCGAGCCTGCACCGCCATTCAATATGATCATGGCTGATCATCCAACTCAGTATCCCGTACCTGCCTTCTCTCCATACCCCCTGATCCCCTTAGCCACAAGGGTCACATCTAACTCCCTCTTAAATATAGCCAATGAACTGGCCTCAACTACCCTCTGTGGCAGAGAGTTCCAGAGATTCACCACTCTCTGTGTGAAAAAGTTTTTCCTCATCTCGGTCTTAAAGGATTTCCCCCTTATCCTTAAGCTGTGACCCCTTGTCCTGGACTTCCCCAACATCGGGAACAATCTTCCTGCATCTAGCCTGTCCAACCCCATAAGAATTTTGTACGTTTCTATAAGATCCCCTCTCAATCTCCTAGAGGGGATCTTATAGAGATATTGAACACTGAGAACTGAACTTTGCCCAACTTTACCCAGGAAATTCACCGCATAGAAGAGGTCATTTGCAAGTGACACAGATCAGATGAAGATAACCACAGGTACTTCATAATGTATATCTGAGATGATCGTGAGGAATTAATTAGAGGATTGGGTGATAATACAACTTTTATCGGAACGAGAGAGAGACGGGCGTTGGTGCCTCAACAAATCGAGGGGCAATGCTGTGTGATCACAGGGGACATCCACATCTGCTGCCCAAGGTGCATGACTCCACCCTTCCTTTTCCCAAAGTCACTTTCCCAATGAACAGCACGACAACAGCTTTTCACTGTCCCTCGGTACTCTTGACAATGAACTAAACTGAAACTGAGCTGAACTGAGGTCTCTGTTGAGATGCAATGGATGGGATGAAGTTGCAGGACTTGAACAGCAGATACAATCTAAACTCACTGGGGACAGTTAGAATTGGTCAGAAGTGCTGCGAGGAGACTGTTTTGCAGGTCTATGCAGAGTTATGGGTCTGTCCCACTTGGGTGTCATTTGCGCGTCACGCAGGTGGCGCGCGAAGATTTTGTGAATCCCAAAATCCTGGGGTGCCGCGCGTCACTGCCTATGCCACCACGTCTCACCACGCGCCAAATGATGTTGCGTCGTACGTCGTGACGCGTAAATGATGTCGCGTAAATGACGTGCAAATAACGCCCAAGTTGGACAGGCCCTTTAAACACAAAACTGCTATCTGCGATTCTTCTACTGATAACTAACCTACCGGTTACTGAATATCAATTATTAAACTGTAGAGTCCAAAGTCATTACATTTTAATGATTAGTGATTTAAATTTTTAAATTGTGATATTTAAATGTAATTTAAAAATAGCATTTCACTTTTACTTTCCTTGGTTTTTAGAGTTATAAATTGGTGGTGAATCTGTGGAATTCATTGCCACAGACAGCTGTGAAGGGCCAAGTCAATGGATATTTTAAAAGCAAAGGTTGATAGATTCTTGATTAGCAACGGTGTCAGGGGTAATGGGGAGAAGGCAGGAGAATGGGATTGAGACGGAAAGATAGATCAGCCATGATTGAATGGTGGAGTAGACAATGGGCCGAATGGCCTAATTCTGCTCCAATCACCTACGAACTTAGTCACATAGCACGGAAAAAAGACTCTTCTGCCCAACTTGTTCATGTCGACCAAGAAACCTGTTTGGCATGGACGAGTTGGGTTGCTTCCCTGCTTGATATATCCTTTCTTCTCTCAACTCTGGACTTTCTTTTTTCTGGGGTGGCACGGTGGTGCAGTGGTAGAGTTGCTGCCATCCAGCGCCAGAGTCCCGGGTTCGATCCTGACTACGGGTGCTGTCTGTATGTAGTTTGTACGTTCTCCCCGTGATCTGCGTGGGATTTCTCTGGGTGCTCCGGTTTCCTCCCACTCTCCAAAGATGTACAGGTTTGTAGGTTAATTGGCTTGGTTTAAATATAAACGGTCCCTAGTGTGCATGGAATAGCGTTAGTGCGCGGGGATCGCTGGTCGGTGCAGACTCGGTGGGCCGAAGGTCCTGTTTCCGCGCTGTATCACTAAACTAAACTAAATTTCTGTTTCAGTATCTGATGTGATACTGAATTCACCTTTACAGTCCTGTGCATTGTATGTCGTAGACACGAGAAAAGTGTGTGTGTGAAACGCGATCGTCCAAATCAGCTGAATCTTTGCAGGAAGTATGTCAATGACTGAGAGCTAAGAAGCTGTGCAATTCAATCTCAGTGTCCAAGGTTATACACATTGCACTCACTTTTCATTAGTTAATTTAATTAATTTCAATGCAGCATATTTCAGAAGCTGAGCTCAATGTATGACAGCTGCTATGTTAAAGGCTTAACACGTGAGACCAAGGGCAGATTTCTGGTTCAGACTGTTATCAGAATGGGAATAGCGATGTTGCCTGAATGGTTTGTGGATCTATATTGACACTATGGATGGAAGAGATTGTACGAGTAGAACCCATCCTTGGAAGGGAGGAAGATTGATAGAATACGGGAAGAAAGTTGAAGGAGAAGGTCGAAGGAAGAGGTATATCCAGTGTTCACAGAGTGTCACATAGGGGTCACATAGGGGTCACAGTTTAAGGATAAAGGGGAAATCCTTTAGGACCGAGATGAGAAAAACATTTTTCACACAGAGAGTGGTGAATCTCTGCAACTCTCTGCCACAGAAGGTAGTTGAGGCCAGTTCATTGGCTATATTTAAGAGGGAGTTAGATGTGGCCCCTGTGGCTAAAGGTATCAGGGGGTATGGAGAGAAGGCAGGTACAGGATACTGAGTTGGATGATCAGCCATGATCATATTGAATGGCGGTGCAGGCTCGAAGGGCCGAATGGCCTACTCCCGCACCTATTTTCTATGTTTCTATGTTTCTATGACTGATTTAAAAAAAAAATCTTGTTTAGTTTAGTTTAGTTTAGGAACACAACATGGAAACAGGCCATTCAGCGATCCCCATACATTAGCACTAACCTACACACCAGGAACAATTCGCAACCTCTACTTAAGCCAATTAACCTACAAACCTGTACGTCTTTGGAAAGTGGGAGGGAACCGGAGCATCTGGAGAAAACTCACACAGTCACATTCAGAACGTACAGACTTCGTACAGACAGCACCCGTATTCAGGATCGAACACGGGTCTCTGGCGCTGTACGGCAGCAACTCTACCACTGCGCTACGATGGAAAACAAAATAAGTTGGCCATATATGCATGTCTGTGGACTGTCACCCAATCAAGCAGAACAAATTAAATTTGAACAACTGTAGAATAACGGATGTGGAAGGAAAAATGAAGGGGATATCCAATAAACTGAATTACAAAGGCAAAATATTAAACTGTAAGTAATTGAACAGTCCTGCTACACTCAACACACCCAAGTAGCAGCGATCAAAACAAACCAGAAAGCTGAGTGTAAAACTGCAGAGCCCCTTCGAGAGGAAATCACACTCCAACTGCTTTGTGTTCTCGTCAGACCAGATGTTAAGTACTGTGTTCAGTTTTAGTTACCAGACGCAGGGGAAGCATTGAGACATACAGATGATCTCACTGAAGAGTCAAAGACCTAACCCTTTTCAAAGAAGGCATGGTGGCGCAGCAGTAGAGTTGCTGCCTTACAGCGCCAGAGACCCGGGTTCAACTCTGACTATGGGTGGTGCCTGTACAGAGTTGGTACATTCTCCCCGTGACCGCGTGGGTTTTCACTGGGTGCTCCGGTTTCCTCCTACATTCCAAAGGTGTACAGGTTAGTAGATTAATTGGCTTCAGTAAAGATCGTAAATTGGCCCGAGAGTGTAGGATTGGACAGGTCATTGTGGACTCGGTAGATTGAAAGGCCTGTATCTCTAAACTAAATTTTAAACTAAACTAAAGTAGTGGTAAGGAATAGAAATGGGCTGGAAAGATAAATTGGATAGTCTGGTCATGGGAGGCAGAGGTGTGCAATTAACAATGTGGCAGCCAGTATAAATGAATGCTGTGTGCAGCCTAATTTCTTCGTAATGCCAGGGCCAATGATACTATTAATAGTATTAATCATACTACCCAGCGCTAGTGATCAGGCTTAAACAGGTCAAAACCAATCTGCCCTTCTAAAAATGCCAGTGCAGTTTGGGTGACCTTATCTTGGAAGGGAAAAAAAATATATGGGAAGCCTTGATGAAGAAGGTTGAAGGCCTCGCAGGCCTCAAGACAAACAATGAAGAGGCAATTGAAGCAAAGAAGCAGAGAGGTTAATGCAACTGTCTAGCCCTGAGTACTTGTATGTAGTGCAGAACAAACCGACTTAGTTTAGTTTAGTTTAGTTTAGAGATACAGCATGGAACCAGGTTCCTTGGCCCACTGAGTCCATGCCGACCAGCGATCAACCATACATCCATTTCCCGCTTCCTTGATGGTAGCGTCACAGATAGATAGGGTGATTAAAAAGGCTTTTGGCATATTGACCTTCCTCCATCATAGTATCGAGTATAGAAGTTGGGAGGTCATGTTGCAGTTATATAAGGCCACATTTAGAGTATTGTGTTCAGCTTTGGTCACCCTGTTAGTTTAGTTTTAGTTTAGAGATACAGCGTGGAAAGAAGCCCTTTGGCCGATTGAGTCCACTCTGACCAGCAATCCCCGCACGCTAACATTATCCTACACCTACTGGGGACAATTTATAATTATACCAAGCCAATTAACCTACAGACCTGCATGTCTTTGGAGTGTGGGAGGAATCCGAAGATCCCAGAGAAAACCCAAGCAGGTCAGGGGGAGAATGTACAAACTCCGTACAGACAGCACCCGCAGTCAGGGTCGAAATCTGGTCTCTGGCGCTGTAAGGCAGCAACGGTGCCACCGTGGAAAGATGTACCAAGTTGTGGGAAAGATGTTATCAAGCTGGAAAGGGTGCAGAGAAAATGTATGAGGATGTAACCAGACTCGAGGGCCTGAGATATAGGGAGATGTTGAGCAGGCTAACATTCTATTCCTTGGATCGCAGGAGGATGAGGGGAGATCATAAGGTCATGTCATAAGCGATAGGAGTAGAATTAGGCCATTTGGCCCATCAAGTCTACTCCGCCATTCAATCATGGCTGATCAATCTTTCCCTCTTAACCCCATTCTCCTGCCTTCTCCCCATAACCCCTGGCATCTGTACAATGTATCTGTAGATCCTCTACAAATCATGAGAGGAATAGATCGGGTAAACACAATCGTTTGCCACGAGTAGAGGAATCGAGAACCAGAGGACATAGGTTTAAGGTGGGAGGGGGCGTGAAAGATTTAATAGGAATCTGAGGGGTAATTTATTTCACACAAAAGGTGGTGGGTGTATGGAACAAGCTGCCAGAGGAGGTAGTTGAGGCACCGACTACCGCAACGTTTTAGAGGCATTTAGACAGGTACATGGATAGGACAGGTTTAGAGCGATAGGGACCAAACGCAGGCAGGTGGAACTAGTGTAGAAGGGGGCAAGTTGGGCCAAAAGGCCTGTTTCCACACTGTATGACTGACTCGATGAATCTATGGCCAGTTCTATGTTATCCCATTTTTATATCCTACACCTGAGGGGTAATTTACAAAACCCAATTAACCATAAACTTGCACGTCTTCAGAATGTCGTTGCAAACCAGGGCACCCGTAGAAAACCCACACAGCAATGATGTCCCACACTTGCTCAAGGTCAGCGAGTGCCATAATTCAAATGCCATTTCCCGCCGAGTATCCCAAGAGTCTTGGCAACTAATCCATCAGCACATTGCTACCCCTCATCCACGAGCAATGTCTGCCAAATAGTACAAGGAAGCACAAGCCCACTCCCAGTCTCTCCATCCTCCACCTTCTCCCATCGGGAAGAAGCTACAAAAGTTTGAAAGCATACAGCACCAGTTCAGGAACAGTTTCTTCCCTGCTGTTCCCAGACCGCTAAACGCTCCTCTCAAATGTTAGGCTGTGGTCCAGATCTCCCAAAGTTAGACATAAAAAGCTGGAGTAACTCACGAGACAGACAGCATCTCTGGAGAGAAGAAATGGGTGACATTTCGGCTCGAGACCCTTATTCAGACTGGTTAGGCATAAGGGAAACGAGAGATATGGATGTGATGTGGAGAGATAAAGAACAATGAATGAAAGATTCAATCAATGAAAAGTAACGATGACAAAGGAAGGGCCATTGTAAGCTGTTAAAGAAGGAACTGCAGATGCTGGAAAATCGAAGGTACACAAAAATGCTGGAGAAACTCTGCGGGTGCAGCAGCATCTATGGAGCGAAGGAAATAGGCAACGTTTCGGGCTGATAGGGGGTGGGGAGAAGAAAGGAAAAAAGGAAAAAGGCGGAGGAGGAGCCTGAGGGCTGGGGGAGGGGAGGAGACAACCAGATGGCTGATGAAGGGGAGGGGACAGCAAGGGTTAGCAGAATTGGGAGAATTCAATGTTCAAGCCCCCAGGATGTAGACTGCCCAAGCGGAATATGAGGTGCATTTCCTCCAATTTACGGTGTTGCTCGCTGTGGCCATGGAGGAGACCCAGGACAGAGAGGTCAGATACGGAATGGGAGGGGGAGTTGAAGTGCTGAGCCACCGGGAGGTCAAGTTGGTTATTGCGGACTGACCGTAGGTGTTCGGCGAAATGATCGCCAAGCCTCCGCTTGGTCTCACCGATGTAGATCAGCTGGCATCTAGAGCAGCGGATGCAATAGATGAGGTTGGAGGAGATGCAGGTGAACCTCTGTCGCACCTGGAACGACTGCTTGGGTCCTTGAATGGAGTCGAGGGGGGAGGTGAAGGGACAAGTGTTGCATCTCTTGCAGTTGCAAGGGAAAGTACCAGGGGAGGGGGTGGTATGGGAGGGAAGGAAAGAATTGACAAGGGAGTTACGGAGGGAGCGGTCTTTGCGGAAGGCAGACATGGGGGGAGATGAGAAGATGTGGCGAGTGGTGGGGTCACGTTGGAGGTGGCGAAACTGACGGAGGATCACTTGTTGTATGTGACGGCTGGTGGGGTGAAAGGTGAGGACTAGGGGGACTCTGCCCTTGTTGTGAGTGGGGGGATGGGGAGAGAGAGCAGTGTTGCGGGGTATGGCAGAGACCCTGGTGCGAGCCTCATCTATGGTGGAGGAGGGGAACCCCCGTTCCCTGAAGAATGAGGATATTTCAGATGCCCTGGTGTGGAACGCCTCATCCTGGGAGCAGATGCAGCGTAGACGGAGGAATTGGGAGTGGGGGATGGAGTCCTTACAGGAAGCAGGGTGGGAAGAAGTGTAGTCCAGATAGCCATGGGAGTCGGTGGGTTTGTATATTGTAAGCTGTTTGTAGGGTGAAAGTGAGAAGCTAGTGCGACTTGGGTTGGGGGGGGGGGGGTGGGGGGAGGGATAGAGAGAGAGGGAATACTGGGGCTACCTGAAGTGAGAGAAATCAATATTCATACTACTGGGCTGTAAGCTGCCCAAGTGAAATATGAGATGCTGTTCCTCCAATTTGCATTTAGCCTCACTGACAATGGAGGAGACCGAGGACAGAAAGGTCAGTGTAGGAATGGGAAGGAGATTTAAAGTGTCCAGCAACCGGGAGATCAGGTTGGTTCACGTGGGCTGTGCGAAGGTGTTCCACGAAACGATCGCCCAGTCTGCGTTTGGTCTCGTCGATGTATAAGAGTCCACATCTTGAACAATGAAGTAGGTTGGGAGATCAGGACGAAATGTGTAGATAGGAACTGCAGATGCTGGTTTAAACCGAAGGTAGGCACAAAAAGCTGGAGTAACTCAGCGGGACAGGCAGTATCTCTGGAGAGAAGGAATGGGTGACATTTCGGGTCGTGACCCTTCTTCAGATAAGTTAGGGGAAAGGGTAACTATTTTTGTGTCTATCTACTTCATTGTTGGTCTTGTATTTTTTTTAATCGTCACTTTCTCGGTGACTGTAACACTACAGCACTGTAATACTGCACTAGTTTTGTTCTCTTCGCTCTACCTGTTGCACTTGCGTATGGCTGGATCGTGCTCTTGCCTCGTCTGGTTTGACTGAACATTCTTGACGAGTCCTCCCAGGAGCAACACAGTGCACAGCTGGTAGAGTTGCTGCGTCACAGCACCAGAGACCCAGGTTCGATCCTGACTCAGGACTATTTGTATGGAGTTTGCACGTTCTCCCTGTGACCGCGTGGTGTGTTTTTCTCCAGGTCCTCCAGTTTCCTCCCACACCCAAAGACGCGTGGGTTTGTAGGTTACCTGGCCTCTGTGAGTTGTCCATAATGTATAGAGAGTGGATGAGAAAGTGGGATATCATAGAACTAGTGTGAACTAGATGGTTGGGCTTGGACTCAATTGGCTGAAGGACCCATTTCCACGCTGTATGTCTAAACTAAGCTAAATATGCAAATAATGTTTTTCACTGTAACTTGGTATACATGATAATAATAAACCTTGCACGACTAAATCTTCTGAAGCACTTTGCAATCACATAGCTCTAAATAGCAATGTTACAAAATTTTGAGATTTTTAAAATAAAGTCTGCAATTTATCCCATCAGATAAAGCAATAAAGAGAAGTTTAATTTGACACCTAATTCACTTTCATATCTTCAGTATTAAAGAAGTTATGGCCATTTTCATACTCGGAAATTAGCATCTTGTTCCCGATTGCTTTTCATTGACTTAACACAAAAGCTGTGATCGAGGACAGTTAAAAGCCCATAACTTCTTAAAAAATTAAGATAACTGAAAGAAATTTTCAGTTATTATAGATTGAAGCATTCTGAAACAAATATGAAACAATCTTACTTAGAAGACATGAAAGTAAAGCACATAATTAGTTAGTTACCTAATTGTAGCTAATTACAAAATTCAATTACTAGATCTAAACATCTATCAATTTCTTAAGAATAGATTAACATTTTTAAATAGCCTAAGTGTCCAAATAACATTCACACAATAATTCACAATATAACATCATTTTTAAATCTCATTGTCATGAATTTACAGGCCAAATGGAAGGAATTGAATGTTTAATACCTGTGAATTAATGGGCATTTAAATCATCTTGTGATTGAGGATTTCTGGAACGCGATCTTTTGGAACGTTGATTTACGGTGAATTTAACCCCGTATTGGCATGAAAAATACTGCCGTTAGTTCGGGGAATAAAATCACCGTTTCGCATGAAAAAATGTGAATTAAAGGCTTCTTAAGAAGCACTTTTATACATTTAAAGAAACCACATTGTTTACCTGTCCCGTGTGTGAAATCCGTCCCGGTTATCGGCGTTGACGCTTCTGGAGCTGCTTTTAAAATTACTCCAGTGCTGACATTGACGATTTAATAAAAATAAAAAATTCACAAAACGCCCCTAGGAACGATTTTTCAGCCAACGCTTGTACTCCAACGAAATATAATTCAGGACAAGGGAGGAGAAACCGCGTTTTAACCTCACCCCCCCCCCTTAAAGGCGCCAAAATCGCGCACACGGCCAGTGGCAGAATTACAGCGCGACTGAAGGTAAGTTTTGTAACATACCTACTCTAAAGTATTAGCACTCTTATAGAATGCTTTAAGAATCATCCAGTTTGCACAAAGCCTGTTTGAGAGTCTTCTCACGATGTTGGTTGGGGGGTAAAACCCCTGTCCCACTTAGGTGATATTATCGGCGACTACATGCGACTAGGCTGTCACCACATGGTCGCGGGGTGACGCCTGCATGGTCGTGAGTATTCTCCTCAAGTCGCCTAAAGAGTCGTGATATTTTTCTTGTCGCCGCTGGATTTTGAAATGTTCAAAACTTTTCGGCGACTGTGGGCTTGACGTAGCTTGTCTTCTCCTGTCATAGGTGCTGTCGCCGGTTGTCGCCGGGTGACGTAGGTTGTCCCCGGGTGCTGACTTCGGTGAATTCCATTGGCGACCACCTACGTCAACCGGCGACAAGGTACCGGCGACTGAATTGTCTTCAGTTGTCGCCGACAGGGTCGTAGCTTGTCGCGGGTGGACGTAGGTTGACTTCGGTTGTCGTACGTTGTCGCCTGTGTGGTCGTAGGTTGTCGTAGGTGTGTTCATAGGTGGACGTCCTAATGGGTCGCCGGTTATCGGTAGCTTGCCGTAGCTTGACGTCGACTAGGTGGTGGGTTGTCTTAGCTTGTCGTAGACATTGTCGTGGGGGGGATCCAGCCGTCGCTTTTTTGGCGACCTGCTACGACTGTGACAGTAGTCGTCAGTCACCTAAAAAATCGCTTGAGTGGGACAGGCATTTAAGTTCATGCCACAGTATTTGGGATAGCTTCCCTGTTCTTTTGTAGAAGTATACCATGGAATGCCTCATATCACTTCTTGGGTGAACTTATTTACACAGTAGCTTTTTTTCTTGAACATTGTAAATTATAGCTTGTGACTTTTTGCATGTGTGCTTATCATTTAATAAATATTTAGACACAAGAAAGTTCAACTTGTTGCTAGCACAGCCTTCTGTAATACCTGGTGGCCATAAGGATGAGATAAGGATGCAGCACTGGGTTATGTTATACACACTGACCAATCTGCTAGCATTTATTTCAAGAGTGTTAGAATACAAAAACAGGGATGTAATGCTGAGCCTCTATAAGGCCGCATTTGGAGTATTGTGAGCAATTTTGGGCACCATATCTGAGGAAGGATGTGCTGACTCTGGAGAGGGTCCAGAGGAGGTTTACAAGAATGATCCCAGGAATGAGTGGGTTAACATATGATGAGCGTTTGATGGCACTGGGCCTGTACTCGCTGGAGTCTAGAAGGATGAGGGTGGACCTCATTGATGGGTACCGAATAGTGAATGGCTTGGATGGAGTGGTTTGGAGAGGGTCTTTCCACAAGTGGGAGAGTCTAGAACTAAAAGTCATAACCTCAGAATTAAAGGGCATTTCTTTAGGAAGGAGATGAGGAGGAATTTCTTTATCCAGAGGGTGGTGAATCTGTGGAATTCTTTGCCCCAGAAAGCTGTGGAGGCCAGGTCAATGGATAATTTTAAGGCAGAGATAGATAGATTCTTGATTAGTACGGGTGTCAGGGTTTATGGGGAGAAGGCAGGAGAATGGGGTTAGGAGGGAGAGATAGATTAGCCATGATTGAATGGTGGAGTATCACTTATGACCTTATGACCATTCACAGCGATTGAAACTATTCTTCCTCCAATACTGAACAGCAAGCTAATGTTCTCCATTCCCCTCTTGACAAGTGCAAAGCAGGGATGCCCAGAGCTCTTGATGGGTTAAAAAAAATCTTATACCACTGGGGCATATCAATGGTATGTGTGTAACTCGGCATGCAATGAATCCAGTGCTGGCTAGTGTATGCCAAGGTGGGTGGGTGGCAAGGTGTCTAATGGGTGTGCCCAAAGGCTTTAGACTTTAGAGACAGCGCAGAAACCAGGCCCTTCGACCCACGCTGACCAGCGATCACCCTGTACTATCCTACACTCTAGGGATGATTTATGATTTTTACCGAAGGCAATTAACCTATAAAGCTGCACGTCTTTGGAGTGTGGGAGGAAACCAAAGCATCCGGGAAAAACCCCACGCAGTCACAGGGAGAACGTACAAATCTGTACAGACAGCACCTGTAGGCAGGGTTGAACACGAGTCTCTGGCGCAGTAAGGAAGGAACTCTACCGCTTTATGGGGAAAAGGCAGGAGAATGGGGATGAAAGAGAAAAAGTAGATCAGCCATAATCGAATGGCAAAGCGAGAATGACTCGATGGGGCGAATGGCCGAATTAGTTTAGCTTAGTTCAGAGAGACAGCACAGAAACAGGCCCTTCAGCCCACCAGGTCCGTGCTGACCAGCGATCCTCCAACATTAACACTATCATACACCCACTAGGGACATTTTTTACATTTACCAAGCCAAGTAACCTACAAACCTGTACGTCTTTAGAATGTGGGAGGAAACCGAAAATCTCTGAGAAAACCCATGCAGGTTACATGGAGAACGTACAAACTCCTTACAGACAGCACCCGTAATCGGGGTCGAACCCAGGTCTCCAGCGCTGCATTCGCTCTAAGGCAACAATGCTACTGCTGCACCACCATGACTGCCCCATGTCTTACGATCTTATGAACTGTTCTACAATCTATGGAATTTATAAGACAGTAGCCAGAGCATTCATTATCTCTTTAACTACGTGTATCACATGGGATGACTGGACCTCATGCTGTTGTGAGGGATTTGTTCACTATTCATTCTTTCTCCAATACACATTTTAATCTATCCAACCAGATTTTTACTATTGCTAATTCCTTTGAGTACTCATTTACTTTTGACCTCTGGTCCTCCATCTTTCCCTGGAGGATGTTTGGAGCCTTGTTGGCACACACAAAATATTGTTTAATTTCTGTCCCATTTCGTGGGTGGCACGGTGGCACCGCGGTAGAGTTGCTGCCTTAGAGCGCCAGGGAGCTGGAGTTGATTCTGACTGCGGGTGTTGTCAGTACGGAGTTTGTACGTTCTCCCAGTGACCACGTGGGTTTTCCACAGGTGCTCCGGCTTCCTTCCACACTCCAAAGACATACAGGTTTAAAGGTTAATTGGCTTCGTTAAAAATTGTACATCGGCGCTAGTGTGTAGGATAGTGTTAATGTGCAGGGATCGCTGGTCGGCGTGCAGTCGTTGGGCCGAAGGGCCTGTTTCCGCGCTGTATCTCTAAACTCAACTAAACAAAAACCTACTTACTCCCCAGTATAATGTCCCCCACCCCATTCTGCGTGGGACTCGCATTCATTTTCAATTAGCTTTTGTTAAAAGAACATAATAGAAATTCTAAGGTAGACAAAAGTGCTGGAGAAGCTCAGCGGGTGCGGCAGCATCTATGGAGCGAAGGAAATAGGCAACGTTTCGGGCCGAAACCCTTCTTCAGACTGATGCTGCCGCACCCGCTGAGTTTCTCCAGCACTTTTGTCAACCTTCGATTTTCCAGCATCTGCAGTTCCTTCTTGAACATAATAGAAATTCTTACAATCTGTTTTCACATTTCTTACTAGATCAAAACTGCTTTCCCTTTATCTCATCAAGCCTGGCTGAATTATGAAATTATTCCAATGCCCAGACATGTTGCTTTACGATAAGCTTTTTCCTATGATCTCGCGCTATCTTGAATGTCTCCTGATATGCACAACTGGGCTATCTTTTCTGTTGGTTTTGTTGTACCTGGAAAAGGATAGTGACTGAACAAAGAGAAAAGTCGAGTCTCGTGCAGATGCGATGTTTTTAAGGAATGCAGATGCCATTGGCGCTATCAGCATCTAGTGTTTATCTCCAGACCTGCCCAGACCTCAGGAGACAGAGAAGAGTCGACCGCAGTGCTGAGCAGACGTGAAAGTAAGATGGCAGAGTGGCACAGCCAGTCACAGCGCCAGAGACCCCAATTTAACCCTGTCCTTACTTGTTGTCGTCCAGAGTGTCAGGGGTTATGGGGAGAAGGCAGGAGAATGGGGTTAGGAGGGAGCGATAGATCAGCCATGATTGAATGGCGGAGTAGACTTGAAGGGCCGAATGGCCTAATTCTACTCCTATCACTTATGATCTAGGCTATCCATCCCCCAGAGATGCTGCCGGATCTGATGAACTCCTCCAGACACTTTGTGTTCTTTGGTGGAGTTTAAGTTCATGTCACTGGATCAAGGATCTATAGCTCTGGCTGTTTGTCCAGCGAACCTGCTCCATTAGGCCAGCGTTCCCTGGGAATAGCAGGTTTGTTAGCTGAACTCATTGTTGAGACCACCAGTCTGGAATGTGCCTTGCTGAAAGATAAGGGGCTGCTCCTCTAACTCACATTATACGCTTCATGTGAAGCTCAGAATGGAGGTGGCAGGCTTCACTGAGACGGGCAGACAGAAGGTAAAAGTCCTGCAAAGTATTGAAGAGATCTGTTTCAGAGACTGTTGTAAATTTATACAGCACTCAAACAGGCCCTTTGGCCAAACTTATCCAGGCTGATCAAAATGCCCAATCTAAGCTAGCACCACTTTCCCGCATTTGGCCCATATCCCTCTAAACCTGTGACTATGTGGGTTTCATTCAGGTGCTCCGGTTTCCTCCCACATCGTAAAGATGTGCGGGCTTGAAGGTTAATTGGCCTCTGCAAATTGTCCCTGGTGTGTAGGAAGCGGATGCAAAAGTGGGATAACATGGAACTAGTGTGGACGGATGATCCATGGTCAGCGTGGACTCGGTTGGCTGAAGGGCCTGCTTCCATGCTGTATCTCTAAAAACTAAACAACTTCAGGGTGATTAACTGAATATTATCTCAACTAATGATGAAACCAAAGGTATGGATCAACTTTATCTTTTTTATACAATCACGGGAAAAGTATGTTACTGCCAATAATAGCTTTTTTTTACCAGTGCTTGATTGCCATCAAAGTTACAGATGAGTCCAATATTAGACCAGATGACAATAATCCAATGGATCCAGATGTATTCTTGCAGATATTCAAGTATAGAATTTAAATTCACCTGTTCTCAGGGTGGCAATCATAGAAACATAGAAACATAGAAAATAGGTGCAGGAGTAGGCCATTCGGCCCTTCGAGCCTGCACCGCCATTCAATATGATCATGGCTGATCATCCAACTCAGTATCCTGTACCTGCCTTCTCTCCATACCCCCTGATCCCTTTAGCCACAAGGGCCACATCTAACTGTTAAATATAGCCAATGAACTGGCCTCAACTACCTTCTGTGGCAGAAAATTCCACAGATTCACCACTCTCTGTGTGAAAAATGATTTTCTCATCTCGGTCCTAAAAGACTTCCCCCTTATCCTTAAACTGTGACCCCTTGTTCTGGACTTCCCCAACATCGGGAACAATCTTCCTGCATCTAGCCTGTCCAACCCCTTAAGAATCTTGTAAGTTTCTATAAGATCCCCCCTCAATCTTCTAAATTCTAGCGAGTACAAGCCGAGTCTATCCCGTCTTTCTTCATATGAAAGTCCTGCCATCCCAGGAATCAGTCTGGTGAACCTTCTCTGTACTCCCTCTATGGCAAGAATGTCTTGCCTCAGATTCGGTGACCAAAACTGTACGCAATACTCCAGGTGTGGTCTCACCAAGACCCTGTACAACTGCAGTAGAACCTCCCTGCTCTTATACTCAAATCCTTTTGCTATGAATCAAATTCATATCTTTCAGTTTAATAACTATCTAGTTTGGAGCCTGATATCAAAGTCACGGTGGCACAGCGGTAGAGTTGCTGCCTTACAACACCGAAAACCAAGGTTTTCTCCGGGTGATCCGGTTTCTTCCCACACTCCAAAGAAGTACAAATTTGTAGGTTAATTGGCTTCAGTAAAATTGTAAATTGTCGTTAGTGTGTGTAGGATAATGCAGGGATCGCTGGTCGGTGCGGACTCGGTGGGCCGAAGGGCCTGTTTCTGCGGTGTGTGCCTAAACTAAACTAAAGGGACTGTCCCACTCGGGCGTCATTTGCATTTCAAACAGGTGGCGCGCGAAGATTTTGTGAAGCCCAAAATCCTGGGGCGCCGCACGCGACTGCGCGTCACTGCCTACGTCACCACGCACCGTGCGCGCGTAATGCACGCCATGCGCGCGTCGTGACGCATAAATGATGTTGTGTAAATGACGCGCAAATGACGCCCAAGTGGGACGGACCCTTAAAGGTTACCATTTTCTGCAACATTAGACAAACCAAAATAATTGTGTTGCTGATAAATGAGTTGTTCTTAACTGGAGGTCAAATGGAAATTAATTGAAGTGAAAAGGCACTGCCTGCAAATGGTTGTTTGGGGGGGTTGGGTTGAAGTTGTTTGGGGGGGTTGGGTTGAAGTGAAAAGGCACTGCCTGCCAATGGTTGTTTAGGGGGGGGGGGTTGGGTTGAAGTGAAAAGGCACTGCCTGCAAATGGTTGTTTGTCTAAACTTGACAACTTCCTGTTTGCACTATATTGATTTTAGATAAAACGCTACCACCTACGGCTGTGATTTTTGGCCATTTTACTCAGTTCCCCTCCACTCATCAGGTGCAGAGGATTCTTCCCATCAATGAAAAACAAAAGTGTTATTAGTGTTTAAAAAATGTTGAGAATCTCTCTCCTGTCAATCACGCCATGAAGGCCACACCTTTTCCGGTGGGAGGGGGAGGATTATAAAACCCGGAAGTGTGGGTGTGGCTCAGTCTCTGCATGATGGGGGAGGAAGAGGTCACGACTCTGTCTGAGCTGTGAATCAACTGAACACACTGAATGTCTACTGAACTGTGAGTATGGTGTTTTGTGCGGTTTTAAGGTGGTTTCACCCTGCTTGAAATAGTATGAAACTGCATTTGAATGTGGTGGCCTTGCACGAAATGGTATGAAACTGCATTTGAATGTGGTGTCGTTGCACCCTGCATGAAATGGTATGAAACTACATTTGAATTTGGTGGCCTTGCACCCTGCTTGAAGTGGTATGAAACTGCACTTGACTTTTGTGGCCTTGCACCCTGCTCGAAGAGGTAAGAAACTGCACTTGAATTTGGTGGCCTTGCACCCTGCTTGAATTGGTAGGAAAATGGATTTGAATTTGGTGGCCTTGTACTCTGCTTGAAATGGAATTTCAAGGAATAGCCATGAGTCAACTGCCAGCCCACCAGCCGTGAGTGAGCTGCCAGCACATCAGGCTTGAGGGAGTGAGCTGCCACCCCAAGAATCCATTTGGCCCACAATGTCCATACTAGCACTCTGGAGACCAGTAGTCCCTGCAGCCAACAACACCCATACCAGCGCTCCAGAAAGCCCCCCCCCCCACTGGCCACCAATATTGGAATTGGTCAAGAGGTGGAATATTGCGTTGGAGGACCAGCCGTCCCATGTGAACATGGGACCCGACGGGTTCCACTTAGTCTAGTGATATTATAAAAATATGATTTCATGAAAGATATCCTCTGAAATTGGAATTATCAAAATCACATAGGCAGTTAAGCATGTTCTACAAACAGATCAGATAGAGTCATAGTTTAAAAAAGAACTGCAGATGCTGGAAACATCGAAGGCAGCATCCATGGAGCTAAGGAATAGGTGACGTTTCGGGTCGAGACCCTTCTTCAGACTGATGTAGAGGTAGGGGGCAGGGGGGAAGAAGAAAGGAAGAGGCGGAGACAGTAGGCTGTGGGAGAGCTGGGAAGGGGAGGGGAAGGAGGGAGAAAGCAAGGACTACCTGAAATTGGAGAAGTCAATGTTCATACTGCTGGGTTGTAAATTGCCCAAGCGAAATATGAGGTGCTGCTCCTCCAATTTGCGGTGGAATCATAGTCATAGAGTCATACAGCATAGAAACAGGTCCTTCGGCTCAACTTGCCCACGCCGACCAACATGTCCCATCTACATGGTCCCACTTGCCTGCGTTTGGCCCATATCCCTCTAAACCTGTCCTATCCATCTATCTGTCTAATTACTTTGTAAACATTGCAATAGTCCCAGCCTCAACTACCTACTCCGGCAGCTTGTTCCATACATCCACCACCCTTTGCGTGAAAAAGATACCCCTCAGATTCCTATAAAATCTTTCTGTCTTCACTTTAAACCCATGCCCTGTGTTTCTCAATGCACCATACATAGCTGGCATCAGTTCAAACTCAAGTACAATAGATAGAGCAAGGAGGAAGATACAGAGTACCAAATATTGTTCTTAACATTGTTGCACATCAGTTCTGTAGATAAAGTCCAACGTCCACAATGGGGTAGAGGACAATCGGCAATACTCTACCTCATGGAAGGAGTGCCCAGAAGTTTAATAACAGAGGGTAAGCCTTTCCTAAGTCTGCTGAAAGTTGAGGTGGGGGTAAAAATAAATAGAGGTGGGGGGGGGGGGGTGAGGAGGGAATGGATGGAAATAAGCTAGAGGTGAGTAAAGGACCAACAATGGGCCATTGTGGGCTCCACCCTTCCTGACATCATCCCTTGGCGGCCCTGATTTGTACTGGCCTTTTCTCATCTCCAGAACAAAGGCCAGACCATTGTTGGTCGTTTACTCATCTCTAGTTTATTTCCACCCCCTCCCCCCCCCCCACCCCAGCATCTACAGTTCCTTCCTACATATCCAGTACAGATATATTGAAGATAAATCTCTGCTCTCCAAAGGCCTTATGGTGCCTTGTGGCCTCTAGCTCAATTTAAAAAATGTTGCTTCAACCAAACACAAGACGACTCAAAAATAGACAGGTAATTGAGTTAGTTGTCTTTCTATGTCATGTGCAATACCAAGGCAAGGGGATCATTGTTACCCATTGATCTATTAGACAACAACACAACTGTTCTCTTGCAAGTTGTTTCCCCACCCCCATTACTGTAGGGATCTTTGCTGGCATTTTGTAGATTCAGTTGATGTTATAGTCAGGTTACATGGTTTGTTATCCTATAACACAGTGTTAGCAGAGAAGCCTTTTAAGTGACAAATTTAATTGACCACAGATGATGAGATGCTGCAAAAACATCCTAAATTACAGCTGTGCTTCATTATGCTTGTAAATCAAAGCTCTCTTTGCAAGACAGACCATAATAAACAAATATTGAATAGAAGAACTAACCAGAACACAATCTCCCAAAAATTAACCAACGTTGACCCTAGTCTGAAGAAATGTCGCCCATTCCTTCGCTCCAGAGATGCTGCCTGTCTTGCTGAGTTACTCCAGCATTTTATGTCTATCTTCAACATAGGGCCAAGGATGATGATGATGATGATGAAACATTATTGTTACATGTACCTATGTTTTGGACACAACCCGGTAAAATCCAATTACAGACCTCACTAGGCAGTTCACAAGAGTCACTACGTTTTGTTACAAAAGTCGACAAAGTTACAAAAGTTCACTGAAAAGTTTAGTTTAGAGATACAGCGCGGAAACAGGCCCTTCAGCCCATCGAGTTGTCCCCGACCAACAATCCCTGCACATCAACACTATCCTGCACGCTAGGGACAATTTACATTCATACCAAGCCAATTAACCTACAAACCTGCACGTCTTTATCGTGTGGGAAGAAACCGGAGATCCCGGAGAAAACCCACACAGGTCACAGGGCGAACGTACAAACTCCACACAGACAGCACCCGTAGTCAGGATCAAACCTGCGTCTCTGGCCCCACCGTGCTATCCTATTCCTATCTACTGTTATAATTCTTTATGTAATCACAGTCAAATAATAAAAAGGACCAATCTAATTCTACATGATACTTGCTTTAGTTAGCAGTTGATGTAATCCATCCATAAAACGATTCTAATCTACATCAGAGCTGCTCAGTCCAGTTCACAGAGCCTTCTGTCCTGGTCACTCACTGTAATCAGCAGAATTGGTGCCTTATAAATTAGTTACTGCATTGATTAACATGGGCTGACAGCTTAATTATAGCCCTAAAGGATAACATTCATCCCTAAAGGACACCCATGAGAAAGAGCCGTCGTCTACGAGATTAACCTATAAATTTGATGAATTAGAAAGTAAACCTAGGTGTTTTATGTTCTTTAGTTTAGTTTGGTTTAGTTTAGAGATACAGCACGGAAACAGGTCCATCGGCCCACCGAGTCCGTGCCGACTAGCGATCCCCGCTCACTAACACTATCCTACACACACTGGGGTACATTTACAATTTTACAGAAGCCAATTGACCTTCAAATACTTTGGAGGTTAGAGTGTGGGAGGAAACCGGAGCACCCAGAGAAACCCCACGTAGGTCATAGTGAGAGCGTACAAACTCCGAACAGACAGCGCCCGCGGTCAGGATCGATCCTGGGTCTCTGGCGCTGTAAGGCAACAACTCTACTGCTTCGCCACCATGCCGCCCCTGTTTAGATTTACGAAGGATATGTTTTAGTTGTGCTTATTGGTCACTTCACACGTTCTGACGTGCGTCATCTTAGCAAAGCGACATTTTCCATTCTTTCTATATAATTCACATTTTCAATGCTGCTTTCTTTGTCACATATGGAACTGCACAGTGAAATTCCTTTTGCATATATTACACATGCTGGTGTTGCCATTTTTGCTGCCGTTATTCAAAGTCCAAAGTCCGCGCTCGATGTACTGGAGCAGTTCCCGCGAATCGACATCCCTCTCCTCTCCTCTCATCGCCCGGCCATCTTTGTGTCCCGGGGGCACCTCCTGCATCTGACCTTGAAAGCGCTGGAGGCATTACCCCAGTGTTTTCCACAATTCAACTGTATGATCTATCACCTCATTCTTTCCGCTCTTGGCATGGTACTTTGTTTGTCACAGGTACCGAGGTACAGTGAAATTCATTATTGTACACAGTTCAGTACAAGTATCACTGTACATAGGCATTTACATACATCTTAGATAAGAATCAGAGATACAGTGCAGGTGTACAGCAACAATACACTGAGACAGTATACAGAGTCATAGAAACATAGAAAATAGGTGCAGGAGTAGGCCATTCGGCCCTTCGAGCCATGTCATGGCTGATCATCTAAAATCAGTACCCAGTTCCTGCTTTCTCCCCATATCCCTTGATTCCGTTAGCCCTAAGAACAATATCTAACTCTCTCTTGAACACATCCAGTGAATTGGCCTCCATTGCCTTCTGTGGCAGAGAATTCCACAGATTCACAACTCTCTGGGTGTAAATGTTTTTCCTCATCTCGGTCCTGAATGGCCTACCAGTCACCAGATTGGCGCCATTTTCAAGCCCCAGTTGTTGTAAGTGAAGGGTTCTTGACCTGACCACAAAGGCCTGTTGTCCTGGCGGCGTTGGGGGTTTGGCCTGACCAAGCGTAGCTGTTGGTGTCCTCCACCGCTGCTCCACCGTTGTAGGTCTCGTCCGGTCCTCCAACAACAGCTTCCTTGCAGCTATTGCAGGTAATGTAATTTTTTAAGGGCTGTGGTGAGGCACAATTCTGACATGAAGTTGAATAAAGAGGTCCAGTGAAAACGTTCCTATCTCGCATGCATGGGGAATAAGGGTGGAGGTTAATTAAATGTGCCAGCTTGTCAGGAGATAACTATGTTATCACATAATCAATACTTCTAAAGGAACAAGGGAAATTAAATATAGTACTCTATAGTCTTCTCTAACGAGCTGACATTCTCGTATAGTCAAGGGAGAGGATTTCAGCAAATTGTAGCGGGAAAGAAAGCCTAGGATTCTCTTGGTGTTGCTCCAGTATTGATCCAGGAGCGCCCTCAGTGATACCCAATGTTGGTCTGGGCGCTCACGCAGTGCTAGAAACATAGAAACGTAGAAAATTGATCATCCAAAATCAGTACACCGCTCCTGCTTTCTCCCCATATCCCTTGATTCCCTTGATTCCGTTAGCCCTAAGAGCTATATCTAACTCTCTACATCCAGTGAATTGGCCTCCACTGCCTTTTGCTATCCCAAGGTGGTCTTGAACCACCTTCATGCTGGTCTCCCTCAGTGTGGTCCATGTTGAGCCAGAAGCTCTCTCAGCGACACCCCAGGTTGAACTGGGAGTTCCCGCACGGTCTCCTCATATTGTGCTGAGCTCCCTTCTTCTTCTTTCATGGACAACTTGTTCTATTTGATCTTCCGTTTGTGCATGTCGAGTTGATTGCATTAGTCGAAACAGGGCGGACCAAGTGAAGGTTGCAATCTTCCACCCCGCTGAGCTCCCTCAGTCTCCGGTACTGGAAAGCTGTTGGTCACAAAATGCCAGATAACTGAGTTTTTACTAGACTTGGGTACTTAGTCCAAGAAATGGGTTTCAAGGAGTAATGGACCTGTCCCACTCAGGCGATTTTTTAGGCAACTACAGGCGACTAGATTGTCGCCACATGTTCGCCGGTGTTCGGCGGGAGTAGTCTCCTCAGTCGCACAAAAAGTCGTAGCGTCTTTCTGGTTGCCACTAAATTTTCAGCATGTTGAAAAAAAATTTGCCGACTTTGGGTTTGACTCCAATGAGCGTAGCTTGACTTCTCCTGACGTAGGTGCTGTCGTAGGTTGTCGCCAGGTTGACGTAGGTTGTCGCTGGTTTTTCGGCGACCTGCTATGACTATGACAGTCGCCGGCAGTTGCCTAAAAATCGCCAAGTGGGACAGGCCCATCAGAGTGGTAGGAACAGAGGAAAGTTTTGGGAGGATTTTTGGAGTGTGAGCTTTAGACACACCCACTGATGAATTTCTCTTTCCAATCCTCCTGTTTAAATGAAAACTAGGCAGGACATCAGTTGTGGAGCTGTATCCAACTCTAGGGCTGATGTCCTATCTCAAGGCTCACAAAGACCATGCATTTCCAGGAACAGTGTTTTTGGTGATTACCAGCATTTCATTAAAAATCTTTCTTCCCAAGATGTTTTACCTTTGGTCTTTAGAGATAGAGACAGAGCGCGTGAACAGGCCCTTCGGCCCACCGAGTCCGCCCGACCAGCGTTCACCCCGTACACTAGCACTATCCTATACACTAGGGACAATTTTAATTTATTACCAAAGCCAATTAATCTACAAACCTGTATGTCTTTGGAGTGTGGGAGGAAACCAGAGCACCCGGAGAAAACCCACACAGATCACGGGGAGAACGAACAAACTCCATACAGACAGCACCCGTAGTCGGGATTGAACTCGGGTCTCTGGCGTTGTGCGGCAGCAACTCTACCGCTGCGCCACTGTACCGCCCCTAATTAAACAGCTGGCAGTAGCGAAGTGATGAGTGCAATACTGAAACTGAAATAAGAGTAGGCCGATTAATCTGCTGGGTCTTCATCATTCAATAAGATCCTGGCTGATCTTTCACCTGCATCAATCCCATACTTGCTGATTTTATTAATATCTAAAAAATGTGCAAGAGAACAGGTTTGGAGAGCACAATCTTCGAAGGGGTTGTCAGACTGGAAGTTGGCTGCAGTGTGAGAAAGGCATTTGACCGGGAAGCAAACTGAACATAGAAACATAGAAACATAGAAAATAGGTGCAGGAGGTGGCCATTCAATGATCGTCCCCATGGCCATGGCTGATTGTCCCCAATCAATAACCCGTGCCTGCCTTCTCCGCATATCCCTTGATTCCACTAGCCCCTAGAGCTCTATCTAACTCTCTCTTAAATCCATCCAGTGACTTGGCCTCCACTGCCCTCTGTGGCAGGGAATTCCACAAATTCACAACTCTCTGCGTGAAAAGGTTTTTTCTCACCTCAGTCTTAAATGGCCTACCATTTATTCTAAGATTGTGGCCCCTGGTTCTGGACTCGCCTAACATTGGGAACATTTTTCCTACATCTTGCATAGAGATGGGAATTTTAAAAGCGAGACTGTGGCATGCCGGACCTTCTGAAGCTGGTGCTGGTGATTAGGAAGCAGGCATGAGATTTGTAGATGGGCCAGCCTTGGTCACCCCTGACCTTATCCATACCCAACATCAAAGTTAAGCCTAAACCACATCCCTACTTATCTGCAGAGCCAGGCCTCACCTCATCCTTATCAACATCTACATTTCTGCATGTTCCATCATAAATCACTGCCCGATGGTCAGGAACAGGAATTCTGCAGGATGTTATTTCACTGGCCTAGCCAACGGCCTCAAACCAATTATCCTTTTCCTTTTTAATCAGTCTGCAGAAACCCAGAGGAAATCCAGGTACTGTTGCTGTTCATGGAATCGTAGGATTGTAGAAATGTTTAGTATAGTTTAGAGATACAGTGTGGAAACAGGCCCTTCGGCCCACCGGGTCCATGCCAACCAATGACCACCCGTACACCAGTTCTATCCTCCACACTAGGGACGATTTACAGAAGCCGATTAATCTACAAACCTGCGCATCTTTATAATGTGAGAGGAAGCCGGAGCACCTGGAGAAAACCCACGCGGTCACGGGGAGAACGTACAAACTCTGCACATGGCCTGCACCAGTAGACAGGATTGAACCCGGATCTCTAGCGCTTTAAGGCAGCAGCTCGACTGCTGCGTCACCGCGCCGCCCTAATGTATGAAATAGAAGGAGGGTATTTGGCCCATCAGTCCATTCTGGGCAATGAAAGAACAACTTTATGGTTCAAGATGAAAGGGCAAAATGTAAAAGGAATCTGAGGGGTAGCTTTTTCACACAGATGGTGGTGAGTAAATGAAAGGAGCTGCCAGAGGAGGTAGTTGAGGCAGGGACTAAAACAACATTTAAAAGGTACTAGACTAAGTGGGACCCATTTGGTCCCAGTCACATGGGAGGCATGGTCCCTCAATGCAACCCATATTCCACCATGGTGTGGGAGAGGAGTGGTGTGTGGGGGGGGGGGGGTGGTGTGAGGAAGGTGGGTTGATGTGGGGGGGGTGTGGGGGGGGTGTGGGGGAGGGTGGTTAATGTGGAGGGGGGATGGTGTGGGGAGGGGATTTGATGTGGGAGGGATGGTGTGCGGGGGGTTGGGATGGTGTGGGGGTTGGGGTGGTGTGGGGGGTGGGATGATGTGGGGGGGGGGTGGGATGGTGGGATGGTGGGATGGTGTGCGGGGGGGTGGGATGGTGTGGGGGTGGTGGGGTGGTGTTGGTGTGGGGGGTGTTGGTGTGGGGGGGGTGGGATGGTGTGGGGGGGTGGGATGGTGTGGGGGGGGGTGGGATGGTGGGATGGTGTGCGGGGGGGTGGGATAGTGTGGGGGTTGGGGTGGTGTGGGGGATGGATGATGTGGGGGGGGTGGGATGATGGGATGGTGTGCGGGGGGTGGGATGGTGTGGGGGTGGTGGGGTGGTGTTGGTGTGGGGGGTGTTGGTGTGGGGGGGTGGGATGGTGTGGGGGGGTGGGATGGTGTGGGGGGGTGGGATGGTGTTGGGGGGTGGGATGATGTGGGGGGTGGGGTGGTGTGGGGTGGTGTAATGGTGTGGGGGGTGGTGGTGTGGGGTAGGGTGGGGAGATGAGGGAGGAACGGGGAGAGGGTAAAGGGGGGTGTGGGTGTGTGTGGGGAGGAGGGGGAGGGGGAAGGGCAGAGGGGGGGAAGGGGGGAAGGGCTGGGTGTGGGGGGGTTGGGATTCCACTCAGCGGCCACTGGCTGCGGCAGCACAGTACCTCCCGACTCCACACAGCGACTTTCCTGACTCCTCACAGCGACTTTCCCAACTCCACACAGCGACTTTCCCGACCCCCCTCTTGCGGACTCAATCAGCACTTGTGGACAGCCCCACCTCCGGGGCTTTATTCTCCAGTGGGTGCCAGAAAGAGCATTATCTTTATGGTGACCGTAAGGTGGCGAAAAAATCCTAGCAATAAAGTGTACCGTTTTTGCGCAATTGTTTTAAAAAAGCAAACCAGAAGTGGGCAAGATGAGAGTTTTAGTAATAGTATAGATTTGACAAGTACAAGGATAGGAAAGGTTTAGAGGGCTTTGTGCAGAATGTGCGGAGGTGGGACTATCTTCCATGGGTGGTTGGCCTGTGCGTGGGCAAGTTGCGCTGAAGGGCCTGTTTCCATACTGTATGACTCTATGACTTGAAAATCTACAGGTGTGATTTTGTACGCCATGATAGTTCAATCACTTGTGGCTTTGGGTTTCCAAGCAAAATTTTCTTTAGATTTTTTGTCTGCACCCACACCTCATACTTCCATGGCTCAAGAAATCTTTTTGTGTTATAACTCTTTATCCAGGTATTTTTAATTGTGTCGAAGGTTGCTGGCTCCACTATACTCACAGTCAGTGAACTCCTGAATCCCTCTCCCTCTACCTCTCACCCTCAGTGAAATGAGTGAAACATTTATTTTCTTAATTTTACCACAATCCTTCCATCAGTTATTCTAGTTTAGTTTAGAGATACAGTGCTGAAACAGGCCCTTCAGCCCATCAAACCTGAACCAACCAGTGATCCCCGTACCTACACACGAGGGACAATTTACAGAAGCCAATTAACCTACAAACCTGTGCATCTTTGGAGTGTGGGAGAAAACCGGAGCACCCGGAGGAAACACACGCGGTCACGTGGAGAACATACAAACTCCGAACAGACAGCACCCGTAGTCAGGATTGAACCCCGGTCTTTGGCGCTGTAAGGCAAGGCAGTAACTCTACCACTGTGCCACCGTGCTGCCCAATCTTATCTTAAATCAACGTAGCTATCTAATTGATAATTGGATCAAGATCTTCTTGTTAACAACTCTATGGCCTCCCATTATTTTATACATCTCAATTAAACTTTCCCTCGGCCACCTCTGTCCGACAGTAATCAATTCAGCTTAGTCTATCTCTCTTAGTAACGGAAATTCTCCACCCTGGCTCCCTCCTCTCCACCTTGCTGGTGATACGCCTGTAGTGTGGTGGCCAGCATTGTAAACACCAGTCTGTGGCTTAGCTCGTGTCCAACATATCTCCCTTTTATTATAGATTTCAGCCCATACAGTGAAGTATTTGCGTGCCTTCTTAACCACCCTGTTGGCCTGTCCAGCTGCCATTTCCCTCACTTTTCAAAATTCTAACATACAATAAAATGTCTTGCCTTATTTTCACATTCCAAACCCTCACACTCACACTGCTCCACATCGAATTCCATGCCCACCTAATCCGAAGATTGATATCTTCCACTGTGTCCACAATTTTATTCCTCATAGAGACATAGGAAATAGGTGCAGGAGGAGGCCATTCGGCCCTTCGAGCCAGCACCGCCATTCATTGTTGATCACGGCTGATCGTCCCCAATCAATAACCCACACAAACATTATCAACCACAGAGACAAATTTTGCATTCCAGAAGCCTTTTTAATTCAGGCTCTTAACTTCAAGATCAAATTATTAACACAGACCACAAAAGGCAAGTGACTTAACCCTGAGCCACCACAATGGGCACAACCTTCCTCTCACTAATAATCAGTCTTTTCTTTCTTGCACTGGGGTTGTTTTGGTTCCATCCAGACACAAACGTTCTTGTTGCTTACTTGTGCTATCAAGTAATCAGGCACAATATTCCTTTAACAAAAGATAGGCACAAAAGGCTAGAGTAACTCAGCGGGTCAGACAGCATCTCTAGAGAAAAGGGATAGGTGACGTTTCGGGTCGAGAACCTACTTCAGACAGAGAGTCGGAGGAAAGGGAAACAAGGGACAGAGACAGTGATATAAACGAGAGATAGAGACGGTGGTTCATTTAACAAGCCCACACTAACTACCCTTAATTAAACAACAAACTTCTAAATCAGGATTGATTCTCTTCCTCAGAGTTTTTACTCACTATTTTCCCACCACTGTTGCTTGGCACTGACTAGTTATATTATCTGTCCCTTTCTCCCTTGTAAACCGAGGGTACAAAATTATAGCTTTTTTAAATCAAAATAAACTTTATTGAAGTAAAAAATATGTACAATACAGGAACCATGCAAAAAAAATGTCCGACATTCGCGGAGGCTATATGTTTACACAAATTACACAATTTTACCCCACACCCTTGCCACTCATGTGGCCTGGTACAGCATTTCAGTCTCTTATTCTCCTGTTGTCTCATTCTCCGGCATCATTTTTTAAATTTCTATTTTTAAATTTCAAAATAGACTTTATTCAAGTAATAAATATATACAATGCGTGAACCGTGCGAAAAATTCATCCGATATTTTCGGAGGCTATACAAATAGTTCAATACAGTCTATACATTTCTCAATTTTCACAAATCTGTCCCCCACCCGAGCCACTCATGTGGCCCCCTGGCGTGGGATATCTTGTCAAGAGAATCAAGAGAATCAAGGGGCCTGTGATCAGAAGCTGATGAAAGATGCTTCATCTATTTCCATCCCTGTCACTTTTACGAGAGCCTGAGTGAGAGGGGTCTTGATTGAAACGTGTAATATCATGAAGGGTCTCAACACAAAGGATTTAAAAAGGATATGTTCCCTTGTGGGAGAATCTAGAACTAGGGGTCACTGTTTTAAAATGAGAGGTCATCCATTAAAGGCTGAAATGTCAAAGGGCTATGACCTTTGGGAATTCTCTTCCTCAAAGATAGAGCTAGGCATGTGGAAGCAGATTTTTGGGATATTTTTAAGGTCATGTTAGATAGATTCTTGATCAACCAGGAGGTGTATGGTTATTTGGGGTAGCAGGGAATTATAGTTTAGTTTAGAGATGCAGCACAGATACAGGCCCTCCAATGAGTCCGCGTCGAGCAGCAACACTAACACCATCCTACACACACATGGGACCATTTTTACAATTTTCTTTACCGAAGCCAATTAACCTACAAACCTGCACATCTTTGGAGTGTGGGAGGAAACCGGAGCTTCCAGAGAAATCCCACGCAGGTCACGGGAAGAATGTACAAAATCTGTGCAGGCAGTGACCGTAGTCAGGATCGAATTCGGGTTTCTGGTGCTGTAACCCAACAACTCTACCACCGTGCCAGTTGAGAATACGCTAAGATTAGCCTCAGTCTTATTAAAGGACAGAGAAAGCTGAAGGGATAGTAATAGCCTCCAAGGCCAGAGAAGCCCAAATTGTATCTTCATGGAGTCATCGTCATACAACACGGAAAGATGTCCTTCGGCCCAACTTGCCCATGCTGACCAAGATGCTCTATCTACACTAGTCCCACCTGCCTATATTTGGTCCTGATCCCTCTAAACCTTTGCTATCCATGCACCTGTCCAAATGTTCACAAGTTATAGGAGTAGAATGAGGCCATTTGGCCCATCGAGTTTACTGCACGATTCAATCATGGGTAATCTCTGCCTCCTAATACCATTTTGCTGCCTTCTCCCCATAACCCTTGACACCCGTTTTAATCAAGAACTTGTCTATCTCTGCCTTCAAAATATCCACTGACTTGGCCTCCACAGCCCTCGGTGGCAATGAGTTCCACAGATTACCTACCCTCTGACTAAAGAACCTCAGCAACCTCCTCTGGCAGCTCGTTCCATATACACCACTCCCTGTCTACCCTTAATTTGTATGTATATATTTGAAAGTAGGCAAACCCAGTATTTCATACACTGCTCCATAACCCCAGTTTCTGCATTATCCCCACCTGCATAAGTGGATGAGAAAGTTGTGTAGCATAGCACTAGTGTGAACAGGTGATCAATGCAGTGTTCGGGCTGAAGGGTCTGTTTCCATTCTGTATGATATTATCAGTCATGCGTTATGCAATATCAAGGAAAATGTTGTGTGCAAAAGGAAAAGGGGTAAGTCCTAATGGAGAGTGAACATGAAGCCTGATTATTAAGGTAGTAGGTATGGGACATTGTTTATTTTTGCCTGCCTTCATAATGTCCCATACCTTCCACCTTAATAGTCAGGTTTCATTTTCACTCTCCATTAGGACTTACCCCGTTTCCTTATGCACATAACATTTTCCTTGATACAGCACGGAAACAGACCCTTCAGCCCACCGTGCACTACAGCCATCAATCACTTATCTATGTTATACACATTTTTCGTCCACTCCCTACACACTCCTTACAAAGACTAATCAACCTACAAACCCACGTGCCTTTGGGTTGTGGGAGGAAACCAGAGCACCCGAAGGAAAGCCACATGGTTACAGGAAGAACATGCAAACTCCACACATACAGCACCCGAGGTCAGGATAGAACCCAGGTCTCTGGTGCTGTGAGGAAGCATCTCTTCCAGCTGTGCCACCATGAATTTCATGCAACCGTTTGTCTTAATTTCCTTCTTTACCATCAATCACTTTTTCTCTCATATACCTCGATCTTTCCTATTTGTTTTTCTCTTTTGTCTGTTTATTTATATAAAATTATCTATATATCTATAAAATAATATGCATATCTAAACTAAAGTAACTGTATATAATAAAAAGGTTCACTATATATATATCTATGTGTGTGTGTGTTGTGTACATATATATATATATATATATATATATATATTATATATATATACACACACAAATATATATGTATATATTTCATATACACTAAAATTTATATTTGTGGTGTGTGTGTGTGTGTGTGTGTGGCCTTTTTATGATATATATATATATATATATATCATAAAAATATATATACTCATTTGGTTTTTATAATATATAATAAATATATTTATGCATGTGTATCGCCACATTTTTATTATATACTAGACTAAGTGGGACCCGTTGGGTCCCAGCTTCACATGGGAGGGCTGGTCCCCCAACGCAATATTCCACCTCTCCATCAATTCCCATATTGGTGGCCAGTGGGGGGGGGGGGGGTTCTGGAGTGCTAGTATGCATGTTGTCGGCTGAAGGGACTGGTTTCCAGAGGGCTAATATGGACATTGTGGGCCGAATGGATTCTTGGGCTGGCGGCTCAGTCACTCAAGCCTGGTGTGGTGGCAGCTCACACTCAAGGTGGTGGGCTGGCAGTTGACTCACGGCTATTCCTTGAAATACCACTTCTAGCAGGGTGCAAGGTCACCAAATTCGAGTGGAGTTTTCTACCATTTCAAGCAGGGTGCAAGGTCACCAAATTCAAATGTAGTTTCATACCATTTCAAGCAGGGTGCAAGGCCACTAAAGACAGAGTCGTGACCTCTCCCTCCCCCTTCTTGCAGAGACTGAGCCATGCCTACACTTCCAGGTTTTATAGTCCCTCCCACAAGAAGGGGCGTGGCCTTCATTGCGTGATTGACAGGAGAGAGAATCTCAACATTTTTTTAAACACTAATAACTCTTTTATTTTCATCGATGGGAAAAATCCTCGGCACCTGATGAGCGGAGGGGACTCCGAGTAAGATGGCCAAGATTCACAGCCGTATGTGGTAGCGGTTTTCCGAAAATCAATATACAGCGCAAACAGGAAATGGTCAAGATTAGACTTCCAATGATATAGATGGCAAGGCAACTTTAGCATTCTCAAACCAACTTTTCAATTAGGCAAGGCAACTTTAGCATTCTCAAATCAACTTTTCAATTAGGCAAGGCAACTTTAGCATTCTCAAATCAACTTTTCAATTAGGCAAGGCAACTTTAGCATTCTCAAACCAACTTTTCAATTAGGCAAGGCAACTTTAGTTAGGCAACACAGCTTTAGCATTTCCAAACCAAAGGCAACACAGCTTTAGCATTTCCAAACCAAATGCAACATAGCTTTAGCATTTCCAAACCAAAGGCAACACAGCTTTAGCATTTCCAAACTATATTTTCAAACCACATTAAGGGCACTGACTTGTCAGTAAAACCACTCACAGTTTAGTAGACATGTGTTCAGTGTTATTCACAGCTCAGATTGAGAGACGTGACCCTCTCACTCCCCCCATCTTGCAGAGACTGACTGAGGCACTCAACACCTCCGGGTTTTATAGTCCCTCCGGAAGGGGCGTGTCCTTCAGGAGAGAGAATCTCAACATTTTTTTAAACACTAATAACTCTTTTATTTTTGATCGGTGGGAAAAATCCTCTTGTCCTGCGCTGCGGAGGGGACTCTGAGTAAGATGGCCAAAAAAATCACAGCCGTAAGTGGCAGCGTTTTTCTAAAATCAATATACAGTACAACAGGAAGTGGTCAAGATCAGACTTTTAGTAATATATAGATATATATCAGTCAGTACTACACCATGTGACTTTACACACCCAAGCCACAAGTAATGTCTAGTATAAATAACGAGAAAGAAATCAACATATCAGCCACCCCAGTTTATTATCCTTAAAGAAATATAAAAAGAATACAATCCAGGAAGTAATGCCAATTCTATATTAAACAATGTTTTTGCCCCAACTGGAGCACTGTGTTTAACTCAGGCCACATTCATTTAGCTCGTCTTCATGGACATGTAGGGCGTGTGCAAGGATGAACGATTTATATGCAGCTAAATGGCACCAATGCCATAACATACAAGCACAGTGTGAGTATGGCAGCTGCAATGTGAGCAGTTTATTTTGCATTAACCACCTGCTTCGTTACATGTGCCTTGTTTATACAATACAGAGATTGAGAGTTATACATAGCATACACATTTAACAAAATATTTATTTCATATTCAGCTGCTTTCAACTGGGCCTTTGTCCATGTAATTAGAGCCTTGGAGTGCTACACGATGTCTCCTCTTGTGCAATGGCCCAGTACATTCTCCATGGGCTGTGTTATTTTTATGCTTGAACTCCAAGGAATTACATTGTTCAGGCACCATCACCAAATTCAGCATGGAACAGTACCAACCTCTTCAACTTCTGCGGTTTATTACTTGCTTAAAGTTGGCAACAGCTACGACAAACTGACTTGACTGAAGCCTTTATTTAATGTAAAGATTTGAGGTTCTCTGTGTTACTTGGGGCTGCACAGTGGCGCAGCGAAGGGTTGGTGCCTTATAGCTCCAGAGACTCGGGTACGATCCTGACTACCGACGCTTGCCTGTGCAGAGTTTGTACGTTCTACCCATGACTGTGTCAGTTTTCTCCAGGAGCTCTGGTCTCCTCCCACACTCCAAAGACGTACAGGTTTGTAGGTAATTGTAAAATTGCGCCTAGTGATTGTAGGGTAGTGTTAGTATGTGAGAATCGCTGGTCGTCACAGACTTGTTGGGCCGAAGGGCCTGTTTCCACACAAACTTACACCGAGCAAAGCTTGAAAAAGTGTTGTGCACCTTTTATTTGTACCCTTCTCTTCCCTGTGCCCTACCTAGATGCTCACCAATTTCTCCCCAACCTCTCCCCATATAACTTTACCTATATCCCTTTCCCTGGCTTCGCATTTTTTGCCTCTCCTCTCCTTATCTCATGGCCTTTTGTCTTTCCATCTTGGGCCATGGTCCACCCTATCTGCCAATTAAACTGTCCCTCACCCGTATCCACCTATCACTCGTCTGGCTTTGTCCTGCCCCCACCTCTCTTCCAGCTTTCTCCCTCCCACTACAATCAGTCTGAAAACCCGACCCGAAACATCACCTATCCATGTTATCCAGAGATGCTGCCTGATCCGCTAAGTTTCTCCAGCACTCTGTCTTTTTTTTTTCACACACCCTTTAGTTTGTGGTGATGTTCAGGAATGTTTCCAGGCGCTGTCTCCATTACAAACTCTGTAGAAAACATGTAAAGGTGAAAAGGGTGAGGATTAAGTTGGTCTGTGACAGCCCATGATCCAAGGCATAGATAGGGTAGACAGTCAGAACCTTTTCCCCCCCAAAACGAGAGGGCATAGCAAGAAGCTTTGAGGGGGAAAGTTTAATGGAGATGAGCAAGCAAGTTTTTTTAAGCATGTGAGATCAGTCTAAACTTGGCATCATGTTCGGCACAAACATTGTGGGCTGAAGGGCCCATTCCTGTGCTGTACTGTTCTATGTTCTATTCCAGCTGTTCCCTCATGCCAAATATAGATGAACTGGTTACTGCAAACTATCCTTTAGAATAGGTTGGTGATAGGAGAGTTGGATGGAGTTGATGGCTACAATGCTGAGAACTATATTCTGCACTCTTTATCTTTCCCTTTGCTCTACCTATTGTACGAGTTTGGCCTGATTGTATTTATGTATAGTTTTGTCTGATCTAATTGGATAACGTGCAAAATAAAGCTTCTCACTGTACCTCAGTACACATGACAATAATAAACCTCACCTGTCTGAGTGGAATTTGCACCTTCTCCCTGTAATCACGTGGGTTTCCTCTGGGTGCTCTGATGTTCTCCCACATTCCAAAGACATGTGGGTTTGTTGGTTCATTGGCCTCTGTAAATTGCCCCTGGTGTGTAGGGGGTGGATTATATAGTACGTGTGAATGGGTTATTGATGGTCGGCGTTGACTCGATGGGCCGAAGAGCCTGTTTCAACACTGTGTCTCTAAACTGCTCTATTCCAAGTTGACCTCCTGCAAGTGACTATTTTGTACATTGTTAGGCAGCAAGAATATACGAAGGTTACGAAAGACCACACATAAATGAAACTATTTCTTTCTTCACAAGCAACACAAGAGTTATGTTCAGAAACCAAGAAACACAAAACAGAACATTGATTAGTACGGCTGTTAAGGGTTATGGGGAGTTGGCAGGAGAATGGGGTTAGGAGGGAAAGATAGATCAGCCATGATTGAATGGCAGAGTAAACTTAATGGGCCGAATGGCCTAATTCTGCTCCTATCACTTGTGAATATGAAATTACCTTCAATTTCTGGGTATTGTGTGAGCAAACAGGCCATTGTTTCAGTTCAGCTTCCATTCCTTGAATACAGACCAGTTGCACCACACAGTCCACATCAAAATGAAGTGAGTTTGACTTTGCATCAACAGTAAACTATGTGGCATGCCTCAGGCACAGAATTATCCACTTTAAATCTAGATAACCAGTCAAAGACAACCTTGTCGATATGTTTGGTGGTGAATCTGTGGAATTCATTGCCACAGATGGCAGTGGAGGCCAAGTCATTGGGTATTTTTAAAGCGGAGATTTATAGGTTCTTGATTAGTAAGGGCGTCAAAGGTTACAGGAAGAAGGCAGGGGAATGGGGTTGAGAGGGAAAAATAGATCAGCCATGATCAAATGGTTGATGGCCTAATTGAGTCTGAAGAAGGGCTCTGACCCAAAACTTCACCTATTCCTTTTCTCCAGAGATGCTGTCTGACCCGCTGAGTTACTCCAGCTTTTTGTGTCTATCTTCAGCATAATTCTGTTCTTATATCTTATGATCTATGGGTCATCTTTCACATTCTTCGTCTTTGCACTGACGGCACCATTTAAACTTGAAAATACACTTCTTAAAATTTTTAAAAATCTTAACAATATTAGCAATTTGAGTGCTAGAAAGTTGATTTCGCCCTCAGTTGCTGTGCTCACTCTCAGACTACAGTTAACACAACAGCAGTGCTGGCAACTTTAAATTGAAAGGCAATGACTAGCTGTGGCTGGAAAAACAAAATGCTGGAGGAATGCGTGGGTTTTCCCAAGGTGCTCCGGTTTCCTCCCACACTCCAAAGCCGTACAGGTTTGCAGGTTGATTGGCCATGGTAAAGTTGTAAATTGTCCCTAGCGTGTAGGATAGTGCTAGTGTGCGGGGTGGTCGCTGGTCGGCACGGACCTGGTGGTCCGCACTGCATCTCTGAAGTCTAAAACAACTCATCAGGAACTCTGTGTCTGTGGAGGGAATTGACAGGCGATATTTCCGTATGGGATCCTTCGTCAAACTCCATTTGTCCATTTCCCTCCACAGATGCCGCCTGACCCCCTGAGTTCTTCCAGCATTTTGTTGCATTTTTAACTCAAGATTCCAGCATCTGCAGTTTCTTGTGTCTCTGGGCAATGACAAGCCCATGGCTTGGTGGCATTAACTTTGTCTGCAAGTTGGAAAATTGTGGGTATCAACCCTACGCAGGTATCATGCACTATTGTGATAAGAATGGAAATTCACATTGTCATTGTTGCCACCTTTCAGAAGGGAAGTTAAAATAGATTTAAGGGGTCAATTCTATTCGCCCAGGAGAATTAGTTTTATTTAGTTTCGAGATAAAGCCCGGAAACAGGCCTTTCGGCCCACCGAGTCCGCACCGGCCAGCGATCCCCATACACTAGCACTATCCTACACACACTAGGGACAATTTACAATTATACCAAGCCAATTAACCTACAAACCTGTATGTCTTTGGAGTGTGGGAGGAAACCGAAGATCTCGGAGAAAACCCATGCAGATCATGGGGAGAATGTACAAACTCCAAACAGACAGCATCCGTAGTCAGGATCGAACCAGGGTCTCTGGCGCTGTAAGGCAGCATCTCCAGCGCTGTGCCACCGTGCCACCCAAATAATGTACCAGAACACATTGTATTTTGGGTCTAAATATTTAGCCAGCAACCAGTGGATCATCCTTTAATTCAACCTGCTGTGATTTATTAAACCCCCCAGCTCACACCAATTGAACTGATTTCATAGCTCATTGCTTTAAGGGGAGAAGGGCAAAGTTTAAAGATGAGCGGGTCAGGTTTATTTATTACGGAGAGAATGACGGGTGCCTGGAACGTGCTGTCAGGGGATGGTGGAGGAGGCAGATTTGATACTGGCGTTTAAGAGGCTCCTGAATAGGTACATATATGTGGAGGAATATGGATAACATGCAGGTAGACGAGATTAGTTTAACTTGGCATTGTGGAGACACAGGGTTCTGCAGATACACACAAAAAGCTGGAATAACTCAGCAGGTCGGGCAGCATCTCTGGAGAAAAGGAATAGGTGATGTTTTGGATCGAGACCCTTCTTTAGATGTTGGTTTATAGGAATTGAGTATAGGAGCAAAGCAGTCCTCCTGCAGTTGTACAGGGCCCTGGTGAGACCACACCTGGAATATTGCGTGTAGTTTTGGTCTCCAAATTTGAGGAAGGACATTCTTGCTATAGAGGGAGTGCAACGTAGGCTCACAAGGTTAATTCCCGGGATGGCGGGACTGTCATATGTTGATAGAATGGAGCGACTGGGCTTGTATACACTGGAATTTAGAAGGATGAGAGGGAATTTTATTGAAACATATAAGATTGTGAAGGGATTGGACATGCTAGAGGCAGGAAACATGTTCCCAATGTTGGGGGAGTCCAGAACCAGGGGCCACAGTTTAAGAATATAGGGTAGACCATTTAGAACGGAGATGAGGAAAAATCTTTTCACCCAGAGAGTTGTGAACAGATTTGAAATAGATCTAGTATCTTTGGTTGTGAATCTGTGGAATTCTTTGCCTCATAAGGCAGTGGAGGCCAATTCTCTGGATGCTTTCAAGAGAGAGTTAGATAGAGCTCTTAAAGATAGCGAAGTCAAGGGATATGGGGAGAAGGAAGGAACAGGGTACTGATTGTGGATGATCAGCCATGGTCACAGTGAATGGCGGTGCTGGCTCTAAGGGCCGAATGGCCTACTGCTGAATCTAGTGTCTATTGATTCTTGAATTGGCATCATGTTCAGCACAGACATTGTGGGCCGAAGGGCCTGAACAGTGCTTTATTGCTCCACCTTCACTGTTTATTGACTTTTAAGCAATTTAATGCATCCCAAAGATGGGGAAGGTGCTATCTAAATATCCACCCTACCCTCCCCCTCAAGTACACTGTCAGCAGCGTGTTAGTCTTTTCAACTTGTTTTTCTTTTTTTAGTGTGTTTTAAAGTATGTTTTTAATGTTTCTTTGTGTGGGGGGTGGTGGGGGGGGGGGGTGAGGGGGAAACCGTTTCGGTCGCCTCCTCCACGGAGAGGCGACTTTTTCCAGGTCGCCTCCCCCCTGGCCTAACAACGAGGATCAGGCGGCCTTTCCCGGAGACGTGCCCGGGGCTTCAGCGGCGGGCGCGGAGCGGGCGAGCCCTCGCCGGGGCTCGCCGGACGGGAGCGTTCCGTTTCGCTGGCCCGCGGCAGCCGGCGGCCCGAAGTGGCGGTCTTCAGAGCTCCAGCTGGCACGGCGTCCTTGGCCTGGGATCCCTCGTGGGGGACCCGGGAGAAGCAGAAGCTTCTACCGCATGCCCGGCGTGGACTTACCATCAGGAGCCGGGTCCCTCGCCGGGGACCCCTGGAGGAAATCTTTGACCGCCGGCCTGCGGCCTACACCAACCTGAAGCCGCGGTCTCCGGTGGGGAAGAGCCGATTCCGGACTTACCTGGACCTTTACCTGTCTGTACATCTGGACGCCCGCAGCGGCGGCTGCGGAGGGTTGAGGTCCCAACCACGGGGGGAAATGGAGGAGGACTGGCCAAATTTTGTGCCTTCCACCACAGTGATGAATGCTGTGGTGGATGTTTATGTTAAATTTTTATTGTGTTTTTGTGTGTTCTTTATCATTGTACCGCTGCTGGGAAATTCATTTCACTTGCACTTTATGTACAATGTGACGAATAAAACCGTATTGTATTGTATTGTATTGTAACAACATCCTGTACCAACTGACTTTGTAGCGAAAGTATTTTAACAAGGTTGGCAAGCGACAGACTAAACATGGTTATTTCGTTTGGAGAAACACTGGTCAGGATTTTGCTTTTTAAAATCGGTAAAACGACACGGCCTTCTTGACCCTTTAAAATTAAAACTTTTTTTTTCTCTGATGTCGTATCTGAAGTGCATCGTCCGGAAACGAGAGGGGACAGGACCTTTGTATCACTGGCAAAGATCACGGGGGAGGGAGGGAGAGGGAAAAAAAACCTTCATATATTTCTTGCAAGAGATTCCGACTGACGGATCGAGTTTCCCCCACGTTTATTTCCTCTGCACTCCTTGGGTTTTGTGCAGAGAGAGAGAGAGAGAGAGGAGGCTCGATGGTTTCAATTACCTTAACAAAGAAGCGTCCGGACCTGCGCTCGCAACTCCTAGCAGTCTTGGAGGGAAGAAATTAGCCCAGCAAATAGCCCAGAGTGCAGAAATGTCTGCCCTTTACTTTATTAATCTATTTCAAACCACAAAGTAGCGAATAAAAATCCGCGTGCGTCCATCAAGTGTCAAACTCTCATCCACTTAGGAAGCAAGAGTGCACTTTGGATGGCTTTTAAAAAAAAGATAAAATGTATTATTGAGTTCAAGTAAAACAAGTATGTGAATTTCACGTCGATTATTAACCACTTCCCACCAAGTCTCAGGAATACAACTTTTTAGGCCAGAAATTGACAATTTTGCAGTTTGTTGTGTCAATTTCTAGCATGAAAAGGTTTTTTTTTCCTGAGACTTAATAATCGACGTGAGATTCACATACTTGTGAATTCCAGAAGTGATTAATTCCAATCAAAGATTTTGCACGGGTAATGTGTATACAGCATTGGATTAACTTGCAGGAGTGATTGGTGTTTGCTTTCGTGGTTTTCATCGCACCGGCGTCTGTGCAGTTTCTCGGGGTCGGAGTTTAACCGGGGCTGGGTTTGAAATATATTTCATGCATTCATTTTTTTAAATATCTTTAACCAGCATGTTCGTTCGAGTTACTCACCCACCAGACGTCCTTTACCTTTTGAAATAAAACTATAAACTTCCAATAACAACGACCTGTGAAAGTATTATAACACGTTTAAGGTGTGAACAAAGGGGAGGGGAGGGGGGGGGGGGGACTAATAATGGTTCTCCTTGTTCCTGTAAGTGTAATTAAGAGGCGCCAACTGACGTTTCCTTGTGAAAAAGATCGCCTTAATTGTCCTCATTATTCGGGCCGCCGGCCGGTTAGTTAAAAGTGACGCGAGGGTACATTGATTATAATTAAGGTCGATTATTACCAATAAAGTCATTGCTCAGACCTCCCACATATTTACCGAGAAATGTTATGTTTAAATTGGCGAGGAAAATAAAAAAAATACTTGATTGTCGATCAATCCCATTACAAAACAATCAAAAGATTTATATTGAACCGATTTAGGAATGTCTTGCCCCCAACGAACTGGGGAAATAGCTGACTTAATGCAGATAAACCCAGTAATGTCCAGGAGCAATATTCGGGCACTCCCCTACAAATGTCACCCACTCCCCCCATAGTCTACAGAAGCACATAAGCTTACTGTGCAGGAGTTCCTTGTCATAAGCGGATGAAGCGTGGCTTCAGACGCTGGTTTGTAACACCCGTGGTTATTATCAATAAATTGTTGCAGGAAGCTAGTGTGCCATTTACAGGAAGTCTATGGTATACTCAATATATTACCGCCTTAGGTTATTGCCGTGACATGCGAAGTCAAATCTGTGGGTATCAGGCAGTGTGCGGAGACTGCACACCATTCACTATACAGGGTGCATCCCCATGTTAAATGTCCATATCAGCGTCTCGCACTTTATTTACCGTCCCTACAGCGGGCTCCTGCAGGATAACGTGTGTCTGTGTACATACAGGGCGTATTTTGTTTTGCAGAGAACTGAAGTTCAACTGAGTAGGAAGGAACTGCAGATGTTGGTTTGAACCGAAGATAGACACAAAGTGCTGGAGTAACTCAGCGGGATTGGCAGCATCTCTGGAGAGACGTTTCGGTTTGGATATCTCTCTTCAAACTCAACTTGAACTGGTGGACTACTGATTTTGACATGTTTTCTTAAACTAATGCACTGTTGTATTGTAGCATACTTTAAGCTCAACAAAGCACTTTGCTTTAAGAAAAGTTTTAAAATATTGTTAAAATACAAAGTGTTGGAGTAACTCAGCGGGTCAGGCAGCATCTTTAGAGAACAAGGATAGGTGACAATAGATAATAGGTGCAGGAGTACGCCATTCGGCCCTTTGAGCGTGACGTTTTGGGTGGATGCCCTTATTCAGACTAATTGTAGGAGAGGGGAATAAGTGATGGGTGGATTCAGATGAGGGATGGTGGAGATTGATTTGCAGATGGGTGAGCAGAGGCTAGAGATGAAAAGGCGACAAAAGTGTGTTGTATAAAGAGAGGAGGTGGAAAGACAGAGGGATAGAAGCATAGAAACATAGAAAATAGGTGCAGGAGTAGGCCATTCGGCCCTTCGAGCCTGCACCGCCATTCAAAATGATCATGGCTGATCATCCAACTCAGTATCCTGTACCTGCCTTCTCTCCATACCCCCTGATCCCTTTAGCCACAAGGGCCACATCTAACTTAAATATAGCCAATGAACTGGCCTCAACTACCTTCTGTGGCAGAGAGTTCCACAGATTCACCACTCTCTATGTGAAAAAATGTTTTTCTCATCTCAGTCCTAAAAGATTTCCCCCTTATCCTTAAACTGTGACCCCGTGTTCTGGACTTCCCCAACATCGGGAACAATCTTCCTGCATCTAGCCTGTCCAACCCCTTAAGAATTTTGTAAGTTTCTATAAGATCCCCTCTCAATCTCCTAAATTCTTGCGAGTCTAGCGATGGATATATTCTAGCGATGGATATATGTGGACGGAGAGGGAGGGAGGAACAGAGGGAGGGGGAGAAGATGGGAGGGAGAGGAGAAGGAGAAGGAGGGAGGGAGAGGAGGGGCAGGATGGTGGGAGAAATGGGTTGAACAGGGGGAAGAGCACAGGAAACAGAGAGCAAAAAAGGGGGGGGGCAGTTATCGACAATTGGAGCATTTAATGTCAATATGTTGGGATGTAAGCTAACCAAGTGGAAAATGAGGTGGTGCCAACTACATCCATTACTGGCCAATTGCCCTAACAGGAGGCTGTAGGCTAGTCAAGGACTTGACTTGGGAACTCAGTTGGGTGAGGTAAATGGTGAGAACTCGGATTGGATAAATATGGTCGGCGCAGAATCAGACCATTTGGTCCATCAAGTCTACTCTGGCATTCAATCATGGCTGATCTATCACCCCCTCCTAGCCCCATTCTCCTGCCTTCTCCCCATAACCCCTGATACCCATACTAATCAAGAATCTATCTATCTATCGCTGCCTTAAATATATCCATTGGCCTCCAGTGGGAATAAATTCCGCAGATTTACCACCATCTGACTAAAGAAACTCCTTCTTATTTCCTTCCTAAAGGAACATCCTTTAATTCTGAGGCTATGACCTCTGGTCCTAGACTCACCCACTAATGGAAACAACATCTCCACATCCACTCTATCCAGGCCTTTCACTCTTCGGTAAGTTTCAATGAGGTTCCCCCTCATCCTTCTATCATTTTGATGTTGAGAATTGGAGAATTCAATGTTTCCCATACCACATTCCACTTTGATCGTCGCTGTCATTTATTGCACATTATCGATTTAGTTGCAATTTATTATAGAAAACACTAAAAAATGCTATGTTTTTCTATCTTCTTAATTATGAAAATACTTGATTTTGCTAAAAAAAAACCTAATTGAAATAAAGTAAATTAAATCAAAAATAAAAATGAAAAAATTAAATCCATATAATGAACCTTCTTCTAAATAATGATTGCAAATGCTGTCAGAGATTGAGAGGGCATTTTGGAAAGGTTACATGTATTATGGGGATTATGGTGGATTATAAAAAGTACTTCATGTAAAGTTTTGATTAAAGGCACACAGAAGACACAAGAAACTGCAGATGCTGGAACCTCTAGTAAACAGCAAACTGCTAGAGGAACTCAACAGGTCAGGCAGCATCTGTGGAGAGAGAATTGGGTCAGGTAGCAACAGGTTGGTCTCCCCAAAACGTTGTTTGCCAACTTAAGTCTGAAGATGGGTCCAAACCTGAAAAGTCATCCATCATCCACCTTTGCCTCCACAGATGCTGTCTGATCCATTGACTTCATCCAGCAGTTTGTTTTTTAGAAGGGAAACATCCAGATTTTTTCTTTCGAAGTCTCCTGCCCGACTTGCAGAATTTTCCAGCTTTTCTTTCAGATTTTCACCCTCTCTCTTGAAACAATGCTGGGATTTTCACTGGGTAACAAGGAGAAATGTAATATACATTAAAAAAAACAGTATTGTATATTGGACATAATGGAAAATGGCTTTATAACAAAGCAGAGTTTATATCGGGGTCTGAAGAAGGGTTCTGACCCAAAACATCACCTATTCCTTTTCTCCAGATATGCTGCTTTATATGAGTAAAGCATTTTGTGTCGATCTACATTTTTTATTATTTGCTTTTAATGTATCAAAAGCAGCAAATTAAAATGTATAACGCATATGCCAATGACTCATGACCAAACTGCAAAGCAGAAACTTGCTGTGGGACGTTATACTCACGTGGCCTTGCATTCCAATGCTGGCAGTGGATGTGTAAGTGCCTCTATATATACAGCTGCTGACAAAAATAACTAAGCTATGGACAAAAAGGCTATCATTAGCCAGGATCTTATTAGAGCCTGACTAACTGCATTAAGAAGCCATCTATCAGTGACAACAGTGCATGCCGCCCTTCACCGTCCCACAGTACAACTGTGGCTACGCTTCAAAAATCCTTCATTGGCTCCATGGACTTTAGACTGTCTTAGAATTCAAAGCAACAATATATTAATGCATTTTGTTTGTTTTAATTTCCTGCGAATAATAAATTCATACATCTTCATAATCTTCAAATCACGTTCAGCTGTCCCCTTACTTTGCTAAATACAGAGAAGAGACTCAAATTACTGCAATAATTTCATTGCAGTATTGTTGTGAGCAACGCTCGATCATTTTGCATCTCGCTACCGAGCCCGTTAAGTTCATCAGAAAATTAAAAGAAAGTTCCGAGACTTTTGTTCCTAACTTAATATCACCAAACGTGCCATTCTCAGTGCAGCAGCATGGGGCTAAGGATACACAATAACCATACTGTGAATCATTGTGCCTTGGTCACTCATTGACCGAGGTTACACCACACCACCAGCCTGAAACCGCAAGCTAAAGGCTGTGGGATACAGCTGGGAAGATTCAAGCTAGTTATATTCTTCCTGTCCGTAAATATCCTATACTTGTGCGTCATCTGCTCCTTTAGCTATTTTGGTTGAGAACAAAATTTCACTAATGCTGGAAACACGAAATTCAAAACAGAAAATGCAGGAGAAAGAAAAATTACTGCCTTAACTGAAAGGCTTTCCATCTGATTGGTTTGTCAGGAAAAGTTCTTTGATTACAACTGTAAAGACAAACAAACAACTCCAGGACCGATCGAGCTTTATGTCCAAATTCAGGTAAATCTTACTGTATAACTTGTATAATATACAGTCATAACATAAGGGGCTAACCCCACTCAAGAGGCTTGTATTTTACTAGATAGGCCACTCAATACATCCTTATAAATGCATTAATGTGATCTTCCTCACTGGTGTATTAGTTATTGCACCAAATGTAAATTAATGAAACCAGCTGAATCTCTAGAAAGTTTGGATTTGGACAGATTAGGGGTGGCACGGGTTCGATCCGGACTACGTGAGATGTCTGTGTAGCATTTGTACGTTCTCTCCTGTGACTGCGTGGGTTTTCTCCGGGTGCTCCAGTTTCCTCCCACACTCCAAAGACATACAGATGTGTAGGCTTCGGTAAAAATTGTAAATTGTCACTCCTGTGTATGATAGTCCGAGTGTATAGGATCGCTGGTCAGTGCAGACTCGGTAGGCCTAAGGGCCTTTTTAGTTTCTGCGCTGTATCACTAAACTAAACTAAAATTATTTGTTTACTTTTAATCCTGTAATGATAATAATTCTAATTTGCACACAGTTTGCATTACTTTACCAATCAGTATATCGGTTTGGAAGATTAATACATTAGCAATGACCTGCTGCATTAAACACAACGTCATGTGGACAGCCCCAATAACCCCATCCAACTTCTCCGTCCATTTCATTTGAATCCCCAGTCAAAATCCATCCATTCTTTCACCAAACTTTAGTTAGTTCTGCTAATCTCATTAATCTGTTTTCCTATAGGGGCTGTCCCACTTGGGCGACCTAATCCGCGAGTTCTGGCGAGTTTGCCCTCGACTCATACTCACAGGGTGGTCGACACGAGGTCCTAAGAGGTCTTTGTAACTCCCCTTCATGCTCGAGAGTAGTCCCCGCGTACTCGCGGCCTCAGCTAGGTCACGGCGTATTTTTCAACATGTTGAAAAATGCCCGTGAGTGTAAAATCGGTCGCCATGGAAAAAATCTATACTTTTTTTACTCATAGGTTTAGTCATAGTAGGTCGTAGTAGGTCGACATGTTAGTCGTAGGTAATCGAGGGTAGTCGAAGGTAATCAAAGGTAGTCGAAGGTAGTCGTAGATAGTCTTCATCATAGTTGAAGGGAGGTCGAAGGAGATCGAAGGAGGTCGTCTTCACTCTCCACTATTCAGTGTCCAATTTTCCCGAAGTTAGTCATAGCTAATCGAAGCTAGACTTCAACATAGTCGAAGGAGGTCTTCAACATGACATTTTTTCAAACTCTCCTAAACTCTTCTAAACTCGCCAATTAGGCTGCCGCAGTGGGACAGCCTCTTATGATTGTGTGAGTGCACCTGAGACATGTGATGTTGATATAATGGTTACAGTTGAACATGCTCAACCCTTCCAATAAAACAATCCATGAAATGCATTTTTAAGAATGAAAATGAATGTACATTACTAAAGCAATTTTCATAACATCTGAGATAGACACAAAAAGCTGGAGCAACTCAGCGGGATAGGCAGCATCTCTGGAGAAAAGGAACGGGTGATGTTTCGGGTCGAGATCCTTCTTTCCAACATCTAACTGTGTTATTCGTAGAACATAGAACGCAGCACAAGAACAGAACAGGCCCAATGTCTGTGCTGAACATAATGCCGAGACCACCTCTTATATGCCTGCACATAATCCATACATTCGATGCACATTTGCCTATCCAAAAGTCTCTTCAATGCCACTGTCATATCTGGCTCCACCACACTTAGATATAGTCAATGGAGGGGTCAAGGCCCCGACCACGGGTGAACAAAAGAGGAAGATGACTGAACTTTATTGCCTTCCATCTCAGTGAGGAAAGTGGATGGATGTTTATGTTAAATTTTATTTTATGTCGCTGAGTGTATTGTTGTTTTTTTACTTAGTATGGCAGTGTGCTAACTCAATTTTCACTGTACCTTAATTGGTACATGTGACAATTAAATTGAATCTTGAATCTTTGTGTTTTGCAAATAATGAGACAATGAGCCTGCATTTATTTTGCACATTTTGCAAAATCAAGAAGATGCAATGACTACCCAATCGAAAGAGTACTTTCGAGGTACGATGAACAATGTGACATAGGTAAATAAGGTGACCAAATTGCAAATGACTGCATAGATGACAGGAAATTCATTGACTGAGGGTTAAATATTGGCCTGGACAATGGGGGAATCTTGTTCTTTTTGAAAGTAGTTTAATTTAGTTTATTTTATTGTCACGTACACTGAGGTACAGTGAAAAGCTTTAGTTGCGTGCTAACCAGTCAGCGGAAAGACAATACATGATTACAATCGAGCCATCCACAGTGTACAGATACAGGATAAAGGGAATAATGTGAATAATGTTTAGTGCAAAGTAAAGTCCGATCAAAGATAGTCCAAGGCTATCCAATGATGTAGGTATTAGCTCAGCACAGCTCTCTAGATGTTGGAAAGATGGTTCAATTGCCTGATAACCGCTGGGAAGAAACTGTCCTTGAATCTGGAGGGGGACAGTCCATGTGATTATTTATTTCCATCCAAGAGGATAAATTTGATAGCAAAGACACCACATGCAAAAAGCAGCACTTTGCACAGTTTACCCTTTCCTCAGTGTTACACTGAAAGTGGACACACAAGGAACTGCTGATGTTAGAATCACAAAATGTTGGAGTAATTCAGCGGGTCAAGTAATATCACTGGAGGGAATGGACAGACGACGTTTCTGATTGGGACTCTTCTTTGGATAAACAGTCTGTATGTGTGGCTGAAGAAGGGTCCCAACCTGAAAAGTCGCTTGTCCATTGTCTCCAGAGATGCTGCCTGACCCGCTGAGTTCCTCCAGTGCTTTGTGCTTCACACATTACACTGAAGGTGCTAGTTAAGGTTTTGTCCATGTGCAACAGTGGAGCTCAAATCCATCAGCTTGCGAATGATTCAATAAATGAACGTGCTGTCTTTCAAAACCCACATTTCCTCAAGGTTCTTCACAGGGCTGACAATGTGTTTATATTTTTCCATTCCCTTGATGATGCCATCTCATGTCGTGGTGCCTTTCACATTACTCAATGCTCATATCCAAATGTGGAGGTATCACTGGTTTTAGTTTTCACTTTATACCCAAATGCATTGAAATTTGGACTTCAGCTAAAAACCAGCCAACAAATCACAGATTCTTTAACTGAAACATGACTGTGTCAATGCCAAATGGCTCAATGTGTTCCATAATTGATCCTGAGGCAGGGTTGAATTACTGATGTTTTTACATTGTGTTTTAGATTCATTTAGAGTCATAGAGTGATACAGTGTGGAAACAGGACCTTTGGCCCAACTTGTCCACACCGGCCAACATGTCCAGCTATACTAGTCCCACCTGCCTGCGCTTGGTCCATATCCCTCCAAACCTGTCCTATTCATATACCTGTCTAACTGCTTCTTAAATTTTGAATATAAGTCCCAGCCTCAACTACCTCCTCTGGCAGCTTGTTCCATACACCCACCACCCTTTGTGTGAAAAAGTTGCCCCTCAGATTCCTATTAAATCTTTTCCCCTTCACCTTGAACTTATGTCCTCTGGTCCTGGATGCCCCTACTCTGGGCAAGAGATTCTGTGCATCTACCCGATCTATTCCTCTCATGATTGTATACACCTCCACTGTATAAGATCACTTTATAGTTTATTATTTTTGCAACCATAAAGGCAAACAGGCAAGTCCTGGATCCATGTAAATTTATGTCCAAATTCAGATCAATCTCAGTGTTTAATTTGAAAGTACAGGCAGTCATAACACTCCACCCAATCAAGAGGTTTGTGTTTACCTGGAGTGGTCACAATGTGCTTCATTAAAACATTTTGTTAACATGAGGTTGTTATTTTCCTCATTAAGATTTTGGTTATTACACTGAAATGTAGGTCAGTAAAATCATCAAACCAGCTGAATCTCTAAAACATTGTTCACACTAACATTTTGGCTTCAGACTGATTGTTTGCTTAGATTTTAGTCCTGTAGTGATATTGATACCTATTTCTACTTGTACTGCAAATTTAAGTTTGTTTTGAACTTTTAAGTATAGACACAGCAAACTGATTCAGTGTTAAATGGTGTTGACTTGTCTTTTATTTTATAAACTTCAGTCTATTCCCATTGGCCTTGTCCAGCCTTTGAAAGCAAGATACTCAGGCAAGTAAAAACACCCGATGCAAACCTCCTGGAGGCTTAAATTAAAAAACAGAGACTGACTTGGACAGATACTTTAATACCCTGTGAGAATGAACCTACTCCAGGGAAACTCCCTGTTAAAACACTGGGGCACCGCATTCTGTCCAGTTCACTCTGACCTAAGTTGAATCCAATCTCAGATGGGTATCACAATGCTACATGAATCAAAGCCCGCCAGATGTAGCTTTCATACTGTTATGGCTTGGCTGTCAACACAGTGTAAGACGACGGTTGTGCTATATTTTGTGACTGGTGCTGTACTGACATCTGCTGAAATCCAATCCCAAAAGTATAATGTTACTACTATGAACTGGACAGCAGGAGCAACGCATGAAGCCATTCATCTGGGGTAATTTTCTGAACATATTGTCAGACTCTGGATTCTGTTCTCCACAAGATATGAAGCAAAGGGCTGTGATGTCTTTTCGTTTAGTTTAGTTTGGTTTAGAGATACAGTGCGGAAACTGGCCCTTTGGCTCACCGAGTCTGCGCTGACAGAGATCCCCACACATTAACATTATCCTGGACACACTACGCATAATTTACATTTATACCAAGCTATTAGCCGACAAAGTTGTACGTCTTTGGAGTGTGGGAGAAAACCAGAGCTCCTGGGAAAATCCTACGCAGGTTATGGGGAGAACGTATAAACTCCGTACAGACAAGAACCAGGAGTCAGGATCGAATAAAGGCGTAGACTGTTTTCTAAATGGGGTGAGAATCCAGAAATCAGAGGTGCAAAGGGACTTGGGAGTGCTGGTGCAGGATTCCCAAAATGTTAATCTGCAAGTTGAATCGGTAGTAAAGAAAGCAAACTCAATGCTAGCATTTATTTCAAGAGGGCTTGTACACAAAAACAGGGGTGTAATGCTAAGGCTCTATAAGGCGCTGGTAAGGCCACGTTTGGAACACTGTGAGCAATTTTGGGCACCATGTCTGAGGAAGGATGTGCTGGCTCTGGAGAGGGTCCAGAGGAGGTTTACAAGAATGATCCCAGGAATGAGTAGGTTAACCTACGATGAGCATTTGCCGGCACTGGGCCTGTACTCGCTGGAGATTAGAAGAATGAGCGGGGACCTCATTGAAACATACAGAATAGCGAAAGGCTTGGATAGAGTGGATGTGGAGAGGATGTTTCCATTAGTGGGAGAGTCTACAACTAGACGTCATTGCCTCAGAATTAAAGGACGTTCTTTTAGGAAGGAGATGAGGTGAAATTTCTTTGGTCAGAGGGTGGTGAATCTGTGGAATTCTTTGCCACAGAAGGCTCTAAAGGCAGTGGATCTTTTTAAGGCAGAGATAGATAGATTCTTGATTAATTCAGGTGTCAGAGGTTATGGGGCGAAGGCAGGAGAATGGGGTTAGGAGGGAGAGATTGATCAGCCATGATTGAATGGCCGAGGATACTTGATGGGCCGAATGACCTAATTCTACTCCTATTCTTCATGACATGAACTTATGAATCCGGGTCTCTGGCACAGTAAGGCAGCAACTCTACCATGCTGTCTTCTTGTGGTTGTGGGGTGATCCATACATATATCTAACTCTCAGACAAATATTCAGTTATTTTAATGGAGCCTTCTTAGGATATTTTTTGGAGCCTTCTTAGGATATCCATTTTATAGATGTGGTAGCAATTACAAACAAAAAAGGGACTTGTTAGCAGTTTGAATCTCATCACTTCTTATTAAAGAAAAGTTGCTTGATGTTTTAGCATCAATAAGTTTAGTTTAGTTTATTATTGTCAGTTATACTGAGGTACAGTGAAGAGCTTTTGTTTATGTGCTATCCAGTCAAAGAAAAGACTATACATGATTAGAATATAAATGTATAAAGTATATACATATAAAGTATAAAGTGTATCTACATATAAAGTATAAAGGTGCAACATTTATGCAGGATAAAGTCCGTTAATGTATGATTAAAAATAGTTCAAAGGTTTCCAATGAGTTAGATAGGCGGTTAGGACCACACAAAGTCAACAAATCTGTGCCACATCAATGTACACAGGGTAGGAAAAAAAATGACCTTCCAATTTAAGGAGGCACTTGACATGCAACTTGCATTATGTACATTTTTGAATTTCCATCCATAGTGTGTGCTAACTTTATTGAGCCAAGTTTCTAGTTGTGCTTAGAGCAGTAGCGGAAATGGATTTGGAAGCAGAAGCCCTGAAGCAGATTCCTAAACAATATAACACTTGACCGTCGGCTCTCGGCGATTAAATGGTCCCAGAGCATTCAACGGCAAGACCATGCAATAGATGTGTAAGAAAGCAGTTGATCCTGGTTTACACTGAAGATGGACACAAAATGCTGGAGTAACTCAGCAGGTCAGGCAGCATCTCTGGAGAAAAGGAATAGGGGTCTCGACCCGAAACGTCACCTACACCTATTCTCCATAGATGCTGCCTGACCCGCTGTTACTCCGGCATTTTGTGTCTATCTTCCATGTAATAGACAGTTAGGCAAGATGTTAAATGGGTTGTGAGGTCCATCCCACCCAGCAGGCAGATTATACTTGGAGGAAATAAGAAGGAGAATGGGCCAAATGTTTGCTACTCCGAAAACATTCCAACCATTGACAGGGCAATCCAAAAAAACAGGAGGTGGTTTGCAAGTTTACGCATTGCCACAATGCCATGTGTATAACTGTATTTAGTTGTGATCAAAGTATTGTGTGAACTCTGCCCTTGTGTCCTGTTTACTATGAATACAAGTGATGATCCTCGGCCAACAATATTGTCCATTTCACATGCCTGAGCAAACCTAGTGTTTATAGAGGACCACACAAGGAATCACCAGTGTTCTTTAGGTTCTGCATAAACTGTATTGGATTACAAGTACTACATACAAATTGAGGTGTAGCCATACATTGCCACGCTGGCAAGCACATGCACCTATCCTCCTATGTTCAGCAAATGCTTTAAGACCTATGTTCAACAGTTTATTTGCCACGTCAAGGAAGTTGTTCAGGAGATTAATGCTGCTGAAGATCCTTGCCTTGCACTGCCTGCCTTGTACCCAGCTCCTGCCAGGATGATGAGACTGGCAATGATCCGTGACTGCTAGGCCAGTAGGACTAGTAAATGTTTCACAGACATTCATCTTGCCAGCAGCTTTGAAATCAAACTTGGTTCTGGAAGTAAAAGATCGATGGCAGGAAAGCTAATACCCAGGAGCAGCAAACCAGCTGGGTAGAGGGAGGAGATAGAGTGGGAGAGCTGGCATGGTGGTGCAGCAGTAGAGTTGCTGCCTTACGGCACCAGAGACCTGGTTTGATCTGGATCTCGAGTGCAGTCTGTACAGAGTTTGAACATTCTCCCTGTGAACGCATGGGTTTTCTCTGGGTGCTTCGGTTTCCTCCCACACTCCGAAGACATACAAGTTTTTAGGTTAATTGGCTTCTGTAAATTGTCCCTGGTGTGTACGATAGAATTAGTGCACAGGTGATCGCTGGTCAGCATGGAGTTGGTGGGCCAAGGGGCCTGTTTTCACGCTGTCACTCTCTACTAAGCAGGCACGGTGGCACAGGATGCCTCACAGCGACTTGGGTTTAATTTCGACTTGCAATCGCCGAATATATAAAATGTATCCATTCTCTCTCTGACTGTGTGGATTTCCTCAGATGCTCCAATGTCCTCTCACACCATAAAGATTTGTGAGTTGGTAGGTTCATTAACCACTGTAAATTGCCCTGATTTTGAATAGGAAAGGTTCAGAGGGAATGTGTAGGAGTGAACTGCAGATGCTGGTTTACACCAAAGATAGACATAAAATGCTGGAGTAACTCAGAAGGACAGGTAGCATCTCTGGAGACAAATATGCAACATTTTGGGTTGGAGCCCTTCATCAGGGTGATATGGGCAAAACACAGGCAGGTGGGACTAGAGTAGTTGGGGCATTGGCAAGTCAGTCAGCATTGGCAAGTTGGACTGAGGACCTGTTTCAATGCTGTGTGACTATGATTGTGTACGTCATGTAGTAGAATGTGGATGGGGGTTTAGGGTTCATGAAATGTGGGGGTAAATTAAATCCAATCAATGTAGAATTATTGTACATAGATGCTTAATTGTTGGTGAAGACTTGATGGGCAGAATGGCCTGTCAGAAGGGCCATACTGTATGAATCTATATCTCTATCAGTGACTGTAAAGTGGTATCCCTCTGTGAAAGGACTGGTGAGATTACAAGGCTGTTTCCTTTTGAAGTGGGTATTTGGAAGTTGGAATGTTTCCTTCAATTGACAGAACTGGGAATACCGCGGTGACCTTGGCGGGGGTTTTGGGCACATTTCTTGGGATCTGCGGTCAGTGCAGGGAGGAAAATGTTGCTGTGAAAGGAAGACTGAATTCAAAAGGGAAAAAAGAACGGGCAGTCTATTTTTGTAGGGGGTGTCATTAATGGTCACAGAACCAAGATGGGTATTTGAAGTTAATTTGCAGAACAGTCATGATTTAATTGGAAGCTGAAAGGCTCGTTTCTGCGCCCTTACTCCAGGGCTGGGGGTGGAGAGGGAAAGAGTGCCTCTGTGAAAGGATTTGAATGACTGTTCAGGCATTGAGCCTTGGAGAGAGGGATGATTTAGTTGGCTTGTTGAATATGGATTAAGTCCAAATGTAATTCTTTTTCAAAACATGTTTTATTAATCTGTCAATTGCAAAGCTAAAGAAAAAAAAATCAACCAGAGAGGATCACTTCAAATGTAAACATGCAACGTTTGAGAAGTCCATGGACCTGTAACTGAGGAAATGATTGTCCCACGAGGGTAGATGGCCTCAGGGCTCGAAACAACGGGCTGGAATTCTAAACTCTCTCACCCTCTCTCTCCCGGAAAAATAGCTCTCTCATTCTCCTAGTTTGGCATAAACTATGCGCTCGGCTTCCAGAAGGATCTAGAATCAATCATTCTGAATATTTGGGCCGAGGAAGAAAAGCACGAAACCCTGACTGCTGAAGCTCTGAAATAAAAACAGAAGGTGATGGACGAGGGCGGCATACCAGGGCCTGACAGCAAACAGATGATCAGTTTCTCAGTCGGGATTCATCTGGGGAATTCTGGCACCGTCCCGGGGAAAACACTAGACTGTGGCCCAGAGAAGCACCCACCCTGCCTCTCCACCATTGCCCGAGAGAACGCAAACATAGAAAATATAGGTGCAGGAGTAGGCCATTCGACTATTCGAGTCAGCACCACTATTCATGTGATCATGAGTGATCATCTAAAGTCAGTATCCCGTTTCTTTTTCCCCCCCATATCCCTTGATTCCTTTAGCCCCAAGAGCTAAATCTAATTCTCTCTTGAAATCATCCAGTGAATTGGCCTACACTGCCTTCGATGGCAGTGAATTCCACAGATTCACAACTCTCTGGGTGATTTTTTTCCCCCTCATCTCAGTCCTAAATGGCCTACCCCTTATTCTTAAACTGTGACCCCTGCTTCTCGACTCCCCCAACATTGGGAACATGTTTCCTGCATCTAGCCTGTCGAATCGTTTAAGAATTTTATATGTTTCTATAAGATTCCCCTCTCATCCTTCTAAATTCCAGTGAATACAAGCCCAGTCGACCCATTCTTTCATCATATGTCAGTCCCGCCATCCCAAGAATTAACCTGGTAAACCTTCGCTGCACTCCCTCAATACTAAAAATGTCCTTCCTCGAATCAGGAGACCAAAATTGCACACAATACTCCAGGTGCAGTCTCAGGAAAGTCCTGACAACCACTTTTTCAGCAGAATGGGGGTAGTCCCCGGTTGCAAGAACATTTATTTTTCTGCATTTCCAGAGTTCTCTCAGAACATTTGCCAGACAAGGGAGCCCAAACAGAAGAAGAATCTGTGTATTAAGGAACTGCAGACTGTTTTACACCAAAGATATACACACAAAATGCCCGAGTAACTCAGCGGGACAGGCAGCATCTCTGGAGAGAAGGAATGGTGATTTTTCAGGTCAGATCGAGTCTGAAGAAGGGTCCCGACCCGAAAACTCACCCATTCCTTCTCTCCAGAGATGTTGCCTGTCCCGCTGAGTTACTCCAGCTTTTTGTGTCTACCTTCAGAAGAATCTGGGTGTTGTTTTTCCCCAGTCTTTGTCAGTTTGAATTGTTCAGTTTAGTTTAAAGATACAGTGTGGAAACAGGCCCTTCAGCCCACCCAGTCTGCGCTGCCCAGCATTGATAATTTGTATTTATGAGGAAGAGGAATTTCAAAATTCAGTGCTTAAGTTAATACAAATGTGACTGGTTTCAGTTTAGTGGTACAGCATGGAAACAGGCTCTTCGGCCCAAAGAGTCTGGACAACTTACAGAAGCCCGTTAACCTACAAACGTGCATATCCTTGAAGTGTAGAAGGAAACCGGAGCAGCCGGTGTAAACCCACGCGGTCACAGGGAGAAGGTACAAACTCCTACAGGCAGCACCCGTAGTCAGGATCGAACCCCGGTCTCTGGCGCTGTATAAGGCAGCAACTCTACCGCTGTGCCATTGTGGTTGCTGATCAGGAACTGATATGAAATATTTCAGTGCTAAAAATTCCAGACTTCTGAAAATAATCTAAATCATTTCATATGTTTTAAACGTAACACCAACAACGTAAAATAGTGTACAAAATTATTTGGAGACATCTTAACTCAAACCTGTCCCGCTGAGTTACTCCAGCATTTTGGGTGGATATCTTTGGTGTAAACCAGCGTCTGCCGTTCCTTCCTACACAGATTCTTCTGCTGTTTGGGCTCCTTGTCTGACAAATGTTTTGCTATCCGAGCCTCTTCTATCCGAGCCACTCACCCTCTTTTGCCTGCATTACCCATTAATTTAATTAGCTCCCCATAAGTGCATGAATGCTGAGTTTTTCTACCATATTCTCACCTCTTACTAGAACGCTTTACTCGATATTCTGGGATTCACCGTTCTCTACTTTTGGACTCACACTGGAAGACCAAAAAATACTTCTCTATCCCAACTTTCCAAATTCCTTTTCTCACTGTGCGTCTGCCGCAAACGATAAACGTTGGAGATAAATATTAAGGACATTTTTTTTTTTAAATGAGCAGAGCGTGGCAGACATACAGCGCCCTCTTTCCACGAAAAAGTAGTTTGAAACCCATCGATTCGCTCTAACGTGCGATTAAAATCTCTGCCGAGTTGGGGAAAGCGAACGGTGCAGACTCCGTTGTGAAATCTAATTTCTTTGGACGTTGAAGATGGTGGGGGGGTTTTTTCGCCGTGAGTTTTGCTCGTCTTGGGTAAAGTACTACTAGAATGGAAGTGAGTGTTGTGAGAGGTAGCCTCATTCAGCAGAGGCAGCGCTCGGAGTGAACGCGGTGGAGTTTTCGTATCTAATTACTGCGATCATTATGTTGCGGTTAGCCAATCGTGCCTTTAGGGCTGGTCGTCAATTAATACGCGGATTGGCTCTACTGTCGGTGGGTTGGGACGGTGGGTCTGTTTCAAGGCTGGTTCGCCTCCGCCAGCGCTGAGCGCCTCTCCTCCCCTCCCACAGCGGGCCCCTTGAAACAGCGTAATTGAGATGATGTTAGTTGCACAAAGAAATAGTCAGGCAGTCGTTTAACGGGGACGCAGCGAGCGAGTTGGGCTTACGAAAGGAGCGCTGTTAAACTGCCTGGTTCTTTGCGGCTAAGTTTCATTTCTACCTCCCCAACCCCCCCCTCCAGTCCTTTTACGAGTTTCTTCTGCGAACCTAACAAATGTCGCTGCATTGATTGTGTTGCTTTTCGCCCGAAAAAAACAAGACTTTGAAGATTTTTTTTTTCGAGGATGCATTTCAACGTGTTTCTGAGCGGACTGATCACACTCTCGCTGTTCGATTCCAACTTCCTGAGAGCCCAGGGCCAATTTCAGGGAGAAAGAGGGATCTCCATCCCGGACCACGGCTTCTGCCAACCCATCTCCATCCCGCTGTGCACGGACATCGCCTACAATCAGACCATCATGCCCAATTTACTGGGCCACACCAACCAAGAGGACGCGGGGCTGGAGGTCCACCAGTTCTACCCGCTGGTGAAAGTGCAGTGTTCGCCCGAGCTGAAATTCTTCCTGTGCTCCATGTACGCCCCGGTGTGTACGGTCTTGGAGCAGGCGATCCCCCCGTGTCGCTCGATCTGCGAGCGGGCGAGACAGGGCTGCGAAGCGCTGATGAACAAGTTCGGTTTCCAGTGGCCGGAGAGGTTGCGTTGCGAGAACTTCCCCGTGCACGGCACCGAACAGCTGTGCGTGGGTCAGAACCGCTCGGAGGAAGGTAACCCCACCACCGTCCCCACCGCCCCGGGCAGCGACCTGGCTACTCCCAACCCACCCCGCTACAAGCACGACCAGCCCTTCAACTGCCCCAGAGCGCTGAAAGTCCCCTCGTATCTCAGCTACAAGTTCCTGGACGAGAAAGACTGCGCGGCGCCTTGCGAGCCTTCCAAGAGTAACGGCTACATGTTCTTCAACGACGAGGAGATTAAGTTCGCCCGCATTTGGATCCTGATCTGGTCGTCGCTCTGCTGCGCCTCCACGTTGTTCACCGTGACCACCTACCTGGTGGACATGCAGAGGTTCCGCTACCCCGAGCGGCCCATCATCTTCCTGTCGGGCTGCTACACCATGGTCTCCATCGCCTACATCGCCGGCTTCATCCTGGAAGACAAAGTTGTGTGCAACGAGCGGTTCGCCGAGGACACCTACAAGACGGTGGTGCAAGGGACTAAGAAGGAAGGGTGCACCATCCTCTTCATGATGCTGTACTTCTTCAGCATGGCCAGCTCCATCTGGTGGGTCATCCTGTCCCTCACTTGGTTTCTGGCGGCCGGCATGAAATGGGGCCACGAAGCCATCGAGGCCAACTCCCAATACTTCCACTTGGCCGCCTGGGCGGTGCCGGCCGTGAAGACCATCACCATCCTGGCCATGGGGCAGATCGACGGGGACCTCTTGAGCGGGGTCTGCTTCGTCGGCCTGAACAGCATCGACCCGCTGCGGGGATTCGTGTTGGCGCCTCTCTTTGTCTACCTCTTCATCGGCACCTCCTTCCTGCTCGCCGGCTTCGTCTCCCTCTTCCGAATCCGGACCATCATGAAACACGACGGCACCAAGACGGAGAAGCTGGAGAAGCTGATGGTGAGGATTGGCGTGTTCAGCGTGTTGTACACCGTGCCCGCCACCATTGTCATCGCTTGCTACTTCTACGAGCAAGCCTTCCGAGAGCAGTGGGAAAAAAGCTGGATTAGCCAGACTTGCAAAAGTTACGCCATCCCCTGCCCCATCCACTACTACCCGAGGATGACTCCGGATTTCACTGTGTACATGATCAAGTACCTCATGACTCTGATCGTGGGCATCACGTCTGGCTTTTGGATCTGGTCCGGAAAGACATTACATTCCTGGCGCAAGTTTTACACTAGACTCACCAACAGCAAACACGGGGAGACGACCGTGTGAGAGAGAGAGAGAGGGGCACAAAAGTTAACACGGGACTCTTTGTGTTTTATTATTATTATTTTTTTGTTGTTAATTGGTTTTACTTAACGTTTGCATTAGGATAACTTCCCAAGGTGTAATAAAAACTGTAAATAGCATTTGTAAAAAAATTCTTAATTATATATTTGTATTTAAAAAAAACGACCCTACTTGAGATTTTTTTTTATATATATATATATTTTTGGTACCAGTCTTCGCTAACTTGCCAGTGGATTTCCGATCTTATAAAAAAAAAGCAGATAGAAAACTGATCTGGGTGACTCAATGGGGCATTTGAGTCGATTCCATTAAAGCATCGACTCTCTTAATCGGTGCTTCCTTCTCCCTCCCTCCCCTTCCTGCTGGGGTGATGTAGAAATCACGGCGTTGCCACATTTGCAGAGGTCCTATATAAATACAACTCCTCTCTTTCCACTGCCCGCCCCCCTCCCTTCTCCCAACGCTCTTTACACTCGGAATCCAACAAACCTTGTGACTGACTCTCCCTATCCCCGACCGTAGGGGACTTGCAACAAAACTTTTTTTTCCCCAATGTTATCTGTGAATCGCGAACTTTAAATTTCGCCTTATGGAAACGTACTTTTGATTGCAAGTTTTGATGCAGTCCCAAGTCATTATAGCGTCTCATTCTTAAAACGTTTTTCTTGCAAAACAAAAAGGAAAAAAAAATCAGTGGATAAGTGCAGTTTATAACTCGGCACAGATGCTGATTCGATCGAATGAACACCGAGTGTTTTTAACCGCTGTTCTGGCTGCGTTTTTTTCACAGCTGTCTATTCGGCCACATCTTTCCACGGTTATTGTTCTAGATTTGACTTTTCTTTCCGTTTTGGCTTCTTAACCTTGTTTTCTGCAACATCAGAAGTTGGGTGCTCCTGAGTTTGGAAGAGTTGGGGGGTTTTGGAGAGGAGGGGTTGCGGTTGGTAACTGGGGGTGGGGGGGGGGGGAGATCCGATCTCTGACCCCCACCTCCAGCCGAGCTCTTGAAAGTTTCTCTCCCCCCACCCTCCTCCCCGTTATCACAATCCCGTTTTACAATGGGCCGGCCCCTCGCTGCCTCTCCGCTCGCCCTGTGCGTTTACCGCCTGCCTTTTTATTCCTAGCCTTCGGTCCGCGTTGCTTAAAGCCTGCTTGTGGACTCAACGCCCTCGCTTTTTTCACATTTCTTTGCAGTAATAAAAGGGGAAGGGGCGAATTTTGAATATTCGCTTGTAAATTCTAGCTCCTTGCCTCACTGTTACAGAACAATCACTCCCTCCTCCAACTTCAGAATAGTCTTTCTTTTGCATTGAAAATCGGCAACAGGATTGTTGCTACACGAGGCGCTGAATTATCTCCACTGGACCGTGCCAGCGCTCTGTAAGTTAGGTCAAGATTGTAGATCCTGGTGTGCCCCAGTCTGGAATGGGCCAGTGTGGCTCCGGCTTCCTGCAGGGCTAGCTGACTTCGGGATGTTGCAATCTGCATCTGTTTACAGCTCTTTTTATTTACCGTTGCGCCACCAAAACACCACAAGTAGAACTCTGCAAATTGACCAGGCCCCACAGCTTGCTCCCACCACACTTTATAGCGCCCCATATCCCAGGAAAGGTGACGGGTTTCGCCATCAATCCTTGGGCTCCAAGTCTGGCAGCATTGCAGGAATGGAATGTTGGCTCTGGCGTTCCTGAGTTGTATCCGTCACATTTTGATATTTTGACAAATGCTTGTGATACTGGGGGGAGAAGGTAGCTGCTTTTGAGTGTATGTGTATATATATTTTTTCTCTTTGCATCTTGTCATACTTCAGAGTGGCCTATTTGCCAAAAGATGCAAGAGTTGAGGAATTCCATTGGTTTTTCCAAGGGAAAATGAGGATTTCCCACATGAAGATTGAATGTACCTGATTTTTCACCATCTATCAAAACTTGGGCATATTTTCCAGAGTGGAATGAACAGAATAATCCCAAGCATCAAGCTGTACATATTTCTGTTAATGTAATTAGTATGTGTACTATAAAATGATTAAATAGTGCAGACCACAGCCTATCAAATACTGCAAGATTCTCTTAGAGTGGAGTACATAATATGGATGGTTGGCTTAGACTGATGTAGAGATATATCTATAGTTTTTGTAAGCTGGTAGATGTAGGCTTGGAACTCCATCCATTTTCTTGCCTGGTACGCAGGTTGAGTTAAGATTGCTAACTTTTTATATTTCCCTTAAGATTGTAAATAGATATATTGTAATAGCAGAGCCCTTTCTTCAAATGTTTAAATTGATTTTTATATTCTGAATGTTGTTTGCTAATCGGACTGGAATGTGAACAATTCTGGGGGGGGAACATGGAGGAGAAAGTTGGGGGTGAACTGTGTAACATAATTTTCTGTGGCCTTCCTATAATTTAATCAAGAGTGCCACGACATTATGTAAAATGTATACTTATCCATCATTTGTAATTGCAACCGCAATGGTTATTTTTAAAGTCAGTTTAAGTCACTTTCTAGGACACATGTTTTGTTTTCAGACTGTAGCCTTACTCCATTATGTTCATTACGGAACTTAATCTTTTATTACTTTTGTTTATCTCCTCTCTCCCCCCCCCCCCCCCCCCCCACACACACACACACACACACACACACACACACACACACACTTGAGTTCTTGACCTGATCAGATATGGTCTTGGTCGCTCTTTAAGTAGAATGGGTAACTTATTTTTGTGTATTTGGTTACTGTTGCAGTATTTTTTATATTGTAGCAAGTGTTATATTTCTGAACCACTTGCATAAAAAGAGTGCACACTTTCCCTTTGGTTTCCAGACGCAAATGTGGTGTGTTTAACCCATTCTGTTCCATCTCCTGCATTCTAAGATGGGACTGTTACAAATGCTTCACAGAAAGTGCCCCATGTAATGGTGGTGTGGTGTACTTGGGGTAGTGGTAGCTCCCAGTGAACGCACCTGAATGTATTTTGTGGTATTTCTTTCTGAAATTCTGGAACAGAATAGTTTACTTCCAAGAGTTCAGACAGCCCCCTTATAACTAAGCTCTTCAAACCAAACTTGGGATGCTTATTTCATTTAACTTTTTTAAAGGTTGTCCATTATTCGTTTAAAAAATAGACCTGTCAATTGCTCTGCATTTTGTAATTTGAAACAATTTACCTTTATTCTGAAAGTGAGTTAATATTGTGTGCACCCAAATTTCATCCGTGCACTTCCCTTTCAAATATTTACAGAATGTTCACAATGTTCTGGTTGACCACATCCCAAAGGTGTAATTTCAGTGCTATCACCTGTGCTGTATAGTTTCTCAGTAAAGACTTAACTGAAGGATCAGGCGCTCAAATGTATTCAAATAAATTTAAAATTTTGTTTTTTGCCAGCTGTGATTTTATACCTTGTGTAATCTGCTCACACAGTGTCCAGGAGTTGTTCACAGCTGCCTTGACAAACTACTTTTGGACAGCACAGGTCGATTGTATACTTAAGCATCAGCAAAAATTCTATACAAATAATGACGTTATTATTGTAATAAGATGGAAGGGTGCTTTTATTACTTTATATAAAGTGTCGATTAGTGGGCGGAGTGCTTGAAGCTGGCTCTTAATCAATAACACAAGGCCTTTTTAATTCCCAGCTGAACAGTAAGATACAATTGTTTTTTAGCTGAAAAAGCTGTAACTCTGATACTGCTGTTTGCTGTAGGTACTCCAGGATTGTGATTTTGACTTAATCCTAAAGATTTGCGCACAGTTTTGGATTGGAGGCAAGAGACAAATATTGTCAACTGAGCCAAGTAGGCACAACATAGAACTCTTGATGGCTTCCAGACAGTGATTATCACAGTTTCACAGAACAGAAGGCCATTTGGCCCCTTGTTCCTAGTACCTTGAAAGAGCTACCAAATAATCCAACCCCTTCCCTGGATCTTCCCCTGTAACCTCCAAGTGGACATCCAATTTAGTATTGAAGTTGGATCTGCTTTCACTATGCTTGTAGTGTTTTTGCATTCAATTGTAACCAAAAAAATCTTTAAAGTATTTTTTTATTCCCTTTCCTAAAAAGGCAGCAATCGGAGGATGCAGACTTTTCTAATTGAATCATGTGCATTAATGGGGAGCATAATGTGATCTATTGTACAATTCCTGTTGTGTTATTGTGAAACTCACCATCCTGGAGAGATAGAGAAGGGCAGCAATGAATTAGATGCTGGAGAAAGGAATGAGTTGCAGAATACAATGAAGCGGAGTTATAGATCTCAACATTTATATTAAAATTATTTTTTTAATAAAAAAAATTTGGTGAAAATCAGAAAGTAAACCGATAGCAGTGGCCCCACTCCCTCCCATGCCTACAATTGACTTCCAATTATTCAGGAAATTCCTACTTGCAGCATCAAAACAGCCCTGTAAACACCGTACTCATAGAAAACATAATAAATAAAAAATTTAAAAATAAGTTAACTTATAGTAGCAAAGTGACCATAGTGCAACCAAAACAGTTCCTTTTTGTTGGTGTTTGTAGTGTTCAAAGGGCTGATGGTTGTTGGGAAGAAGCTGTTTTGAACCTGGAGGTCCTGTTTTTTAGACTTAGCACCTTCCTTATGGCAAGAATGAAATGTGGGGTTAGGGTGGTCTGGGTCCTTGATGATGATGGCTTCCTTTTTGAGGTAGTGCCTCCTAGAGATCCCTTCGATGGAGGGAATTTTTAAATTTTAAATTTTTGTTCAGACGTCAATTGCAATTAAACACTCTTGACTTGGGAGGTTTCTGTAATTTGAAAAATCAAATTTCCTGTCTTACTGGTTTGTAATTCCTGAAAGATTATTCTCAAACCAATTTTATGCTCTGGCTGAATGTAAAAATGTGCAGTACATCAAAAGGCACAAAACCTTGCAATCTGGCTGTTTTGAAGAGAGATTTCATAAAAGTTAGTGGTCAACAAATGAAGAAACAGTAAAAACAAGATGCCAAGTTAGAAAAGTAACAAACATTTCCTGAGCTTGATAATGCACCAAATGGGTACTTGTTTTTTTGAAGTGTCTGCTACCTCTTCAAGGCTTAAATGATTTAACTCTGTAAAATGGTATAAATCAGATTATTGAATGTGCTAAGTTTTTCATTTGTTTAACAAAATTAAGGCCCAAATTACACTGAGAATGAAGCGTCCTAAATCCTTACAAATTTCTATGCACTAAGTATAGATTTTGTCTGCTCTGCCCGCCCTCCCCCCACCCACACCCCCAATCCTTTGTTTTAATAACAAACTGAAGTCTATGCACAGCATCTAAAATTGAGTGGCTAAGTTTTGGTCTAAGTTCCTATTGAAAGATTGTAGATTTGTCTTTTTTCCAAAGGCTGCCAACATTAAATTCGCCACTTTCGAACTGAGGTTTCTTAAGGAGATTTTGTTTTGTTCTGGAACTGTAAACTAAATATTTTGGTAGTTAATAAAATCAATACTGACCTTTAATTAATAAGAGTACAGGAAACCCATAGTTTAAGGTGAAATGCTTGAATTTTGCTGAAGTTTTCAATTTTGTATAAACTAATGCTCTGATTTCCATTGGCATACATATACTTAAGAAAAGAAGGTGGACACAAAGCTGGAGTAACTCAGTGGGTCAGACAGCATCTCTGGAGAAAAGGAATAGGGTCGAAACCCTTCTTCAGAGTTACTCCAGCCTTTTGTGTCTATCTTTGGTTTAAACCAGCATCTGCAGTTCCTTCCTAAACTTAGCAAATCTTCATCTGGGAACAAAATACTGCTGACATCCATTTTCTTAAATCCTCATATGAAAATGTTTACTCTGTAGCGGGGAAAATAAATCTCATTTAATTGGAAAGTTCACAACCCTATTTCTCACCAAATTTGATTAGAAATTTAAGGCTGCTACTAATCCTGTGGTCCCAATGCAGCTAAATGCTTTGAGATCCTGCTTGATAGAATATAAATTATACCTGTTGCCTGGATATAATGACAACTGTTGTCTGTTTTAACAAACAATCTGAACTGTTACCTCTTGAAGTTAGTGATTTGATTACCTAGTTAGTTATTTGCTGCACATCTTTACATGAAGTCTGTTTTTCAAGGATGTATAAGACAGAAAGGGGTTTTAATCTAACAGTGTTTATGTGTTATAAATCCACGTCCCATTCTTCATCCAACCGCATTTCATTCCTGCCACTGCTCTTTGTACCTTGGTGCTTTCCATTAGAGCACATTGCTTCCCTTACAGCGAGCAGTTCCAATTTATAATCGAACTCCGAGCATCTGGGCTCACTCTTCCCTTAAAATACATGGGTGTGAAGCGAGCACAGTTCCAAGCTGATTATGGAAGGGTACTGTGGCTAGTTTGCAAACCCCGAGATTAGAAAGGCAAAGACCCCTTCACTTTCCTGTGGCCCCTCGCTCGTGTATAATGTGTGCGTGTGGACAGAGTTGGACTATGTTTCCCCACTCACATTGATAGTCTTTGCTGAATTTCTGTGTCTTGCCGTGTATGGGAGAGAGGCTGTTGAGTGAGAGGGTGTCCAATACCCAGGATAAAGTTATGTGGCGTGAGTCAGTTACTGAATGGAAAGAAAAATATATATATATCCGCGGGGAAGGAAGACGATTGCATCATGTAGCTGCCAGTCAGTCCAGCGTTTAACTAACGCAGGGGAGAGCACGGAACACTGTCTGAATATGAAGTCATGGGCCTCATCTCGGCTCCAGCAAGACGTTTAAAGTTCACCACATACAAGCAGCTGCGGTTTGGGAGGATTTGTATGCCTGTGCATAAAGCTGGAAGCTAGTGCACGCTCCCTGTTGGGCCGCAGTTGACACAGGATGCGATCGCACTAGATAGCTCGCGTTAAATCAAAGGCAACGTTGGCCACTAGACCTGGCAAACTACAGAAATTGGAGTGCAACTCTAAAAGACACCAACATTAAAACGGACATTTGTTGTTGTTGCATTAATATATGTGCATTTTTTTAACCAATGTAACTATTATCCCTTGGTCCTCATTTCTGCTTGGAGTTCAGCCATATGAGAAAGTATAAATGATTAAATCAAGCAATCGTGTCGTTCCTTCCATCAATCGGTTTAAATGCATCTCAGAACGAACGCTTGCGGTTGCAAATATCACACTTAAAAACTTTTAGCTCATCTTTTAAATCCGAAACAGAACTTTGTTTGAGGTGATATTCTACACGATGCCATTCTAATGGAATCTCCCTTTTAAAAAAAATTGGATCCAGATAGATAGCAATCGTGGAAAATGTGCCACGGACTCTGTGTAGAGAAGACAGACACAAAATGCTGGAGTAACTCAGCGGGACAGGCAGCATCTCTGGAGGGAAGGAATGGGTGACTTTTCAGAAGAAGGGTCTCGACCTGAAACGCCACCCATTCCTTCTCTCGAGATGCTGCCTGTCCCGTTGAGTTACTCCAGAACTTTGTGTCTATCTTCGGTGGAGACTAGCATCTGCAGTTCTTTCCTACACATCTGTGCAAGGACGTTTATTTGCGGCCAGCCCTCATGAATAGTGTCTTATGGCAGTCCAAGTGAAATGTTTTTGCCATTGAGATGATTTATTTATGTTGCTGGCTGCCCTTGTGTCGATTCACGGCTGCATTCCGACACCCGAGATCGGTAATTGAATTAAAATTACAATTAAATTAAAAAATCCGATGAGTTTTGTCGAGGTTTGTACCGCAGCAAAGCAAGCCCCTCCCCCATCCCGTTGTCAAACGCTTGATGTGGGAGTTACACGAGATACCAATGGGTGGCGGTATAATGGGGCTACATTCGCCCAAATGCTTCATAATTTGTAGAATTATGTTTTAATCCCGCCCTATAATTGATCAAACATACTAGAGAAACTGAGAGACCTCTGTGATCAAGGTAGCGGCCATTGCATAGTATGCTAAGCTTACAGAAGCTCATTGAAACTTACAGAATAATGAAAGACACAGATAGAGTGGACGTGGAAAGGATGTTTTCAATGGTGGGAGAGTCTAGGACCAGAGGTCATAGCCTCAGAATTAAAGACACTCTTTTAGAAAGGAGGTGAGGAGGAACTTCTTTAGTCAGAGGGTAGTTAATCTGTGGATCTCATTGCCAAGGGGGGCTGTAGAGGCCAAGTCAGTGGATATTTTTAAGGCAAAAATAGCCGATTTCTTGATTAGAATGGGTGTCTGGGATTATGTGGAGAAGGCAGGAAAATGGGATTTAGAGACAGAGATCAGCCATGATTGAATGGCAGTGAACTCGATGGACCAACTGGCCTAATTCTACTATAATTGTGAAGCCAAGCTTTATTTTACACATAAATAGGGACCAGCCTTTCATTGTATCATCAATTCAATACATTCTCTCATTGATCAATCCCCCTTATTATTGGTCACACTACAGGTAGAGCCACTACCTCACAGCACCAAAGTCCTGGTTTCGATCCTGACCTCGGGTACTGTCTGTGGATTTTGCTCGTTCTGTCAACCACCATCTGCCGTTTCTTCCTACACTCACTGTGACCGCCTGGGTTTTCTCAGGGTGCTCCGGATTCCTGCCACATCCCAAAGGCATGCGGGTTTGTAAGTATTATTGGCCTCTGCAAATTGCCCTGAACATGCAGGGAGTGGACGAGAAATGGGATAACATTAGAACAATGGTCAATGGACTCGGAGGGCCGAAGGGCCATTTTCTATGCTGTATCTTCAACACCAAACTGCTCAAATGAAGGTACACAAAAATGCTGGAGAAACTCAGCGGGTGCAGCAGCATCTATGGAGCGAAGGAAATAGGCAACGTTTCGGGCTGAAACCCTTCTTCAGACTGAAATGAAGTATTGGAGAGGGTGTTACACAGGGCCCAGCTCCTTAATGTTGGATGGGTTTGGACCCTAGGCTAATCCTTACCTCAATGCTTAAGCATAGGGCTCCTGAATGTAAATGCACTCCTTACAAGTTGGACTGCACCAGTTGGCAGCATCTACTTACACTGCAAAACCAACAAGACCTTGGCAGACCAAAGTACATCTTGTATCCAGTCGCTCACCTTCCAGCTGCAGTTGATCTTCATCTCATTGTTTGCCACTGGGGACAGCCCGTAGATCATATAGTCCTGCATTGGGCAACATAGTGGTGCAGTGGGTAGTTTACTGTAGTTTATTGCCACACACCAAGAACGCTTGGGGCAGAGCTGCTGCCTCACAGCACCAGAGACCCGTGTTCAATCCTGACTTCTGGTGCTGTCCATGTGGAGTGTTCACGTTTGCTCTCTGCGACCACGTGGTTTCCTCTGGATGTTCCGGTTTCCTCCCACATCCCAAAGATGCGTGGGGTTGTAGGTTAATTGGCCCTCTGTAAATTTCCCCTGGTGTGCAGGGAGTGGATGCAAAAGTGGGATAACATAGAACTAGTGTGAATGGATGGTTGATGGTCAGCATGAACTTGGCAGGCCGAAGGGCCTGTTTCCATGGGGTATCTTTTAATCAATTAAAACAAATTTCTCCCATTGTCTTTCCCAAGACTCTCCCTTTGAGAAACAATTAATTAGTTGCAACTGCTATCAATGGAGCAATTGCAACATTATACACTAATAGCATTATTCATCTATCCCACATACAGCATCCCAAACATAATACCTTGAGTGAAAAATAAGTAAGATGTTTTCTCTGTGTGTTTATCCGTTAAATGCAAGCAAGTTTAGTCTATTTCGCTGAACACCTCTGCTCAGTCCCCCTAAACCTTCCTGATCCCCTGGTTGGTCAGCACTTTAACTCCCCCTCCCATTCCCACACCAACCATTCTGTCCTGGGCCTCCTCCATTGTCAGAGTGAGGCCCAGCTCAAATTGGAGGAACAGCACCTCATATTCTGCTTGGGTAGCTTAAGCCCCAGCGGTATGAACATTGACTTCTCTAACTTCAAGTAACCCTTGCTTTCCCTCTCTCCATCCCTCCCGCTTCCTAGTTCTCTGACCAGTCTGACTCCTCCTGATTACATTTTAGCTCTGTATGCTTCGATGTCAGTTTCTAGCTAACAATGATCCATTCTACATTTTTCCTGATCCTGATCTGATGTCTTGTTTTCACACCTCACCCTTCCTTATCTCTGTGTCTTCCTCTCTCCTGACACTCAGTCTGAAGAAGGGTTTCGACCCGAAATGTCACTCATTCCTTCTATCCAGAGATGCTACTGTTACTCCAGCATTTTGTGTCTATCTTTGGTGTAAACCAAGATCTGCAGTTCCATTCCTACACATTTATTTTATTTTAATTTAGTTTAGAGGTACAGCGTGGAAATGGCCGTTCGGCACACCGAGTCCACGCTGACCAGCGATCCTCGTTACACTAGCACACATTACACAGTAGGAACAATTTATACATTTTACACAAGCCAATTAACCCTCAAACCTGTACATCTTTGGAGTGTGCGAGGAAACCGGAGCACCCAGGGATCAATCCACATGGTCACGGGGAGAACGTACAAACTCTGTACAGACAGTGCCTGTAGTCAGAATCGAACCTGGGTCTCGACCGCTGCACCACCCCTTAAAACTAAACGGAACTATTTGGTATTCTAGGATTTGAACACATGCCCCTCAGGTTGTTAATCTAACACCATAACCATTAGGCCACCAGACACCAGTGTTTCTTCTAAACATTGGAAAGGAACCATTTTATGCCCAACTGTTTCTTGTCTATCATTTGCGTGAATCTCCTCTAATCTTAACCGAGAACACATGAACAAAGAGGGAGCAACGTGACCTTAATGTGTACCTTTGTAACTTTGTCGACGCCAAAAACGTGACTCTTTGTACACTTAAGGGCCTGTCCCACGGGCATGCGACTCCATGCGGCAAGCGCGACCTAACCGCAAGCGGGGGCCGCGCGGAGGTCGAGTGATCCCCGTATAGGGCCGGTCCCACCAGCATGCGGCTTCATGCGGCAAGCTCTACCAAATCGGAAGCGGGGGCCGCGCGGAGGTCGAGTGCCGTCGATGCGGCAAGCACGGCCGTCGATGCGGCGCGCACGGCCTCGATGCAGCAGGCCGTTGCCGCACAGAATTTTTGAACAGTGTCAGTTTTTCGGAGCCCCGCGACCAGCTCGGGACCAGCTCGGCACAACTCCTGCGGCTCCCGCGATCGAAGTGGGACCGGCCCCGCGACCTCCGCGCGGCCCTCGCACGGCACCCGCTTCCGGTTAGGTCGCGCTTGCCGCATGGAGTCGCATGCCCGTGGGACAGGCCCTTAAGTGTATTGTCTGCAAAAACAATGAATTTCACTGTACCTAAGTACATGTGGTAAAGTATCATTGGATAATACGGAGTAAACAACTCCTCTCTTAAGGATAGGTGGGAATAGGGACCTGGATATTATTTTTCTCTGATGTTTATGTGCATACATATCTTGAAAATGGGAGGTCTTGAGAGGAGAGGGCTTTGTTAGCAGAGGCATAGGATGTATCACAGCAAGGCGATTCCATTGAACCGATACAAATGTATGCATAGGCAAGAAATGGACTAGAGTCTAACTGTTGCCTCTAAACCTAAATAGAGTCAAGATAAATTCCAGGTGTAAATATCACCACCAATTTGTCCTGGACCAACTACATTGAAGCTATTGTAAAGAAAGCACACCAACACCTCGACATCCTTGGAAGATTAAGGAAATCAGTAGGTCTCCAATGAGTCTTACCAACTTCTGCAGATGCACCATGGAAAGGATACATCACAGCTTGGGTTTCATCACAGCTTGGTTTGGCAATAGCTCTGCCCAACTATATGAGAAATATGCAAAGAGTTGTGTATGTAGTCCAGTCCGTCACACAGATCAGCCTGTGTCCATCACATTGACTCCATCTAAACGTCACACTGCCTCGAGAAAGCAGCCAGCATAATCAAGAACCTTTTTCACCCCAGTCAACCACTCCTGTTGGGAAGAACATATAATGCTTGAAAGCGTTTAGCACCAGATTTAGGAAGAACTCCTTCCCTGAACGGAATGGTCCTTCCATAAGTTAGGATGTGGTCCTGATCTTCCAACCTACCTCACTGTAGACCGTGGGCTTTTTTCTGTAACAAAGGCTATAATGCTGTAACACTATATTCCACACTCTGGTGTTTTTCTCATTGCAGTACCTGTAGCACTTGTGTATGATTTGATTGTACTCGTGTGTAATAAGAAGTGACTGGGCCGCACAAAATACAAAGCTTCTCACTGTATTTCAGTACACAAAACTTAATAATAAACCAACAAATCTAAACCAATACATGTCCCAAAGAGGGTGCAGAAAGGATTTGCTAGAACTGTTCGAGGGATGAGTAGTTTTAGGTACGTGGAGATTGGAGACTTTGAGGGTATTCTCCTTAGGGCAAAGAAGGTTGAGAAAAGATAAGGTAAAAGCAGAATTAAAGTAGCTCCAAAAAAAAGCTGTTCCCACTAGCAGATTATTCAAAGACTACAGAACAGCAGTTTAATGTGAAGGATGAGAGATGCAGAGAAGATGTAAGTAAAACTTTATGCTGAGTGTAATGTGATTGGGAACTCTGGTTAAGCAACTGCTGGAAGAAGGATGCCGGGCCCTTTAATATGCAGTTGGATAGGCAGGAGGGAAAATAATTCAGACCTCTGGAGGAAAGATTGAGAGAATGGGATTTGCACGAAGACCCACGAGGGACATGATGGCCAGAGGCTATCTTCAGTGCGGTAATGATTCTGTAATCCCCAGTCCCCCAGCTTGCCCTCAGCATTGACTTGTTCATTGGAAATAATCACACAGAAACCAAACATTGTCATATTTCATTCCACAGGCCCATTATAGTTTGACCTAGCAATGCATTTTTCATTCTTTAATGCTACATTCTTGCCATTCCCCTCACCGTTAATATCATAGTGGATGCATATCTTATTTCTAGCACCCCACTTTGTTCAGTTTCGTTTATTGTCACGTGTACCGAGGTACAGTGAAAAGCTTTTGTTGCGTGCTAACCAGCCAGCGGAAAGACAATACATGATTACAATCGAGCCATTTACAGTGCATAGATACATGATTAGGGAATAACGTTTACTGCAAGGTAACATCCGATCGAAGATTGATTCTCTTTCTTATTGCCAAACAATCTCAACTAATAATTATTTTTTAAAACCCAGCCTTTTTGGGGAAAAGAAGTGAAGATTCCTCATGCCCTCTGGCTGAGGAATTGTATGGTTTTCTGACATTTCCTTTCCCTGCTTTAAATATTACGCTGCATCCCTTATTGAACTCCCACTAGAGAATACATTTTCTATCGATAAAGTGTTTTAACTTAAAACGTGTCAAATCTTTAAGTTTCTGTATTTGAATGTACTTAGTTCTGATCTTTGAAACCTCTTAGAATATAACTACCTTGCCACTTGCAAAGTCGCTATTCCCAACTCTCAATTTCTCTGGCTCTTTAGTGTAGTTTAGTTTAGCTTAGAGATACAGCACGGAAATAGGCCCTTCGGCCCACCGAGTCCGCACTGACCAGCGATCCCCGCACATTCACACTATCCAACACACACTAGGGACAATTTACACTTATACCAAGTATACACACCCAATCCAATTAACTTACAAACCTGTACGTCTTTGGAGTGTGGGAGGAAACCGAGGATTTCGGAGAAAACACACCCGGTCACGGGGAGAACGTACAAACTCCGTGCAGACAGCATCCGTAGTCGGGATCGAACCAGGACTCTGGCACTGCAAGCGTTGTAAGGCAGCAACTCTACCGCTGTGCCACCGTGTCACCCATTCAGTAAGCATGGCATTCCCTCTGCTGTCACGGATGGATCCCTCACCCATGCCTCCTGCGTCACAAAGTTCTCCTCTTGCTCCCCCTAGAAGGAATAAGGATGGAGTTCCCCTCGTCCTCACCTTTCACCCTACCAGCTTTCACATCCAACACGTTGTTCTCCGACATTTCCGTCACCTCCAACGTAATTCCACCACAAGTCACATCTTCCCATCACCATCCCTGTCCGCATCCCTTCCGCAGAGACCCCTCCCTCTGCAACTCCTTGGTTCATTCATCCCTTCCCACTCAAACCAGCCACTCCATAAGTACTTTCAACTGCAACCGCAGGAGATATAACACCTGTCCCTGTACCTCCTCCCTCACATCCACTCAAGGACCCAGCAGTCCTTCCAGGTGAGGCAGAAGTTCACATGCACCTCCTCGAACCTCAACTACTGTACTCAGTGTTCCTGATGTGTGCTCCTGTATATTGGCAAGACTCAATGTAAACGAGATGACTGTTTTGCAGAACATTTGCGCTTGATCGGCCAAGTCCTACAGTATCTTCCAGTTGCTAAATATTTTCCACTCGTTTCACAATTCGCAACACTTCTATCTTTATCTCACACCTTTTGTCTTTTCTTCACGGCTGGTGGGCTGGCAGTTGACTCACGGCTATTCCTTGAAATTCCATTTCAAGCAGGGTGCAAGGCCACCAAATTCAAGTGCAGTTTCATACCATTCATACCAAGGTACAAGGCCACTATAGACAGCGAGTCGTGACCTCTCCCTCCGCCATCTTGCAGAGACTGAGCCATGCCCATACTTCTGGGTTTTATAGTCCCTACCCCTCCCACTAGAAGGGGCGTGGCCTTCATGGCGTGATTGACAGGAGAGAGAATCTCAACATTTTTAAAACACTAATAACTCTTTTATTTTTCATCGATGGGAAAAATCCTCAGCACCTGATGAGCGGAGGGGGTTTCTGAGTAAGATGGCCAAAAATCACAGCCGTACGTGGTAGCGTTTTTTCTAAAATCAATATAAAACGCAAACAGGAAGTGGTCAAGATTAGACTTTTAATTATATAGAAGGCAAGGCAACTTTAATTAGGCAAGGCAACTTTAATTAGGCAAGACAACTTTAATTAGGAAAGGCAACTTTAATTAGGCAAGGCAACTTTAATTAGGCAAAGCAACTTTAATTAGGCAAGGTAATTTTAATTAGGCAACACAGCTTTAGCATTTCCAAACCAAAGGCAACACAGCTTTAGCATTTCCAAACCAAAGGCAACACAGCTTTAGCATTTCCAAGCCAAAGGCAACACAGCTTTAACATTTCCAAGCTATATTTTCAAACCACATTAAGGGCACCGACAGGTCAGTAAAACCACACAGTTTAGTAGACATGTGTTCAGTGTTATTGACAGCTCTGACTGAGAGATGTGACCCTCTTGCTCCCCCATCTTGCAGAGAGTGACTGAGGTACTCAACACTTCCAGGTTTTATAGTCTCTCCGGAAGGGTCGTGGCCTTCAGGAGAGAGAATCTCAACATTTGTTAAACATTATTAACTCTTTTATTTTTCATCAATAAGAAAACTCCTCGGCACCTGATGAGCAGAGGGGGACTCTGAGTAAGATGGCCAAGAATCACAGCCGTACGTGGTAGCGTTTTTTCTAAAATCAACATAAAACGCAAACAGGAAGTAGTCAAGATTACACTTTTAATTATATAGAAGGCAAGGCAACATTAATTAGGCAACACAGCTTTAGCATTTCCAAACCAAAGGTAACACAGCTTTAGCATTTCCAAACCAAAGGCAACACAGCTTTAGCATTTCTAAACTAGATTTTCAAACCACATTAAGGGCACTGACAGGTCAGTAAAACCACTCACAGTTTAGTAGACATGTGTTCAGTGTTATTCACAGCTCAGACTGAGAGACGTGACGTGACCCTCTCGCTTCCCCCATCTTGCAGAGACTGACTGAGGCACTCAACACTTCCGGGTTTTATAGTCCCTCCGGAAGGGGCGTGGCCTTCTGGAGAGAGAATCTCAACATTTTTTAAACACTAATAACTCTTTTATTTTTCATCGATGGGAAAAATCCTCTTGTCCTGCGCAGCGGAGGGGGACTCTGAGTAAGATGGCCAAAAATCACAGCCGTAAGTAGAGGCGCTTTTTCTAAAATCAATATACAGAACAACAGGAAGTGGTCAAGATCAGACTTTTAGTAATATAGATATATGAATTAAGTGGTTCCATGCAGGTATTCAGCTCATCATTGTTCCACCATTCATCACTGCGATGCCTCATAATTCACTAAGAATCCGTCCCTGGTTTTGCCCCATGTTCCTTGGCCCTCTGTCATTAAGAAATCATTCTACCTGCTCTTGATTATTTGTAATGACTTGGCCGCCACTGCTCTCTGATAGGGAATTCAACAGGTTCACCATCTTGTGGGTCTTGGTCTAAAACTTGGTCTAAAAGGACCTCACCAAGACTTTGCTCTTCTTGTCAAATCCTCATGCAGTGAAGGGCAACATCCCACTTGCCTTCTTAATTGCTTGCTAAACCTGAATGTTTGTCTTTGGCAACTGGCATACAAGGATACCTGGGTCTTGTTACAGTTTCACTTTTCCCAATCTATCACCAATAATCTGTCCTTCTGGTTTTAGAACCAAAGTAAATTACCTCTAAATGAGATTGCATCTGACCTGCATTTGCTCACTCAACCAAGTGGTAAACTTCACAGTGGAACCTCTGTGCATACTCCTCACAGGCCACACACCACTTACCATCTCCATCACGATCAACAGCATGGTAGCGCAGCGGTAGAGTTGCTGCCTTACGGCACTAGAGACCCGGGTTCGATCTTGACTATGTAATTTGTATGTTTTCCCGGTAACCTGCTGGGTTATCTCTGGCATGTCCAGTTTCCTCCCACACGCCAAAGACGTACAGGTTTTGTTTTGATATCTGTCTGCTTATAAAACAAGTAAACGAGTGCATAATGTACAGAGAAAGATGGCTGCACACACACTCATGTTGGAATCAAAAACAGGAACGATTTATTTCCCAGTCAAAGGTCACTGACTGATTTACTGAGCCTGTGCGAGAATGAGCATATGCATAAATTACAGGGATATTGTCACAGGTTTGTAGGTTAATTGGCTTAGGTAAAACTTGTAAATTGTCCCCAGTGTGTGCAGGCGGGCTTTGACTCGGTTGGCGGAAGGGCCTGTTTCTCCAAACTAAACTAAACTAAATCTGCATGCGTAGAGATGTTCCATTTTTAAAAAAGTGCTGGAGTAACTTTTCTCGAGAACATGAATAGGTTTGAGTTTAGTTTATTGTCATGTGTACTGAGGTACAGTGAAAAGCTTTCGTTGCATGTTAACCAGTCAGCGTAAAGACAATACATGATTACAATCGAGCCATCCACAATGTACAGATACATGATAAACGGATTAATGTGAATAATATTTTGTCCAAGATAAAGTCCAGGACCCGTATGTGTTTTTTTGGTAAAACTACATCTGCAATTCCTTCTTCCCGCCCTGCTTCCTGTAAAGACTCTGTTCCCTACTCCCAATTCCTCCATCTATGCCGCATCTGCGCCCAAGATGAGGTGTTCCATAGCAGGCTCATTCTTTAGGGAACAGGGGTTCCCCTCTTCCATCATAGATGAGGCCCTCACTAGGGTCTACTCGATATTCCACAGCTCCAGCCTCAATCCTCCTCCCTAAGCTATAAGTCTTATTTTCTTCACGTCTGCCTTCTTTGTAGACTTGTTTTTCTGCCAGAAGGTGGGAATTGTAAGTCATTTCTTTATTTTTAAATATCTTTTCTTTTCCACTTACATCATTTGTAAATTTCCCAGTCTATCTCTGCCAACATGTGCCTCATAGCCTGGTAATATCCTTTGTTCAGATGTAGGCTCGTAGTTTTAGATTCTGTCATTCACTCTCCATCCTAATATCATAAGATCATATGTCCTGGGAGCACAATTAGGCTACTCGGCCCTCCAAGTCTACTCCGCCATTCAAACATGGCTGATCTATCTCTCCCTCCTAACCTAATTCTCCTGCCTTCTCCCCATAACCTCTGACACCTGTACAATCCTTAATGTTAACCGTCCAAAATGTTGCATTAATTTCTGCCTTTATTTTTTAATAAAATCACATCTTGATATTTTTCTTTTTTAACTTGAATTTCCGAAATATCAAATATCCTTGGATATAGACAAAATACTGGAGTAACGCAGCAGGATGGGCAGCATTCTTGGAGAGAAGGAACGGGTGACATGTCGGATTGAGACCCTTCTTCAGATTTCAAACCAGCATCTGCAGTTCTTTCCCTGCGGGGGAGTGTGTGGGCGGGGGGGTTGTGGGGAGAGAGCTTGGAGAAAAGGTGGGAGTTGTGGTGGAGTATCATGGGGGAGGGGGTCAGGAGCCAGCGAGGGGGACCAGAGGGGAAGGGGCTGGAGAATTCACAGCGGGCGATGTGGACTCCGTTGGGATCAGACTCTCCATTTTCTGTGCGACTCCGGGCTGGGTTAGGTTGGGCCGCTTTCGGTCCCTCTGAAAATTGTGTCTGTTTGGAGACCTCCGACGGCCATCCAGTGCGTCCCTCAGCTCCAATAAAGACGCAATGGCACAGGAAGGGGCGGACAGTGACAGGAGAAAAGACCAATCAACGAGGCTCCAATGGGCAGAGGAGAGAGAGAGAGAGAGAGAGAGAGAGAGAGAGAGAGAGAGAGAGAGAGAGAGAGAGAGAGAGAGAGAGAGAGAGAGAGAGAGAGAGAGAGAGAGAGAGAGAGAGAGAGAGAGAGAGCGAGAGAAGCGAGAGGAGAGAGAGAGAGAGAGAGAGAGAGAGAGAGAGAGAGAGAGAGGAGAGAAATAAAGAACGAGAGATATAGAGATTCCAACCTCTTTACGCCAAGCACTGTGGGAGATCAACGCTTCCAAAAATAATCTACTCTATGATATTTGGCAGTGACTCCAAGCTGCTGCAATCCAATCACATGGGGTTTTACTTTATATTCAGGAAAGTCCAAAAGCAGCGAAGGAAAATTAAAAATCCCCCCCACCCTCCCGTCTCCCCCGGCCAGTGATGTGATGGACACAGGGGGTCTGGACCAATTGTTGACAAGGTCTCGGACAAATCCCGTCCCTGGAGACGTCATGTCCGTTTGGCAGCTTTTCGACGTCATGTCCGTTCTGCGTATTGTCCTTTCGGCGTGGCGTCCATTCGGGTTTGTATCCCTTCGGCGTTGTGTCCGTTCGGTTATTTGGCTTTTCGCCGTCGTTTCCGTTCGTTATCTTGGCTTCCACTTCTTCGCTTCGGCTTCTCGTCCTTCGACGTCCCGTCCGGGTACCGCATGGACCGAGCTGCTAGAGGAGGTAGTTGAGGAAGATACTACTACAATGATTAAGAAACAATTAGACCGGAACATGGACAGGATTAGCGGGATATGGGCCAAACGCAGGCAGGTGGGACAAGTGTAAATGGAACATGTTGGTTGGTGTGAGCTAGTTGAGAAACCTGAGAAACTATTAATCGAACCAGCATTCCCATTATTGTAATTACCACTCATGACATAGTTGCAATGGTTATAATCTTGTTTTCTGGTCTTTATAATATTTATTGAGGAAAATACATAAATAGCTTTGGAGTACATATTCACAGACAGCTGCAAAGTGTGAACACTTAGCTTTTAGAAACAAAGAAATATAGAAACATAGAAAAACAGGTGCAGGAGGAGGCCATTCGGCCCTTCGAGCCAGCACCGCCATTCATTGTGATCATGGCTGATCGTCCCCAATCAATAACCCGTGCCTGCCTTCTCCCCATATCACTTGATTCCATTAGCCCCCAGAGCTCTATCTAACTCTCTCTTAAATCCATCCAGTGACTTGGCCTCCACTGCCCTCTGTGGCAGGGAATTCCATAAATTCACAACTCTCTGGGTGAAAAAGTTTTTTCTCACCTCAGTCTTAAATGACCTCCCCTTTATTCTAAAACTGTGGCCCCTGGTTCTGGACTCGCCCCACATGGGGAACATTTTCCTGCATCTAGCTTGTCCAGTCCTTTTATAATTTTATATGTTTCTATAAGATAACCCCTCATCCTTCTAAACTCCAGTGAATACAAGCCTAGTCTTTTCAATCTTTCCTCATATGACAGTCCCGCCATCCCAGGGATCAATCTCGTAAACCTACGCTGCACTGCCTCAATCACAAGGATCTCCTTCCGCAAATTAGGAGACCAAAACTGTACACAATACTCCAGATGTGGTCTCACCAGAGCCCTATACAACTGCAGAAGAACCTCTTTACTCCTATACTGAAATCCTCTTGTTATGAAGGCCAACATTCCATTAGCTTTCTTCACTGCCTGCTGTACCTGTAAGCCAACTTTCAATGACTGTTGTACAAGGACGCCCAGGTCTCGCTGCACCCCCCCCTTACCTAACCTAACCCCATTGAGATAATAATCTGCCCCCTTGTTTTTGCCACCAAAGTGGATAACCTCACATTTATCTATATTATACTGCATCTGCCAGGCATCTGCCCACTCACTCAACCTGTCCAGGTCACCCTGCAACCTCCTAACATCCTCCTCACAGTTCACACTGCCACCCAGCTATGTGTCATCTTTTTGTAGAGTTCTGCCTTTCGAGCACAAGTTCTAGGCTGGCACCTCAGTACAGTTCAGGGTAAGCGCTATAATGTTAAAGGTGCTGCCATAGAGTCTGAGTCATAGAGTGATACAGCGTGGAAACAGGCTCATCGGCCCAACTTGCCAACACCGGCCAACATGTGCCAGCTATGCTAGTCCCACTTGCCTGCATTTGGTCCATATCCCTCCAAACCTGCCCTATCCATGTAAACCATGCCTTTGCAATGAAACTTAAAAATAAGTTATCCTCTTGTTTAGGTCGATAAAAAAGATTCACAGGTATTAATTGAGCTTTTCAGCACATATCTATCCTGCAATCTGGGCGGCACGGTGGGTAGAGTTGCTGCCTTACAGACCAGGGTTCGATCCCGACTACGGGTGCTGCCTGTATGGAGTTTGTACGTTCTTCCCGTGACCTGTGTGGGCTTTCTCCGAGATCTTGGGTTTCCTCCCGCTCTCCAAAGATGTACAGGTTTGTAGGTTAATTGGCTTTGTATAAATGTAAATTGTCCCTCGTGTGTGTAGGATAGTGTTAATGTGCGGGGATCGCTGGTCGGCGCCTACTCGGTGGGCCGAAGGGCCTGTTTCCGCGCTGTATCTCTAAACTAAACTAAAAATAATCGCCAAAAGAGTTTAGTTAGTCAATTATTTCACTATTTATGAACAAAGCCTAAATTAATGGTGATTACTGTCAAACTCTTTATTGCCTGTAAGTGCATTGAGGTGACCCGAGGTTGTAACTGCCGCTATATTAATTTAAATTATTGTATAAAAATATGTGTGATGTGGGCGGTATCTTTCCAAATCTTTAGCGCACTTTTAATATTTAAACTTGTGATTGGCTTTTTACTTATCGGTTGAGAGCTGGTAGCAAACAAAAGATGAATCAATTTTCTTTGCCTCAAATAAAGATTTTCTCAATCCAAAACAAAATTGAGAACCTGCACACTGGAACCTTAAAAGGAGGAAGGATATGTCAACAAGGGGTCTTGAATGGTGATGACAATGATGATTACAAAACATCTTGTACTGACAAACTAAACATCAGATATAAAATCTGATAAAATGCCAGAAGATTATTACGAAGCGAGGAGAATGGAAAGATCTCACTGTGCCAGGTGTGTATGAATGAAAGAATCACATGTAGGCCTCGGGTCCAAGATGAGTCCATTTGTTTATTGAGAAGATAACAAACTCCACAGTTAATGTTGGTGATATTTTGTAAATCCTGCACGCAGTTTACATTCCATCTCTTCATAGTTCATAGTTTACTATAAAATTCTCCAGCAGTGCATGTTTGGTGGTTTCAGTATCTCCATTCAACAGAGCCTGGTTTCCTATACATCCCCGAACTGATACATTGACGGTACAGATCATTTCCAGCCTCACACAACTGTGGCAAGTGGAACACATCTGCTTTGGAAAATGGAGTTAGCTTGGCTTGGGATAACTTTCGCAGGCAAAAGTTTAAAGAAACACTGCAAGTCTGAAAGTTCTTGCAAGAGACTGTTGTGTTATAATGATAACAATCTTCATATTTAGACACAAGGTTTTTGCAAATTATCTTCAAGATTTACAGATGGCCCGATATTTTTTTTAAAATTAATTATCATGGTGAAATTTCAAGAGATCTCATACGTTGGACATATAGTGGCGGCACTGCCCAAGCAGCTGCGGCTCGCCTGCAGTCCGTCTGTCTTTTTCTTTTTTTTTGTTTTCTTTTGTCTTGTTGGACGTATGTTTAAGTTTATTTTTAGTCGTATATGTGTGGGGGGGGGCGGGGGAAACTTGTTTTAGTCTCTTCCTTCGGGGGGATGTGATCTTTTTCTTTGTCGTATCTACGTCTCTGGCTCCGCCTGCGCTGAGGCCTAATCGCCGATCTGGCGGCCTCCAACTGGGACCGACCACGAGGCTCCGGAGGCAGAGCCACGACTTACCATCGCAAAGCTGGCCGACTGTGGTGGCGCTGCGGCGGCGGCCCGACTTCGGAGCCTCGGAGGCTTCGAAGTGGACGACAACATCGGGAGCTCGCAGGTCCCAGATTGGTGACCGATTCTCCGGAGCTCCTGCAACAACAGCTGGACTGGAGGGTGGCAGCTTCGTCTGCTCCCGGCCGCGGAGTTTGAACCGGCCCGTTCGCGGAGCTCGGATTCGACCGCGGGACTTACCATCACCCGGCGGGGGTGCCCAACATCGAAAGCCTGGATCGCCTAAACGCAGAGGGAGAACAAGGAAGGATGAGACAAGGACTTTAAGACTTTTGCCTTCCATCACAGTGAGGAGGTGCCTGGTAGACTCAATGTGGTGGATGTTAAACTGTGTTCATTGTGTGTTCTGTTATTTTATTCTCTGTCATGACTGCAAGGTACGTAAAGTTTGAATGACAATAAAGCATACTTTATACTTTATACTTTAGCTATGCCTCAATGGTAACTTGTCATAGAGTGTAGAAACAGGCCCTTAGGCCCAACTTGCCCACAACAAAGACATGTCCCACCTACACTATTCCCACCTGCCTGAGTTTGGCCCATATCCCTCTAAACCTTTCCTCGCAGAATAGTCACCCTAGTCATCCTGGTGCCGAAGAAAAGCAAGACCTCATACCTAAACGACTACTGCCAGTGGCCTTGACATCCACCATTATGAAATGTTTTGATGGGCTAGTTATGGAAAGCATTAAACCCAGTTTACCAGTGGCCTTGACCCACTGCAGTTTGCCAAACACCACAACAGATCCACGGACAATGCCATCGCCCTTGTCCTACACTCATCCCTGGAACACCTGAATCACCTATGTCAGACTACAGCTCTGCCTTTAATACCATTCTACCATCCACGTTCATCACCGATCTTGTGGGACTTGGAGTCAGCACTCATCTCTGCAACTGCATCCTCGACTTCCTGACCAACAGACCCCAATCAGCGAGGAGAGTGGACAAATCATCTTCCACGATAATCCTCAACACAGGTGCTCCGCAATTATGCCTTCTCAGCCCCATTTTACTTCGGAGTCACGTGAGTGATTCCGTGAAGAACCCCGCCAGTCCGCATGCGTGTCATTATGTCTGACGCATGGCGCAGCGACCGGCTTGGCGGAGCATCGCTCCTCCAGCGGTAAGTTTAAAAACCCGCAGGTAAGTGTAAAACTTAGTCGGAGGTCGTTTTCTGCGCTTGGTATTTCTTGTTTCAGGAGCAAGTTCGAGTATGGAGAAAGCGTCGAGGGTGAAGTCAAGGCGAGCCGCCGGGAGAGTAGCTATGGAAGACCGCGGGAGTGCGGGTAGCGAGCGGCCGCCTCGCTCACCTACCGAGTCACTAGCGGTACGACCAGCGACTGCAGACTTGGTGTCTGAGAGCACCGTGGCTGCACCTTTAGGGCGGAAAGCCACTAAAAAGTCTGCACGGCCAGGGGACTCGGACGAGTCGGGCCGGGAGGATTCCCCTCCGGTAATGGATAACATATTTGGACGGTTGTCCAGGATGGAGCTCCTAATGGAGAGGATGCTCCACCAAGATACACTCCAACAGGAGGAGTTGTGTCAGCGCCGGCCTCTTCCAGAGCCCGCGCCAGCGGCACCTGTGTCAGGGCTGCTTAATGTCTCCCTCTTGGAGGAGGAGAGCATGCGGGGTCAGTATTATTCTGACACCGAGTCTGTGGGTTTAGCCATGGAGCATACCTCAAGGGATGAAGGGCACGAGTCAGAGGTACCATTCCTGGCAGCATGGTTTGCCATCCCAACAGAATCAGGAGAACCGCTGGGTGAAGAGTTGGCCGCAAGTATTAATTACTTGGCTTCACACCAGCTTTAAGAGCTTACTATGGATGAAACATCCAAAAAGTACGAGACTCCGGCTAATTGTGTCCTGCTCAAAGTGCCAGCAGTGAACCATGCCATCTGGGGTCATATGGGCGTAGGCATCAGACATCAGGAAATGAGGCTTCAGAGGGTGCTGAAGCTGCTTGCCTCGGGTATTACAGCGTTTGCCAGGTCGGTGGATGGAGGGCACCTGTCTGATGTACAGCAGGATGCCCTGGCCCTCATGTGCAATGCACACTTCGAGATAAATTGTCTGAGAAAGAGCGCCATCTGCCCTATCATCAACCCGAAGTTCGCCGCTCTGTGCAAACCCAGCAATATCCAGCCACCGTATCTGCTGTTTGGTGAAGACCTCGCAAAAAGAGTCACGGAGCTGGACGCCGAGGCAAGAACGGTCAGACTCATCAAAGCACCGATGACCAGCAGAACGCTTCGGCGGCAGTATCCCAACAAACGGTTTGCTGAAACCGGGTCACGTCAAGGACCAAGCCGGGCATTCACAAATATGCGTAGCTGGCGCACTCCAACAGGGGCACGGGCGCACATGTCCTTTCCCACCAGAAACAGAGGACAGAAAATTCCACCGGTAACCATGGAGGTAGGTGGGTCTGGTTCTTGTCGGAACATATTAAGTGGGAATCACCTACAAGTTGGGAGGAGATTACACTTGTTTCTGAAGGAATGGTATGGGATAACATCAGATTTGTTTATACTGCGCAGTATACAATTGAATTCCTTCCCGATTTGCATCCACCCACACAGCATACACCAAGTCGGGCACTCATTTTCTCACAAAAAGAGAATTTGGAGGTTCAAGCTGAAATTGAAAAGTTATATAAAAAAGGGGTAATTGAGAAGGCGGTTTATCAACCTCACCAATTCGTGTCTAATATTTTTCCTAGGTCTAAGAAGGATGGGGGGTGTCGAATCATCCTTGACGAAGAGCCTTAATCCTTTTGTGCAGTATAAACATTTCAAAATGGAAACATTTGTTACTGCCAAACAACTGATTTCCAGAGGATGTTATATGGCATGTATAGATCTTAAGGATGCATATTACTCAGTGCCTGTTCATAGGGATCATTGGAGATATTTGAAATTTAGCTGGATGAGGCAATTATGGCAATTTAAAGCACTGCCTAATGGGTTAACCTCGGCCCCTAGATTATTTACAAAACTGTTAAAACCAGTACTGGGGCTACTCCGGGCTCAGGGTCATATTGTAATGGCTTATTTGGATGATATCTTAATCATAGGGAAGACTCGGGAAGCAGCTGAATTATCTGTTTCAGTTGTTAAACTCATGTTTGAGAGATTGGGGTTTCTTATTCATCCAGTTAAATCCAAATTGATACCAGTTAGAGTTATTGATTATCTGGGATTCACCATTAACTCAACTCACATGTCAGTGACTCTGCCCAGGGGCAAGAGATTAGATTTAATTGAAGGCTGTAACAAGCTCATGGTGGAGCAACAACCTTCAATTAGACACGTGGCCAGCTTGATTGGCAAATTAGTGGCTGCCTTTCCAGCTGCACAGTTTGGACCTTTGCAACACCAAAATTTACAACGTGCAAAGGAGCAGGCACTCAGGATACATGCAGGTCATTTCGACAGGCCCATGCAATTACATAGATACATAGAAAAATAGGTGCAGGAGTAGGCCATTCGGCCCTTCGAGCCTGCACCGCCATTCAATATGATCATGGCTGATCATCCAACTCAGTATCCCGTACCTGCCTTCTCTCCATACCCCCTGATCCCTTTAGCCACAAGGGCCACATCTAACTCCCTCTTAAATATAGCCAATGAACTGGCCTCAACTACCCTCTGTGGCAGAGAGTTCCAGAGATTCACCACTCTCTGTGTGAAAAAGTTTTTCCTCATCTCGGTCTTAAAGGATTTCCCCCTTATCCTTAAGCTGTGACACCTTGTCCTGGACTTCCCCAACATCGGGAACAATCTTCCTGCATCTAGCGTGTCCAACCCCATAAGAATTTTGTACGTTTCTATAAGATCCCCTCTCAATCTCCTAAATTCTAGCGAGTATAAGCCAAGTCTATCCAGTCTTTCTTCATATGAAAGTCCTGACATCCCAGGAATCAGTCTGGTGAACCTTCTCTGCACTCCCTCTATGGCTATAATGTCCTTCCTCAGATTTGGAGACCAAAATTGTACGCAATACTCCAGGTGTGGTCTCACCAAGACCCTGTACAACTGCAGTAGATCCTCCCTGCTCCTATACTCAAATCCTCTTGCTATGAAGGCCAACATACCATTCGCTTTCTTCACTGCCTGCTGCACCTGCATGCCTACTTTCAATGACTGGTGTACCATGACACCCAGGTCTCGCTGCACCTCCTCATTTCCTAATCGGCCACCATTTAGATAATAGTCTGCCTTCCCGTTTTTGCCACCAAAGTGGATAACCTCACATTTATCCACATTATACTGCATCTGCCAAACATTTGCCCACTCACCCAGCCTATCCAAGTCACCTTGCAGTCTCCTAGCATCCTCCTCACAGCTAACACTGCCCCCCAGCTTAGTGTCATCCGCAAACTTGGAGATGTTGCTTTCAATTCCCTCGTCCAGATCATTAATATAAATTGTAAATAGCTGGGGTCCCAGCACTGAGCCTTGCGGTACCCCACTAGTCACTGCCTGCCATTGTGAAAAGGACCCGTTTACTCCTACTCTTTGCTTCCTGTTTGCCAGCCAGTTCTCTATCCACATCAATACTGAACCCCCAATACCGTGTGATTTAAGTTTGTATCCTAATCTCTTATGTGGTACCTTGTCGAAAGCCTTCTGAAAGTCCAGATACAACACATCCACTGGTTCTCCCCTATCCACTCTACTAGTTACATCCTCGAAAAATTCTATAAGATTCGTCAGACACGATTTACCTTTCGTAAATCCATGCTGACTTTGTCCAATGATTTCACCACTTTCCAAATGTGCTGCTATCCCATCTTTAATAACTGACTCTAGCAGTTTCCCCACTACCGATATTAGACTAACTGGTCTGTAATTCCCCGTTTTCTCTCTCCCTCCATTCTTAAAAAGTGGGGTTACGTTTGCTACCCTCCAATCCTCAGGAACTACTCCAGAATCTAAAGAATTTTGAAAAATTATCACTAATGCATCCACTATTTCTGGAGCTACTTCCTTAAGTACTCTGGGATGCAGCCTATCTGGCCCTGGTGATTTATCGGCCTTTAATCCATTCAATTTACCCAACACCACTTCCCGACTAACCTGGATTTCACTCAGTTCCTCCATCTCCTTTGACCCGCGGCCCCCTGCTATTTCCGGCAGATTATTTATGTCTTCCTTAGTGAAGACGGAACCAAAGTAGTTATTCAATTGGTCCGCCATATCCTTGTTCCCCATGATCAATTCACCTGTTTCTGACTGCAAGGGACCTACATTTGTTTTAACTAATCTCTTTCTCTTCACATATCTATAAAAACTTTTGCAGTCAGTTTTTATGTTCCCTGCCAGTTTCCTTTCATAATCTATTTTCCCTTTCCTAATTAAGCCCTTTGTCCTCCTCTGCTGGTCTCTGAATTTCTCCCAGTCCTCTGGTATGCTGCTTTTTCTGGCTAATTTGTACGCAACATCTTTTGCTTTGATACTATCCCTGATTTCCCTTGTTATCCATGGATGCACTACCTTCCCTGATTTATTCTTTTGCCAAACTGGGATGAACATTTTTTGTAGTTCATCCATGCAGTCTTTAAATGCCTTCCATTGCACATCCACCGTCAACCCTTTTAGAACTAATTGCCAGTCAATCTTGGCCAATTCACGTCTCATACCCTCAAAGTTACCTTTCTTTAAGTTCAGAACCGTTGTTTCTGAATTAACAATGTCACTCTCCATCCTAATGAAGAACTCAACCATATTATGGTCACTCTTGCCCAAGGGGGCACGCACAACAAGTCCGCTAACTAACCCTTCCTCATTACTCAATACCCAGTCTAGAATAGCCTGCTCTCTCGTTGGTTCCTCTACATGTTGGTTTAGATAACTATCCCTCATACATTCCAAGAAATCCTCTTCCTCAGCACCCCTGCCAATTTGATTCACCCAATCTATATGTAGATTGAAGTCACCCATTATAACTGTTTTGACTTTGTTGCACGCATTTCTAATTTCCTGTTTGATGCCATCCCCAACTTCACTACTACTGCTAGGTGGCCTGTACACAACACCCACCAGCGTTTTCTGCCCCTTAGTGTTTCGTAGCTCTACCCATACCGATTCCACATCCTCCAAGCTAATGTCCTTCCTTTCCACTGCGTTAATCTCCTCTCTAACCAGCAACGCTACCCCACCTCCTTTTCCTTTCTCTCTATCCCTCCTGAATATTGAATATCCCTGGATGTTCAGCTCCCAGCCTTGGTCACCCTGGAGCCATGTCTCCGTGATCCCAACTATATCATAATCATTAATTGCTATCTGCACGTTCAACTCATCGACCTTATTACGAATGCTCCTTGCATTGAGACACAAAGCCTTCAGGCTTGTTTTTACAACGCTCTTACCCCTTATACAATTATGTTGGAAAGTGGCTCTTTTTGATTTTTGCCCTGGATTTGTCTGCCTGCCACTTTTACTTTTCACCTTGCTACCTATTGCTTCCGCCCGCATTTTGCACCCCTCTGTTTCTCTGCTCACCCATTTAAGAACCCCACCACCTCTTATTCTCTGTTTATTATTGTTTTCTTCTTTCCCCCCTACATGTTGGGTCTGAGTGCTTTCCTTCTCTGCCTCCTGCCTCACACACTGTCTAATAGCATTCTCTATTTGAGTCCCTCCCCCCAACCATTCTAGTTTAAAGTCTCCCCAGTAGCCTTTGCAGATCTCCCCGCCAGGATATCGGTCCCCCTCAGGTTCAAGTGCAACCCATCCTTTTTGTACAGGTCGAACCTTCCACAAAAGAGGTCCCAATGATCCAGAAATTTGAATCCCTGCCTTCTGCACCAGTCCTTCAGCCACGCATTTATCCTCCACCTCGCTCCATTCCTACTCTCACTGTCGCGTGGCACAGGCAGTAATCCCGAGATTGTTACCTTCGCTGTCCTTCTCTTTAACTCCCCTCCTAACTCCCTAAATTCTCCTTTCAGGACCTCTTCTCTTTTTTTACCTATGTCATTGGTACCTATGTCATTGGAGACTTCGGGCTCCTCTCCCTGCCCTTTCAGGATGTCTTGGACATATTGAGACACATCGCAGACCCTGGCACCAGGGAGGCAAACTACCATCCTGGTCTCTCGACTGCGTCCATAGAATCGCCTGTCTGACCCCCTAACTATAGAGTCCCCTATTAATATTGCCCTCCTCTTCTTTTCCTTACCCTTCTGAGCAACAGGACCGGTCTCTATACCGGAGGCCTGGCCGCTGTCGCTACCCCCAGGTAGGCTGTCCACCCCAACAGTGCTCAAACAGGAGTACTTATTGTCAAGGTGTACAGCCACCGGGGTACTCTCTAGCCTGTGCCCCTTGCCTCTCCCAACCGTGATCCACTTGCCTGCCTCCTGTGGTGTTGGAGTGACCACATCCCTGTAACTCCTCTCGATGACTTCCTCGCTCTCCCTGACCAGACGGAGGTCATCGAGCTGCTGCTCCAGGTTCCTAATACGGTCCATTAGGAGCCCCATCTCGATACACCTGGCGCAGATGTGGATGTCTGGAGGGCTATCAGACTCCATGACTTCCCACATCTGACATCCAGAACAGTAAACTGCCCTGGCCTTCATACTCCCCTTACCCTGGATAGAATATAAAACAAACTGCTACAATACAAAACAAACTGCTACAATACAAAACAAACTGATACAATACAAAACAAACTGCTACAATACAAAACAAACTGATACAACGGCTCTTGGACCTCTGTAAGGAACAAGCCCCACGCTCCTTTTTAAGTCCTACCGCTCGTGTGTAGCTCCTCCCTCTGCGATCTCTCCAACGGCTCTTGGGCCTCTGTAAGGAACAAGCCCCGCGCTCCTTTTTAAGTCCTACCGCTCGTGTGTAGCTCCTCCCTCTGCGATCTCTCCAACGGCTCTTGGACCAGCTGAAGCCATTGCTGAAGTGCAGTGGTGGATAATGAACATCTCAAGTTGCTCCAGCAAAATTCTGGTTGGGGAACTTTCAGTTGTCTTACAGACTGATGTTAGTGCCCTAGGTTGGGGGGCTACTGATACCATCTCTAGCTGTGGAGGCAGATGGAATATGCATGAGGCATTTATTCTTCAATCACATGGGATTAACAATTTAGAGCTATTGGGAGCATTTTATGGGCTTAAGGCTTATTGTACTACTAAGCATCACTTGCATGTTCAGCTTCAGATTGACAACACTACGGCAGTGGCGTATGTTAATCACATGGGTGGAATCAAGTCGGAATCTTGTGATATATTGGCTAATCTTATTTGGCACTGGTGTATTACAAGAAACATTTGGGTTTCAGCTATCTACCTACCAGGTAGATTCAACATGGTGACAGACACCAGGTCACACAAATTCAATGACAACACAGAATGGATGTTGAATCACGATGTATTTAATGATATTGTTGTTCGGTATGGGATGCCAGATATCGATTTGTTTGCATCCAGACTCAATCACCAGTTACCTAAGTATGTTTCATGGGAACCAGACCCTGGGGCAGTAGCGGTAGATGCATTCTCGCTACACTGGGGTGGAATGTTTTTATATGCATTTCCCCCATTTTGCCTCATCATTCGGTGCTTGCTCAAGATCAAGCAGGACTCTGCCTCAGGAGTTTTGGTGGTACCCGACTGGCCTACACAGCCATGGTTCCCTCTCGTTTTGGAGATAATAACACAGCCTCTTATGGCTGTCCCGAAACGTAGTGACCTACTGGTGCACCCTGTAACTTGGGATCAACATCCATTACATGACCGTATTGATCTGTTAATTTGCAGATTCTGAGGAGGCCATACCTGGGGCTTGGACTATCTGATCGTATCGTGGTTGTGATCACTGGAGGGATAGTACCAAAAAACAGTACATCTCTCATGTCAGGAAATGGGAGGTGTTCTGCTTACGGGGGAACATTACATATCACACGGCATGCATCTCAGATGTGCTAGAATTTCTGTCAACGCTATATTTTGATGAAGGGTTGAGCTATAGTGCCATCAATAGTGCCAGGAGTGCCCTGTCATCATACTTGTGGCTGGGGTCGGAACAACATTCTGTTGGATCTCACCCTTTAATATCCCGGTTTATGAAGGGTATTTTTAATTCCAATCCCCCCAGGCCCAGGTATTCTGAAATCTGGATTGTGAGCCTGGTACTCACGCTGCTTCGCCAGTGGGCTCCAGCCACATCCCTGTCTTTGCCCAAAATCACCCTAAAGGTGGTTATGCTCATGGCGCTGGTTTCAACGCAATGGGTCCAGACGTTGCAGAGGCTGCGACTGGACAGGATGGTATCATCTGGGAATAACATTACATTTTACATTTATGAGTTAATTAAGCAGAGCAGACCAGGGGTGTCAGGGTTCAAGCTTATTTTTTCAGCATACCCCACGGATTTATGACTGTGTGTAGTGTTGCACTTGCAATATTATATCAAGGTCACCAAGAGCCTCAGAGGTTCGCAATCAGCATTATTTATTAGCCACAAAAAGCCGCATATGAAAGTGTCGGTTCAGACCATTTCAAGGTGGCTTAAACAGGTTCTGGTTTGTGCAGGACTAGACACTGACAATTTTAAATCTCACTCCACCAGGGCGGCATCAATGTCAGCAGCGAGGGCAATGGACGTCCCTCTCGACCATATCCTCGCGGCCGCAGGATGGTCAAATGAACTGACTTTTCAAAGGATCTATAACAAACCGCTTACCGAACCGGGGGTATTCGCTCATTCTATTTTAAGTTCTGTTTCATAGGTTCCCCCTGGGAGAGAGGGGTCGCTATTGTTTTTCTTTGTTAAATAAACCATTAACAGATTCAAATCAATGCCATGGTTCAATGAATTGTTTATTATTCACTCATCCTGGGTCAATTGATGCAGTGAGACGCCTGGATTCGTATCCACGGCATGAAATCACAGAGCTTTGAAATCTTCACGGAATCACTCACGTGACTCCGAAGTAAAATAGTAAGATTAAACGAGAACTTACCAGTTTGAAGTTTGATCTTTATTTTATGAGGAGTTACGATGAGCGATTATGTGCCCACCGCTCCCATCCCTCATATCACAAAGGTCTGGTAGTTCTAGGTTTCTAATCTTACTATGTTACTTCAATTACTGTTATCTGTGATTTCACACCGCTGCTTTGAAGATTGACACGCATGCGGACTGGTGGGGTTCTTCACGTAATCGCTCATCGTAACTCCTCATAAAATAAAGATCAAACTTCAAACTGGTAAGTTCTCGTTTAATCTTACTATTCTTTACTCCTTGTACACCCACGACTGTGCGGCCATGTACAAATCTAATTCAATCTTCAAATTCGCAGACGACACCACCATTGCAGTATCAAATACGGATTGAGACGGAGTACAGGAAGGAGATCGAGAACCTCGTGTCCTAGTGTCGGGACAACAACCTTTCAATGTCAGCAAGACAAAGGAGGTAGTGATCGACTTCAGGAAGTGAAACAGTGCACATACCACAGTTTGCATTGATGGCACTGAAGTAGAGATGGTTGAAAACTTCAAATTCCTAGGAGTCAATATCACCAACAACTTCTCCTGGACCACCCATATTGATGCAATGACCAATAAAGCATACCAACGGGCATAAGGTATAGAAGTGTGAAAACTCACTCCTCCAGATTCAGGGACAGTTTCTTCCCAGCTGTTATCAGGCAACTGAATCATTCTACCTCAACCAGAGAGCAGTCCTGAATTACAATCTACCTCGTTGGTAATCCTCGGACTATCCTTGATTGAACTTTGCTGGCTTTACCTTGCACTAAACTTTATTCCCTTATCGTGTATCTATATTGTAGAGACACAATTGTAATCGTGTATTGTATTTCCGCTGACTGGATAGCATGCAACGTCAGTACATGTGGCAATGAACTAAATTGTAACTGTAGTCATGTACCTGTCCAAATGTTCCTTAAACCTTGCGATAGTATCTGCCTCAACTACCTCCTGTGGCAGCTCGTTCCATACACCCACCTCCCTTTGTGTAAAGAAATGACCCATCAGGTTCCTACTAAATCATTCCCCCATCACCTTAAACCTATGTCCCTTAGTTCTCAATTTCCCCTACAATGGGCAAGAGGTTCTGTGCGTTTACCCAATCAATTAGTAGTGGCGCAGCGGTAGAGTTGCTGCCTTACAGTGCCAGAGATCTGGGTTCAATCCTCATTATGGCTGCTGTCTGTACGGAGTTTGTACGTTCTCCCTGTGGCATTGTCAGTTTTCTCTGAGATCTTCAGTGTCCTCCCACACTCGAAAAACGTACAGGTTTGTAGGTTAATTGGCTTGGTATCAATGTAAAAATTGTCCCTAGTGTGTGTAGGATAGTGTTAACATGCGGGTATTGCTAGTCGGTATGGACTCAGTGGGCCAAAGGGCCTGTTTCCATGCTGTATCTCTATACTAAATCTAAACTAATTCCTCTCATGATTTTATAAACCTCTATAAGATCTGCGCTCCAAGGAATTAAGTACTAGCCTGCTCAAACTCTCCCTGTAGCTCAGTCCCTCAAGTCCTGGCAACATCCTCATAAATCTGCTCTGCACCCTTTCCAGCTTGACAACATCTTTCCTATCACATGGTGCCCAGAAATGATAACAATACTCTCAATTGTCCACTTACATTTCAGAAGGCTTTGGGTTTAAAAGTATAAATCCAGAGATTTGTGTGTAAGATTCTCTCACTCTATAAGATCCAGGCTGGCATTCCTAGGCAGATTACAGGGGCTGTGTTGCCCTTGGGGTACCCGGACATGGCGTCGAAGGATGAGAAGCCAAAGCAAGAAGTGGAAGCCAAATAACCGAACGGAAAAGAAGCCGAAAAGCCAAATAACCGAAAGGGCGAGTGGCCTGAATCCAAACTAACCAAAAGGGCGGGACGCCTAAAAGCAAACTAACTTAAAGGGCGGGATGCCTAAAAGCCAACTAACCGAAAGGCTGCATCGCCTAAAGCATACTCACGAATGGACATGTCAATCAAATAACGGACATGATGTCGCCGGGGAGGCGGGACTTGTCAGCGATTGGTCCAGATCCCCGCGTCCATCACATCACTGGCCGGTGGAGATGGGAGGGTGGGGTTCATTTTCCCACACAAGCCATAGGTGACTGGGCACTCTGAACCCGAGCACCAAGTTATAAGTAGCAATGTTACAAAATTTTGAGATTTTAAAAATCAAGTCTGTAATTTATCCCATCAGATAAAGCATAAAAAGAAGTTTAATTTGACACCTAATTCACTTTCATATCTTCGGTATTAAAAAGGTTATGGCCATTTTCATACTCGGAAATTAGCATCTTGTTCCCTATTGCTTTTCCATTGAGTTAACACAAAAGCTGTGATCGAGGACAGTCAAAACCCCATAACTTTCTTAAAAATTAAGAGAACCTAAAGAAATTTTCAGTTATTATAGATTGAAGCATTCTGAAACAAATATGAAACAATCTTACTTAGATGACATGAAATTAAAGCATATATTTAGTTAGTTGCCTAATTGTAGCTAATTACAAAATTCAATTACTAGATCTAAACATCTATCAATTTCTTAAGAATAGATTAACATTTTTAAATAGCCTAAGTGTCCAAATAACATTCACACAAGAATTCACAATATAACATAATTTTTTTATCTCATTGTCATGGATTTACAGGCCAAATGGAAGAAATTGAATGTTTAATACCTGTAAATTAATGGGAATTTATATCATCTTGCGAGTGGGGATTTCTGGAACGCGATCATTTGGAACGTTCATTTGCGGTGAATTTAACCCCGTATTGGCATGAAAATTATTGCCGTTAGTTCAGGGGAAAAAATCACCGTGTCGCATGTAAAAATGTGAATTAAAGGCCTTTTAAGGAGAACGTTTATACATAAAAGTAAACCACTCGTTTACCTTTCCCGTGTGTGAAATCCGTCCCCGTTGTTGGCGTTGACGGGTTCAGAAGATGATTTTTAAATGATTCCAACGCTGAACTTGTCGGGAGATTTTTAAAACAAAATACTCAAAACGCCCCTCGGAACGATTCTTCAGCAAACGCTTGTACTCCAACAAAATATAATTCAGGACAAGGTAGGAGAAACCCGCGTTTTAACCCCGCCCCCCCCTTAAAGGCGCCAAAATCGCGCACACGGCCAGTGACAGAATTACAGCGCCGCTGAAGGCAAGTATTGTAACATACCTATTATAAGCACCCTCAGGACAGTCCCACTCTCCTACGGCCACGGCCGCCCTCCGCCTCGCCTCCCCCGTGCGGCTGCACTGTGACGGGCTGTGTGTCGGCAGCGCCGGGTGGAGCAGAGTTGTGGGACATGCTGGTCCCTCCACCTACCCAGAGTCACTGACCGCGATGCACCGCCATCGGACCCCAATCCCCACACCAGGGTGAATCCCGCCCCCCGCCCCCGACCCCCGACCCACACACGGGGTGATTCACCCCCAACCCGGCCGCGTGGACAGACGGCTCGGGGCATTGGCAGCTTTTAAAACATGGGGGGACACACAAATTCCCTGGTGGGCCGATGACAAGTGTGCATGACAACGAACAATTTTATCTCCTCCCACTCCCCGACAACAAGAGGCACGTTTTATTTATTGCCGTCTGGTTGCCTGCGTAACGCACACACAAGCTCCCACGCACAAAACACCAGATAATCTGTAAACTGTTTTAACTGAAGATGGACACAAAAAGCTGGAGTAACTCAGCGGAACAGGCAGCATCTCTGGAGAGAAGGAATGGGTGACGTTTCGGGTCGAGACTATTCTTCAGACCTGAAGACTGAGTCTGAAGGGTCTTGACCCGAAACGCCACCCATTCCTTCTCTCCAGAGATGCTGCCTGTCCCATTGAGTCACTCCAGCATTTTGTGTCTATCTTTGGTGTGACAGTTGTCTCATTTCATCGGCTTCATGTATTGCGCGCATGGAAGAGACGCTTTACATGCCGCTTGCATCTATTCATCCAAGTGTGCTCTTAATGAAAGCTCACATCTTTGCGAGGGAGGGATGGAATGGATGTAACTACCGGCTAAAGCAAAGGCATAGTTAGGACAGGGAAATAATCCCACCACTTAATTAACCAGGTTCCCGAATGTAAGAACTATTTATACATGTAACATTTTTGTTTTTAATGCCGAGTTAAAACCCTGTACTGTGGGAAGGGGTTGCAGCAGCTGGTTTCATAGTGCCTTTATTGTTGGTAGGTGTTGTCCTTTCACATGGACCGCTTACAACTTGGTGCTTGGGTTTAGAGTGCCCAGTCACCTATGGCTTGTGTGGGAAAATGACCCCCACCCTCCCGTCTCCATCGGCCAGTGAAGTGATGGACGTGGGGGTCTGGACCAATCTCTGACAAGTCCAGCCCCCCTGGCGACGTCATGTCTGTTATTTGACTTTTCAGCTGAGCAGCCATTCGGTTAGTTGGCGTGTAGGCGATGCAGCCTTTCGGTTAGTTGGCTTTTAGACATCCCGCCCTTTTGGTTAGTTTGCATTTAGGTGTCCCACCCTTTCGGTTAGTTGGCATTTCGGCTTCATACACTTTCGGTTATTTGGCGTTTCGACTTCGTTTCCGTTCGGTTATTTGGCTTCCACTTCTTTGCTTCGGCTTCTTGTCCTTCGACGCCACGTCCGCACACGGCCCTTGGGAATTCTGTTTTTCGGGTGAGACCATAAGCCGTGATGTTGTTCGGTGGATGTGGAAGACTCCATGTCACAATTTCGAACAATCCCAGGAGACTCCAGGATCATCCAGTCATGATCTCTTTGCTCCCTGTAGGACCTTGCTCTGAACAAAGTGGCAATTAAAAGACTTTTGGATAGGCACATGGATTTTCAGGGAATGGAGAAATATGGAATATGTACTGGCAGATAAGAGATGGTATTGGCTTGTTAATGCAACGTGTATCAAGATTACAGTAAAAAACATTGTTTTGCACGCTAGGACTTTATTCCTTATCCAGGCAAATAATATCATACATGAGTACATCAAGTAGTCCAAAAGTGAATGTAACCATAGTGTATATAGTTTAACAGCTGCAGAGAAAGTGCAGTCCAAATGTGGAAAGATTGCAACGAGGTTAATTGAAAGATCGAGAATTCATCCTTGGTATTTGAGAGGTCCATTCAAGAGTCTAATGTCAATTGGAAGTTGACCTTCACATTGTTCGGTGTTCGATGTTCTATGTTCAGTACAGACATTATGGGTTGAAGGGCCTGTTCCTGTGCTGTACTCTAAGTTCTATGTTCTATGTTCTACGTTTCCTACACTGATTAGGCATCAAACATAGCTCACTGGTTATAGAGTATATTAGGATCTCCACTGTATGAATGGTTTGTATGAATAGGGAGTTACATGGTAGCTGATCTTTATTTTTGATGCATCGAGAGTCAAGGGTAATTAATGGTCAATGCACATTGGGGTTGTCAATGGAAATGCACAGCTGCGCAACAGGTTTGTGAACATAGTACACAATAGGTAACATAATAAACAAACAAAAAAATAACTTCAATAAACTAATATAGTGCAAAACTAAGCAAAGGCCCAGAGCTCCTACTGCAACTTTCCACTAATTCCCATTAATTCCCACCAATACGTCTGTGCCTTGTTTACAATTAAAACTAGATCTATAACCCAGGATCAGTATTGAATTTGAACATTTGCCTCTTCATTACAGGGTGACTCCACAAATAGAGAGGCCAAGTGATCATCATAGAAATTTGCAGTACAGTGTAGGTTCATCCCTATTCCCAGTCCTCATCTATAGCCTTGTTGGTGGCATTTCAAGTTCTCCCCTAGATATCCTTGAAATGTGGTGAGATTTTCTAATTCCATCATCTTCTCAGGCGGCTGGTAATGGATTCCACCATTTGTCCTCATCTTCCCCTCATCCTTCCACCATTTAATTCCATCCCCCTTAGTTACACACACCTCTCGGCAGAATGAGCTTTGCAGCTGGAAGCAGTCAGCATTCTAGACTGAATGCTGCTGGTGAGTGTGTAAAAGGAAGGCAAGCACCAGTGGAGCAGCATGTTGGGGGCAGCTGGGTGGAGGATATGTGTGAGGCTTTTCCTCGAGAGGCTTGCTCTACTGAGGGTAAGTGTGAGGCTTTCACTAGAGGCTCAAGAGACTTGCTTTGTGGAGGGTGAGTGTGAGACGTTGACCCAAGAGGCTTTGTTGAGAGTGAGTCTGGGGGTAGGTGTTTGGCTCAAGAGCCTTCAGTGAAGAGAGCGATAGTAGGATACGGTACAGTCTGTGTTTTTATCTTTTTCACAAAATCTTGTTTGGCCCAGTGCAGTAGAGATGGCAGCTGGGGCAGTGGTGTACTCATCCTGCAGGAGGTGGGTTAGTTAGGGGTTCCTGAACACTACACCTGTGGGAGGTGTGTCCAAGTGCATCTCAGACAGTGTTAGGCATGGACGATTTAAGTCCAAGAGCTTGTTTCTGTGCTGTATGACGTTACGACTAATAATTCTTCCATCTCCATATAGTCGAGGCTTCTCATAGTAGTTGCAGTTGCCCTTTTCACCATATGTTTCCTTCAAGGTTTTTCTTGTTCAAGCTGCATTACAATTATAAATTAAAATTAGAGTCATAGAGTGATACAGTGTGGAAACAGGCCCTTCGGCCCAGCTTGCCCACACCGGCCAACATGTCCCAGCTACACTAGTCCCACCTGCCCACGCTTGGTCCATATCCCTCCAAACCTGTCCTGTCCATGTACCTGTCTAACTGTTTCTTAAATGTTGAGATAGTCCCAGCCTCAACTACCTCCTCTGGCAGCTTGTTCCATGCACCCATCACCCATTGTGTGAAAAAGTTACCCCTCAGATTCCTATTAAATCTTTTCCCCTTCACTTTGAACCTATGTCCTCTAGTCCTCGATTCCCCTACTCTGGGCAAGAGACTCTGCGCATCCACCCGATCTATTCCTCTCATGATTTATAAATTGTTTGAGTTTAGAGAGGAAATTATAACGTTTGCATTTATATAGGACCTTTAAAGAACACAGGATATCCCAAGACTTTACAGTTAAATATAACTTTTCAACTGTGATAATGTGGGGAATTCAGCTGCTTAGCAAATCTCTAAAATCTGTCATTAAGAAATAAGGGTGTTTTAGTGATATTGTTTAGTGATAGATATATGGATGAGGACACTGAGAAATCCATTAGAGAGAGCAAATGGAGCATTGGTAGAGTTATGGCACCTCTGTAACATTGCATTGAAAATCAACCAAAGTTACCTGCCCAAGTCTCTAGTGTGCATCTAAACCCGACAATCTATGGTTCAGAGATTTCTACACTGAGGCACTTTCGATATTTTCACACCCTACTGTTATACGTTGTCTTCTCATCTTCGATAACTGTTATCCTTCCTGCTGACCTGATATTCATCTGTACACTCTCGAGTACTGGATTAAATTAGTTTTGATGTTCACGGCCCTAGATAGAACAGTACAGCACAAGAACAGGCCCTTTGGCCCACAGTGTCTGTGCCGAACATGATGCCAAGACCATCACTTATCCACCTGCACATAATCCATATCCCTCCCTTCTCTGCATTTCTATGTGCCTATCCAAAAGCCTTTTAAGCACCACTATCATATCAGCCTCAACCGTATTCCAGATGCTCACTACCCTCTGGGTTAAAAAGACGCTCCACCCATCTCCTTTAAACTTTGCCCCTCTCACTTTAAAGCTATGCCCTCTAGTATTTGCTTTTTCCATCCTGGGGAAAAAGATTCTGATTGTCTACCACATCTATGCCTCTCATAATTTTATATACTTCCAACAGATCTCCCTGCAACCTCCAGCAATCCAGAGAAAACAATCCAAGTCTGCCTAACCTCTCCCTATGGCTAACACCCCCTAATCCAGGCATCGTTCTGGTAAACCTGCTATGCACCCTTTCCAAAGCCTCCACGTCCTTCCTGTATAGGGGCAACTAGAACTGCACACAATACTCCAAATATAGCCTAACCAAAGTCCTATAAAGCTGCATCATGATGAATGAAAGGATGCCAAGACATATAACCAACAAAGACTTACCTGTGCAAGGCCCAAATTCACAGCCAATTTGCAAATTCAATAAGGGATGGTTGGTAGGGGAAGGATGTACTGAAGTCTATTACTTCAGCATAGTGGGAGTACACTGTACTCAGTAATAACTGATGAGGTACTTGATGTTAACAGCAGGCTCACATGTGCAAAATGTTCAATTTGCCTTTTACACAATCGTCACCTTTAGTAATTAAATCATAATTATGTGAAAAAGAGCAAGGACTAAACACATGTTTTTCTTCCTGGGGAGATGATTCACAACATCTTGAAGCACAACCAGTTGTACAGTCCAAATTAACATGTAATGCAAGTAATATATTGCCATGTGAAGAACATTGCCAGATTGGGTTGAACATTGAAAATTAAACGGCACTACATATTAAAAGAAAGAAGTAAGCCTTATCCTCAATAAGTGGTGCCATTATTCCTGCTCACAGAGAACTAGCGACATTAATTGATTCTTTACTTTCGACTTTAGGGATTCAGCTTGGAAACAGGGCCTAAACAGGCGATTATCCCATGCACGAAACCTATCCTACATGTGAGGACAATTTACAGAAGCCAATTAACCATTGGGATGTGGGAGGAAACCAGAGCACCCCGGAGAAAACCCACGAGGTCACGAGGAGAACGTGCACACTCCATACAGACAGCACCCGAGGTCAGGATTGAACCCGGGTCGGTGGTGCTGTATGGCAGCACCTCTACCGCTGTGCCACTGGATCGCCCCTATATAATGTATTGTGTAGACAAATTTCATCAGTGCTAAATTAGCTATGGGGGAGCAATCAACACCACAAATAAGATGTAGACACAGGAATGGCAGATGCTGGTTTACAAAAAAAAGATTCAAAATGCTGGAGTAACTCAATGAGCCAGGCAGCATCTCTGGAGAGGATGGATGAATGACACTTCATGTCGTGACATCTTCAGACTGATTATAGCAGGATTGTACCCTAACCCTATTACAGTCAGACCGAAGAGAACCCCTGACCTGAAACATCACCTATCCATGTTCTCAGGAGATGCTGGCTGACCTGCTAAGTTACTCCAACACTTTGTGTCCACAAATAAGATGCTGGATTACATTGCCAAATCCAAATGTAAACTCCAAATCCAAAGTGTCTGATCAAATTGGACCTCAATGGTTTTGCTCTCCTAGTCAAAAGCTTTGCTCAAACCACCAACATGGCAACACTAATCTGCCAGCTGAGTTTGATTAGTACGGTTGTCAGGGGTTATGGGGAGAAGGCAGGAGAAAGGGTTTGAGAGGGAAAGATAGATCAGCCATGATTGAATGGCGGAGTGGACTTGATTGCCCCGTAAGGCCTAATTCTGCTCCTATAACTTATGAACTATGAGACTGCCTTCTAGTGTGACCTTGGAGCACAGGATTTGTGAAGTTATGTCGTTCGTTGCCTTTTTCTTGTGTTGGAAAAGGACAGACAAAGAAAGCATCAAAGTTTCGGAAATGTTACAGGGTGCCCTTTCATTCAGCCTGTGAATGTCAAAACTAATTTAATCCAGCACGTGAGATGGCACAAATGAATATCAGGTTTAGTTTTGTTTATTGTTATTGTCACGTGTACCGTGGTACAGCGTAAAGCTTGTTTTGTTGCATGATATCCAGTCAGCTAAAAGACTATACATGACTACAATCGTCAAACACTGTGTTCAGATACACGATCAAGGGAGCATAGTTACAGTAAGAAATGTTGCTGTTGAAATAAAGATTTAATGAGTGATTGCAGATCTACTTCTGGGATCAGCAGACAGAGAGTCACCTGGCTTGGGCGCCATCTTGGAACATTTACAGGAAGGATAACAGTTATCAAAGATAAGAAGGCAAGAACTAAGAGTGGGCGGCACAGTGGCGCAGCGGTAGAGTTGCTGCCTCTCAGCACCAGGGACCCTGGTTCGATCCTGACTATGGGTGCTGTCTGTACGGAGTTTGTACGTTCTCCCTGTGACCGCGTGCGTTTTACTCCGGGTGCTCCGGCCTCCTCCCACACTCCAAAGACGTGCAGGTTTGTAGGTTAATTGGCTTCTGTAAAATTGTTAAAATGTCCCCAGTGTGTAGGATAGTTCTTGTGTACTGGTTGGTGATCGCTTGCTCGCAATGACTCGGTGGGCTGAAGGGCTGAAGGGCCACTCTGTATCTCTGAACGAAACAAAATTAAAAATAAGTAAAGTGGCTCAGTGGGAGAAATCTCGGAAAAGATCGAGAGGAGAACTTTTCAAAATTAAAAGGTTTGGGATCATTGGATGGTCAGTGGATGGTGTGATGTGCAATCCATGTGCCCAACATTACGCCATATGAACATCAACAATCCCTCTTTACCGTATTTGTAAGTCTTGGACATGTTTGCAAATTGACTTGGACCTTTTCCTTCAATCTAACCTGCTGCTTTCTGCATGATTAATCGTGTTGCAATCAAAGATCTCCACGTGATTGTACATCACCCATCTGGTAATTCATGTGCATAAGTTCATAAGTATAGGAGCAGAATTAGGCCATTCGGCCCATCAAGTCAACTCCGCCATTGAATCATGGCTGATCTATCTCTCCCTCCCAGCCCCATTCTCCTGCCTTCTCCCCATAACCCCAGACACCCGTACTAATCAAGAATTGATCTATCTCTGCCTTAAATATATCCACTGACCTGGCCTCCACAGCCTTGTGTGACATTGAATGCCACAGATTCACCACCCTCTGACTAAGGAAATTCTTCCTCATCTCCTTCCTAAAGGAACGCCCTTTAATTCTGAGGCTATGACCTCTAGTCCTAGACTCTCCCACAAGTGAAAACATCCTCTCCACATCCACTCTATCCAAGCCTTTCACTATTCCATTGATGACTTGCACTGGGATGTGCTGCAACTAAAACCCCTGCTCCCAAAATCACACCACAACCAGTCTTAATCCCAGGGTCGGATGCCTTCATTCAAGAAGCGGATACTGCCAGGGCCACAGAAATGGAGGAACAGACATTAAACATAGATAAAAGGTTCATCAAAGGTTGATCTTCCTGAAAGTTGGCAAGTTATGATCTGGATGGAGATACACCTAGTTAGAAACATAGAAACATAGAAAATAGGTGCAGGAGGAGGTCAATCGGCCCTTCGAGCCAGCACCGCCATTCAATGATCATGGCTGATCATCCAAAATCAGTACCCCGTTCCTGCATTTTCCCCATATCCCTTGATTCCGTTAGCCCTAAGGGCTAAATCTAACGCTCTCTTGAAAACATCCAGTGAATTGGCCTCCACTGCCTACTATGGCAGAGAATTCCACAGATTCACAACTCTCTGGGTGAAAAAGTTTTTCCTCATCTAAATGGCCTACCCCTTAATACTTAAACTGTGACCCCTGGTTCTGGACTCCCCCAGCATGGGGAACATTTTTCCTGCATCTAGCCTGGCCAATCCCTTAAGAATTTTATATGTTTCTATAAGATACCCTCTCATCCTTCTAAATTCCAGTGAATACAAGCCCAATCGACCGATTCTTTCATCATATGTCATAGTTAGAGATTTAAGATTTTTATTCAGTGATGTTGGGATCTGTTTTTGCCTTGTTACACGAATACAACAAAACCCAATGCAAGATAGACACCAAATGCTGCAGTGATTCAGTGGGTCAGGCAGCATCTCTGGAGAAAAGGAATAGGTGACGTTTCAGAATGGAACCCTTCTTCAGATGGTGCCGAAGCCAATTTGTGGCCTATGGACTCGGTGGGCCGAAGGGCTTGTTTCTGCGCTGTATTTGTAAAACAATGACTAGAGAAGAGGTGACTATGACTGAGGGTAACTTGGGCATTGTGGGATGAACAGCTTCCTTCTATCCATGGTTCCATGACATCTGAAGCTGTGGGAAATAGATATATGAAACTGGCTGTTGTAAGCCGGTGGTCCTCCAAGTTTGCTTTTCCTCCGCGCATTGGGCACAGGGGTTCTGTTACACAGGGCGCTATCGGGACAGAATCATCTTGAACGCTCTCTTTTGAAAGTGTTTTGAAGATGGAGTGCAAGAGCTGCGGGCAGTATTCCAAACGTAACCAATAATTTACTGTGCAAATTAACTTGACCTAGACATTTTGTCCAATTACTTCATTAGGCTTGTTGATGCCATCTTGACATTGAATGGAATGCATTGATTTTGATCACGTTGACCCTGCCCAGTAATGAAATGATGGGGAAATCCTGACTCGAGAGGCCTGCTTCCAGAATATACAAGATTGAGGGTAATTGAAGTACTGAAACCTGGATAGCATCAATCACCCAATCCACCAGGCAAGCTGGAATGAATTCTCTCATTTAACCTCCAGTGGTCTACATTACATCTCAAGTATGTTAATACTTACCATCATGCACATTTTTTTGTTATTTTGCACACTATCATGTGCATGAAAAAGCCCTCCATTCCTTCTAAGTATTTCAAAGGTCTTGCCATGTAACTCTTGCAAACAATTACTTGAAGGAGCCTGGTTAAAACTCTGCCTTGCATTGCTGACCCTGGCTAATGAACAGTCCAGGCGCAAGATGTAAACAATTACGGCAGGAATACCTCTCTCCACCCGCTCTCACCAACGACCAACCCTTGCCCCAGACGTAAACTATTACCTCAACAAATTCAAACCACGTTTGCCAGCGCTACCCCACACTCCCATCTCATCAAGATATTTTGAAAGGAAATATTTATTCTCCATAGTGATTAGAAGGCACAACAGAGCACTAGGTTTGGCCGGCCAGCGTTCAGAAATACCTGGGAGACTGAATTATGTGCAGTTCCAATGAAAAAAACATTGTATGAATGGAAACTATACCGTGTTCTTTGACATTTCCCTCCTGCTTCTGAAAGACAACCATTTGCTATGACTCTTTGCTTTCTGTTTCTGAGCCAATTTATTATCCATTTTGCCACTGAGCTCTTTATTCCATGGGCTCCATTTTCCTTACTACCCTTTTATGTCAATGTCATCAAAACTCTGTTATTAACTCAAACTTATCAACGTGCTTATTTTTTTTCTAATAATATTTCTAAAATGTTCCCCACCACTGAAATTAAACTGTGGAGGAGGGAGTCTGAAATGGGGTCTCAACCCCAAAAACATCCACTATTCCTTTTCTCCAGAGGTGCTGCCTGACCCGCTGAGTTACTCCAGCTTTTGGAGTCAATCTTCACTGAAGTTAAACTGTCTGGCCTATCGTTGTTGAAAATATCTTTACAGCCGTTTCTGAGCAAGGTTTTTATATTTGCCAACATCCAGGCCTTTGACATCATTTACTTCAGAGTTTAGTGATGCAGTGTGGAAACAGGCCCTTCAGCCCATCGAGTCCGTGCCGACCAGCGATCACCCCATACACTAGCACCACACACTACACACAAGGGACAGCGAACAATTTACAGAGGCCAATTGAGTTACAAAAGCTGCACTTCTTTGGAGTGTGGGAGGAAACCGGAGCACCTGGAGAAAACCCACATGGTCACATGGAGAACATACAAACTCCGTACCTACAGCACCCGTAATCGGGATCGAACCCTGGTCTTCAGCGCTGTAAGACAGCACCTCTACCCTTATCCCTCATCATGTATCTGTACGCTGTGGATGGCTTGATTGTAATCATGTATTGTCTTTCTGCTGACTGGTTAGCATGCAGCAAAAGCTTTTCACTGCACATTACATGTGACAATAAACTAAACTAAACCTCTGTGTCACTGTACCACCCTCAATATATATTTGTAAACATTGTATATGTCTTTTGTATATATAGGAAGGATTAGAAAATTATGATACACCCTTCGGCAAACTCCACACTCACTTTCTTTGGCAATCTAGGTTGCATTCCATCCAGCTCAGTTGCCATTCACTTTAAGCAGAACCTCTCTTCGTAAGACATCCTTATCAGACCTGCACCAATGATGAGACTCACCTCATAGGAACCTAGAACATACGGCGGCACGGTGGCACAGCGGTAGAGTTGCTGCCTCACAGCGCCAGAGACCTGTGTTCAATCCTGACTACCGGTGCTGTCTGTATGGAGTTTGTACATTCTCCTTGTGACCATGTAGGTTTTCTCCGGGTGCTCCGGTTTCCTCTCACATCCCAAAGATTTTTTGTTTACTTGGCTTTGGTAGAATTGTAAATTGCCCCTAGTGCGTAGGATAGTGTCCCAGGGCGTTCATTGGTCGGCAACGACTCGGTAGGCTGAAGGGCCTGTTTCCGCACAGTATCTGTAAACTAAACTAAACATAGAACAGTACGGCTCAAGGACAGGCCCTTCGGCCCATAATGATTGTGTTCAATGCAATGCAATCTCTTATCTACCTGCACATAATCCAGACCCCTCCTTTCCCTGCTTATCACAAAGCCACTTAAATGCTACTATGGTGTCTGTTTCAACCACCAACCCAAGCTACATGTTTCAGGCACACAACACCCTCTGTGTAAAGAGGTTTCCCCTTCTCACCTTGAACCTATATCCTCGCAGATATCTTCTTTCTTCCTGGACCATAACTTTCATCCAGCTCTGCATTTTGTAGGTTTTATTATTTCTTTGTTTGTACTTTATGTCTCTAACTGCGCTTACCTCACAGAGTTTACATTTTGTGTAGGAAGGAACTGCAGATGCTGCTGGTTTAAACTGAAGATAGACACATAAAGCTGGAGTAACTCAGCGGGGCAGGCAGCATCTCTGGAGAGAAGGAATAGGTGACATTTCAGGACAAGACCCTGCAGATTTTATCGCTCCAGAGATGCTGCCTGTCCCGATGAGTTACTCCAGCTTTTCGAGTTTACATTTTGTTTGTTTGTGTTAACTGTCCCTGTCTTCATTTACCCATCAGCTGGTAGAGTTGCTGCCTCACAGCGCCAGAGACCTGGGTTCGATCCCGACCTTGGGTGCTGTCTCTGTGGAGTTTGCACATTCTCTCTGTGACCGCGTGGGTTTCCTCTGGCTGTTCCAGTTTCCTCCCACATTCCAAAGACGAGCTGGTTTGTAGGTTAATTGCACTCTGAAAATTGCCCCTAGTGTGTAGAGAGTGAATGAGAAAGTGGGAAACATAGGACTAGTGTAAATGGATGATCAATGATCGGTGTGGACTCGGTGGGCTGAAAGGCCAGCTTCCATGATGTATCTCCAATCTAGAATAAATTAAACTAATCGTTCTCAATAGACTATTCCCCTGAAAATAATGACTGTATTTTATCAGAGATATACCCTTTGTCCTACACAGCCTTCCATCACCCTCGCTGCAACTTATAACTAACTTGTCTCTTCATCCCCAGTCTGATAAAGTGTTGTTTACCTGAAATGTTAACTCTGCTTCTCCATGCATAGATGCTGCCTGATTGCAAAATAGTTACAACATTTTCTGTTTTTATTTCTAATACCTTCTTAAGACCCTGTATTAAACAAAGCCTTTCATTCACAGGCTTTCCAGTACAGGTGCATAAAGGAAATCAGGCTGGTCCAGAGCCAGGGCAGGGGATGGGTCTGTGGATTTGTGCAGGGTTTGGTGTCGTGACTAGTTGGCTATGTAGATGGGTCAGGCTGAGTGTCGGATGTTAGGGAGCATGGTTTGTTTCATTGTCCACTAATGGCTCATCTAGCCTATGATCATTGGTAGGTGTCGGTAGTTGGAAATAGGTCATAAGGTCATGTGATAGGAGTAGAATTAGGCCATTTGGCCCATCAAGTCTACTCCGCCATTCTATCATGACTGATCTATCTCTCCCTCCTAACCCCATTCTCCTGCCTCCTAACCACATTCTCCATAACCTCTGACACCTGTACTAATCAAGAATCTATCTATCCCCGCCCTAAAAATATCCACTGACTTGGCGTCTGTGGCAAAACATTCCACAAATTCACTACCCTCTGACTAAAAATTATCCTAATCTTCTTCCTAAAATAACGTCCTTTAATTCTAAGGCTATGACCTCTAGTGCTAGATTCTCCCACTAGTTGAAACCAAACTTATTTCCACACACCTCGACTCCATCCTATACCCCCTGGTTAAATCCCTCCCTACCTATGTTCAAGACACCTCAGACACTCTCTGTCGTCTCCGGGCATTCCGTTCTCTAGGCCCCCATCCCCTCATCTTCACCATGGACGTCCAGTCACTCTACACCTCCATCCCCCACCAGGAGGGTCTCATAGAAACATAGAAACATAGAAAATAGGTGCAGGAGTAGGCCATTCGGCCTTTCGAGCCTGCACCGCCATTCAATATGATCATGGCTGATCATCCAACTCAGTATCCCATCCCTGCCTTCTCTCCATACCCCCTGATCCCTTTAGCCACAAGGGCCACATCTAACTCCCTCTTAAATATAGCCAATGAACTGGCCTCAACTACCTTCTGTGGCAGAGAATTCCACAGATTCACCACTATCTGTGTAAAAAATGATTTTCTCATCTCGGTCCTAAAAGACTTCCCTCTTATCCTTAAACTGTGACCCCTAGTTCTAGACTTCCCCAACATCGGGAATAATCTTCCTGCATTTGGCCTGTTCAACCCCTTAAGAATTTTGTAAGTTTCTATAAGATCCCTCCTCAGTCTTCTAAATTCTAGCGTGTACAAGCCGAGTCTATCCATTCTTTCTTCATATGAAAGTCCTGCCATCCCAGGAATCAGTCTGGCGAACCTTCTCTGTACTCCCTCTATGGCAAGAATGTCTTTCCTCAGATTAGGAGACCAGAACTGTACACAGTACTCCAGGTGTGGTCTCACCAAGACCCTGTACAACTGCAGTAGAACCTCCCTGCTCTTATACTCAAATCCTTTTGCTATGAGCCCTGCCTCCTATTGGAGCCCTATTGCTCAAAGCCCTCCGGTTCTTCCTCGACCGGAGAACCAACCAATCCCCGTCTACAGATACTCTCCTCCGCCTAGCGGAGCTGGTCCTTACCCTTAATAACTTTTCGTTTGACTCCTCCCATTTCCTCCAAATACAAGGCGTAGCTATGGGCACGCGCATGGGCCCCAGCTACGCCTGCCTCTTTGTAGGGTACGTCGAACAATCCTTGTTCGAGACATACCAGGGCCCCATCCCCGACCTCTACCTCCGCTACATCGACGAATGCATTGGTGCTACCTCCTGCACCCACACACAACTAACTGACTGACATCATCCGCTTCACCACTAACTTCCATCCAGCACTCAAATAGACCTGGACTATTTACGACACTTCCCTACCATTTCTTGACCGCACTATCTCCATCGCAGGTGATAGACTTCTGACCGACATCCACTATAAACCCACTGACTCCCATGGCTATCTAGACTACACTTCTTCCCACCCTGCTTCCTGTAAGGACTCCATCCCCTTCTCCCAATTCCTCCGTCTATGTCGCATCTGCTCCCAGGTTGAGGTGTTCCACACCAGGGCATCGGAAATGTCCTCATTCTTCAGGGAACGGGGGTTCCCCTCCCCTACTATAGATGAGGCTTTCACCAGGGTCTCTTCAATACCCCGTAATACTGCTCTCTCTCCCCATCCCACCACTCATAACAAGGGCAGAGTCCCCCTAGTCCTCACCTTTCACCCCACTAGCCGTCACATACAACAAATAGTCCTCCGTCATTTTCACCACCTCCAATGTGACCGCACCACTCACCACATCTTCCCATCTCCCCCCCTGTCTGCTTTCCACGAAGACCGCTCCCTCCGTAACTCCCTGGTCAATACTTCCCTTCCCTCCCGCACCACCCCCTCCCCGGGCACTTTCCCTTGCAACCGCAAGAGATGCTACACTTGTCGCTTTACCTCCCCCCTCAACTCCATTCAAGGACCCAAGCAGTCGTTCCAGGTACGACAGAGGTTCACCTGCATCTCCTCCAACCTCATCTATTGCATCCGCTGCTCTAGATGTCAGCTGATCTACATCGGTGAGACCAAGCGTAGGCTTGGCGATCGTTTCGCCGAACACCTCCGCTCGGTCCGCATTAACCAACCTGATCTCCCGGTGGCTCAGCACTTCAACTCCCCCTCCCAGTCTGAATCCGACCTTTCTGTCCTGGGCCTCCTCCATGGCCAGAGTGAGCAACACCGGAAATTGGAGGAGCAGCACCTCATATTCCGCTTGGGCAGTCTGCACCCTAGCGGCATAAACATTGACCTCCAATTTCCGGTGGCCCTTGCTGTCTCCTCCCCTTCTCAGCTCTCCCTCAGCCCTCTGGCTCCTCCTCTTCCTTTCTCCTTTCTTCTCCCCACCCCCCCCCCCACCCTACATCAGTCTGAAGAAGGGTTTCAGCCCGAAATGTTGCCTATTTCCTTCGTTCCATAGATGCAGCTGCACCCGCTGAGTTTCTCCAGCACTTTTGTCTACCAGTTGAAACATCCTCTCTGCATCCACTCTATCCAAGCCTTTCACTGTTCTGTATGTTTCAATGAGGTCCTCCCTCATTCTTCTAAACTCCAGCGAGTACAGGCCCAGTGCCAACAAACGCTCGTCACAGGTTAACCTACTCATTCCTGGGATCATTCTTAGCTGGTAGTTGGGGAGATCAATAGTAGTTGGACAGGAATCTCAGACCCAAGGGACATTGAGGTAAGTAAATGACATAATGGAGTACTACTTGAGTCAGGGCCTTGTCTATAGTTACAGAGGCAGCTTCCTCTGTAGAGTTGTAGATTAGTAGTGCTGAACTACTATCTACCCCATGGGTGACCCTCAGACTATCTTTGATCGGACTTTACTGGCTTTACCTTGCATTAAATATTATTCCCTTATCATGTATCTATACACAGTAAATGGTTAAATTATAATCATGTATTGTCTCTCTGCTGACTGGGGAGCACGCAACAAAAGCTTTTCACTGTACCTCAGAACAAATGACAATAAACGAAACATCCTTTCAGTTGCATAGCAGTTTCACTGGGTGTTACTGTGGGCCCGATCACTGGAGCCACTGCCTCACAGACCTGCACATCTAACTTCAAACCTGACCTCCGGTGCTGTCTATGTGGAGTTCGCATGTTCTCCCTGTGACCTGAGGGATTTTCTCCGGGTGCTCCGCTTTCCTCCCACATCCCAAAGACGTGTTTTTGGTAGGTTAATTGGACAATGGAAATTGGCCTGAGTGTGTAGGCGTGTCGTAGAAAGTGGGGGAGTTGGCGAGATGGTAAGATTGGCATTAACGGATGGGTGTTAGGCAGCACGGACCTGATGGGCCGAACGACCTGTTTCTACACTGGAACTCCCGAGGATTCTTTGGCTCCCAGTGTGTTGGCGGCATAGTGCTCCACAGAGCAGCCACATGCCGGTAAACATGTCTGTATGTCCACTTAGGGAACAACGAATAGAACCTTTCTGATGCATGATTTTGCTGCTTCTGATTTGCATTCTTGTTTCATTTGTCATATCAATTGGATTGAAGTTTGTGATCCAATTCCTCGACACAGGGATATTAATTTATTTTAGTTTAAAGATACAGTCTGAAAGCAGCCCTCCTGCCCACCAATTCCGCGCTGACCAACGATCACCTGTACGTTAGTGTGTAGGAAGGAACTGCAGATGCTGGTCTAAACCAAAGATAGACACAAAATGCTGGAGCAGCTCAGAGGGACCGGCAGCATCTGTGGAGAGTAGGAATGGGTGACGTTTTGGGTGGAGACCCAGGTCACGACCCCAAACGTCATCCATTCTTTCTCTCCAGAGATGCTGCCTGTCCCACTGTGTTACCCACAAGCTAGTTCTATGTTATTCCAGTGTCGCACCCTGCACACCAGGGGGCAATTTACAGAAGCCAATTAACCTACAAACCTGCTTGTCTTTGGAATGTGGGAGGAAACCGGAGCACCCTGGTGCTGGGAAAACCCACGATGTCACGGAGAGGATGTGTAATCTCGGTACAGACAGCAGCCCTGGTCAGAATCGAGCCTGGGCCTCTGGTGCCGTGAAGGGGCAACTCTATCGCTGCGCTGCTCACATGGTAAGCAACCACTAAGAAAGATGGTTCAGCCAAACGGAGTGACTGGAAATGTTACAGGGCAGTTTATGACGGTGGTTGAAGGCTAAATCTAACCTCTTACCTAGGCCGAGCTGGAGGCCACTGTGATTCATCTGAGATTAGACATAGAATAAGCAGGGTAACAACAAGGGAAAACTGTCAGCTGAATGCCTTCTGTACTTCTCTACACGTTGTGGACTCAGGAGTGACTCGGGAGGGGCTCCTGTTTTCGCGCGGTTTCGCTTTCGCGCGGCAGTTGTGTGCTGACCACCGTTGTGGCCAGACGTGTTTGTAAGAACCTGTGAACCAAGAGGTTATTTTCAAACTAAATAAGTTAATAAAACTTGGTTGTCGTTCTTGCGACCGCCAAATTGGTGACCCCGACCTGTCTAGCCGTCGTTAGACAAGCAAAGATCATGCAGGAAGACTACGTTCCAGCAGAATTGGCCGGCACGAGGCAAGGCTCACCGGGCTTCAAACTACCTTCGTCTTGGCCGGATCAACCTCAGATGTGGTTCGCCCACGTTGAGGCACAGTTTCACCTACACCACATTATTGCGTACGACACCATGTATTTACATGTGGTAGGACCTCTGCCACAGGACTGCGCCTCGAGGCTGTTGCCTTACATCAGAGTCCCGCCCACGATCGCTAAGTACGAAGGTCTGAAGGCCCTCCTGCTCCACACCTTCAGTCTCAGCCGCAGAGACAGGGCGGCGAAGATCCTACACATGGACAGTGTTGGCGATTGGCGGCCATCCACCATCATGGCAAAGATGCTAGCCCTGATGGACGGGCACCTAGAGGCGTTCCTAGAGCAGATGCCCCACGAAGTTCGCCTGATGCTCGCCGGGGCTGATTTCAGCGATCCCCACCACCTCGCGGTGAGAGCTGACGAGTTGTGGGCCCACAGACGGCGGGACGTTTGTGCCTTCACCCGCTCACCCGTCACGGCGCGGGTGCAACCGAGACGACATCGGGAGGAAGAGGAAGCCCAGCCCAGTGCCGAAAAAACATCGCCGCTACCGGTGGTCTACAGCTGATGACGTTGGTGCTACTACCATCTTCGCTATGGTACCGAAGCCCGAAGATGCCGGAGCCCCTGCTCGTATCAGGGAAATGCCTCGGGCCAATCGCCCATAGAGGCGAATGCGATCGGCCCAAACGAACGCCTCTACGTCCGTGATAGCCACTCCGGCCACCGTTTCCTGGTGGACTCCGGTGCCATAGCCAGCATCCTGCTGCCGACCGCCCGAGATACCCACGTCGGTAAGGTAGGACCCGTCCTCTCGGCCGTCAGTGGGAGTGACATTCGCAGTTACGGGAAGCGGACCCTGGACTTAAATTTCAACTCCCACCAGTATAGGTGGAAGTTCACCGTTGCTGACATCGCCCAACCGATATTGGGGGTCGATTTCTTGCGGGCGTTCTCCCTGTTAGTCGATGTGCGAGGCGGGCGCATGGTTCCAGTGTCGGACCTGTGCCCTGCCAATCCGCGCAAGTCGTCCACGCCCCAACAGCAACTCGACGAGGTAGCTGAGATCCAGCAACCTTTCGCAGCCCTGCTCGCCGACTTCCCAGGTTTGCTCACGCCCCGGTTCGATGGGTCCGTGCCCTGTCATGGCGTGGTCCACCACATTCCCACCGAGGGTCCACCGGTACACGCCCACACGCGCCGTCTCCCACCCGATAAACTGCGCATCGCACGAGACGAGTTCCAGCTTATGGAGGACATGGGGATTGTCCGGTGGTCGGATAGCCCTTGGGCTTCCCCGTTACACATGGTGCCCAAAGCATCCGGGGGTTGGAGGCCTTGCGGCGATTACAGGCGTCTCAACGCCGTAACCACAAAAGATCGGTACTCAGTCCCGAATATCCAAGATTTCTCGGCTCATCCGGAGGGCGCAACCTTCTTCTCGAAGGTCGACCTTATCCGCGGGTATAATCAGATTCCGGTCCATCCCGACGACATCCCTAAGACGGCCACCATCCCCCCTTTTGGCCTTTTCGAATGGCTAAGAATGCCTTTTGGCCTGAAGAACGCCGCTCAGGCGTTCCAAAGGTTAATGGATCAGGTCGGTCGGGGTTTGCCGTTAATATTCATCTATCTCGATGATATTCTGGTGGCCAGCAGCTCGCAGGCAGAGCACGTCAGGCATCTCCGCCTGCTCTTCGAACGGCTGCGCAAACACGGGTTGGTGATCAACCCTGCGAAGTGCCAGTTTGGATTGCACTCCATTTCCTTTTTGGGTCACAGCATCACCTGCCACGGCGCACAGCCGCTGCCAGAGAAGGTGGACGCAATCCGTCGCTTCCCGAGGCCACTATCTGTCAAGGGCCTGCAAGAAATCATCAGAATGGTCAATTTCAACCACCGATTTGTCCCGTCAGCAGCCGCCATCATGCGGCCATTGTTCCAGTTTCCAGCAGGCAAGCCTAAGGACCTGGTCTGGTCCAAGGAGGCAGGGATAGCTTTCGAGGGGGTTAAGACAGCGTTGGCCAACGCCACTATGCTGGTACACCCTAGGGCATCGGCCCTAATGGCCCTCACCGTGGACGCATCTGACGTCGCGGTAGGTGCTGTCCTCGAACAGCGGGTAGGTAGCCGCTGGGTGCCACTGCCGTTTTTCAGCAGGCAGCTGCGGGCCCCCGAGATCAAGTACAGCGCTTTCGATCGGGAGCACCTCGCGCTTTACCTAGCGATCCGCCATTTCCGTTATTTCCCGGAGGGGCGCGCTTTTACCGCATTCATGGACCACAAGCCACTCACATTCGCTTTGAATAAGGTGTCCGGTCCCTGGTCCGATGGGCAACAGCGGCACCTCACCTACATATCCGAATTCACGTCTGACATTCGGCATGTGACAGGGAAGCTGAACGTTGTGGCTGATGCGCTGTCCCGTTCGGCAGCCTCTGAGGTTTCCGCTTTAAGACTAGGTGTGGATTACGCGGAACTGGCCGCTGCCCAAAAGGCTGGGGGAATACCGCAATGCTGAATCGGGCCCTAAATAGGCTGATGCCGGCATGGGGGATTACCGCAATGCTGAATCGGGCCCAAAAGGCTGATGCCGGCATGGGGGAATACCGCAATGCTGAATCGGGCCCTAAATAGGCTGAGGTGCCCTGCGGCACTGCCGGCGTGCGGGTCCTTTGTGATGTCTCGACGGGCAAAGCCCGCCCGATTGCCTGGAGGCATTGGATTTGCGACACCATCCACATGCTAGCTCACCCGTCCATTCGCGCCACCTCTGCCCTGGTCATGGCCAAGTTCGTCTGGCACGGGTTACGAAAGCAGGTCGCAGTATGGGCCCGCTCTTGTGTCCCCTGTCAGACTTCCAAGGCAGAGGCATGTGCGCCCGCCCGTGCAGGATTTCGCTGTTCCGGACGGCAGGTTCCTACACATCCACGTTGACCTGGTGCGTCCCTTGCCGTGTTCGAGTGGGGCTACTCACTTACTCACTATCGTAGACAGGTTCACCAGGTGGGCGGAGGCAATACCGTTAACTGATACCTCCGCTGAGGCTTGTGCACGGGCCATTGTCTCCCATTGGATCGCTCGTTTCGGGTTCCCTTCAGATATTACTACCGATTGTGGGGCCCAGTTCACGTCCTCCCATGTGGTGCGGTTTGGCGCAGCTGTACGGCGCGAAGCTGCACCAGACCACCGCGTATCATCCGGAGTCGAATGGTTTAGTCGAGCGGTTTCACAGACACCTTAAGTCGGTGTTGAAGGCTCGGCTCACCGGCCCCGATTGGGTTGACCAGTTGCCCTGGGTTCTCCTAGGCATCAGAACTACGCCTAAGGAAGACCTCGATGCCTCCTCGGCCGAGCTGGTTTACGGCTCGGTTTTGCGGGTATCTTGGATTTTCTGCCCGTCACCCGTGATCAGGAGGTCCCGGCTTCAGCAGTGCTAGCTGACCTTCACGAGCAAGCGCACGCTTTGGTCCTGGTTCCCTCTTCCCGACACGGGTCGTCCGCTTATGTTTTCCTTCGTAGGGATGCTCACCACTCGCCATTACTGCGGGTGTACGAAGGTCCACGCAGGGTGCTGAGGACTGGTACCTCGACGTAGCAGGGAGGAGTTTGTCTCCATCAACCGTCTTAAGCCAGCCCACGCCGACGAGGATAGCCTGGTGGCGGTGCCCCGTTTTGCCACCCTCTGCACCTGTTACCCCCGGTTATGTTTCGCCGGTCCCCTCTGTTACGCCCGTCCCTCGTTCACGTTTGTCGCGCCACTCTGGTTCTGTTTTGCCGGCCCCTAATGTTACGCTCGCCCCGCGACCTCGGACTACGCGTTTCGGTCGAACCGTCCATTTACCCGTGCGTTTCCGTACCGCGGATTCTGGGGAGGGGGCCATGTAGCGGCGCCTGCCTGAGCTCGCAGATATCGAACCCGGCATTCGGAAGCCGCGGCCACGTGACTCGGGAGGGGCTGCTGTTTTCGCGCGGTTTCGCTTTCGAGCGGCAGTTGTGTGCTGACCACCATTGTGGCCAGACGTGTTTGTAAGGACCTGTGAACCAAGAGGTTATTTTCGAGATAAATAAGTTAATACAACTTGGTTGTCGTTCTTGGAACCGCCAAAGCGTTTTTATTTCATATCAAAATAACTTTATTGTGTGGAGGCTGCAGCATAGCAGGGTTAAAATACTGTGCAGTTAAGGGCGGCACGGTGGCGTAGCGGTAGAGTTGCTGCATTACAGCGCCAGTGACCTCGGTTTGATCCTGATTACAGGCGCTGTCTGTATGGAGTTTGTACGTTCTCCCCGTGATCTGCGTGGGCTTTCTCGGAGATCTTCTGTTTCCTCCCACATTCCAAAGACGTACAGATTTGTAGGTTAATTGGCTTGGTATGTATGTAAAATTGTCTCTAGTGTGCGTAGAATAATGTTAAGGGCCTGTCCCACTTACGCGACCTTTACAGGCGACTGCCGGCACCCGTGATAGGTCCCCAAAACTTTCAACATGTTGAAAATTCAGCGGCGACCAGAAAGACGCTACGACTCTTTGGAGACCTCTCACGACCAATGTAGGTATGTTACAATACTTGCCTTCAGCGGCGCTGTAATTCTGTCACTGGCCATGTGCGCGATTTTGGCGCCTTTAAGGGGGACGGGGTTAAAGCGCGGGTTTCTCCTCCCTTGTCCTGAATTATACTTTGTTGGAGTACCAGCTTCTCTGGAAGAAGCGTTCCGAGTGCCGTTTTGCGTAGTTTGTTTTAAAAATCTCCCAACAAGTTCAGCGTTGGAATCATTTTAAAATCATCTTCTGAAGCGTCAACGCCAACAACGGGGACGGATTTCACACAAGGGAAAGGTAAACGAAAGTGCTTTATTTTAATGTATAAACGTTCTCCTTAAGAGGCCTTTAATTCACATTTTTACATGCGACACGGTGATTTTTTCCCCCGAACTAACGGCAATAATTTTCATGCCAATACAGGGTTAAATTCACCGCAAATCAACGTTCCAAAAGATCGCGTTCCAGAAATCCTCACTCGCAAGATGAATTAAATGCCCATTAATTTACAGGTATTAAACATTCAATTCCTTCCATTTGGCCTGTAAATTCATGAAAATTAGATTTAAAAATTATGTTATATTGTGAATTATTGTGTGAATGTTATTTGGACACTTAGGCTATTTAAAAATGTTAATCTATTCTTAAGAAATTGATAGATGTTTAGATCTAGTAATTGAATTTTGTAATTAGCTACAATTAGGTAACTAACTAATTATATGCTTTACTTTCATGTCTTCGAAGTAAGATTGTTTCATATTTGTTTCAGAATGCTTCAATCTATAATAACTGAAAATTTCTTTCAGTTATCATAATTTTTAAGAAAAGTTATGGGCTTTTAACTGTCCTCGATCACAGCTTTTGTGTTAAGTCAATGGAAAAGCAATAGGGAACTAGATGCTAATTTCTGAGTATGATAATGGCCATAACTTTTTTAATACTGAAGATATGAAAGTGAATTAAGTGTCAAATTAAACTTCTTTTTATGCTTTATCTGATGGGATAAATTGCAGACTTTATTTTTTAAATCTCAAAATTTTGTAACATTGCTAAACAATGGTGACCCCTGGCGACATGTCGCGGGTGACCTCTCACGACCATAGGTGACCTCTCATGACCATACCGCCTGTAAGGTCGTGAGAGGTCTCCTATGGTCGTGAGAGGTCTCCAAAGAGTCGTTGCGTCTTTCTGGTCGCCGCTGAATTTTCAACATGTTGAAAATTACGGTGACCTATCAGGGGTGCCAGCAGTTGCCTGTAAAGGTCGCGTAAGTGGGACAGGCCCTTTGGTGAGCGGGAATCGCTGGTCGGTGTGGAGTCAGTGGGTCGATGGGCCTGTTTCCGCACTGTATCTCTCTACTAAACTAAACTAAAGTTTGATAAAGCTTCAGTGAATACAACAACCCTGGGAATCTCTTTGTCTCATTGGTCACTAATACCTGTCATATAATATGTCATGTAATATACTAGGAATGGTTATTAGATTCTAACATGTAACTGTTACTGGTAACTAATACTTACGAGAATGTATGAAGTTTGTATTGGCTATAAATACTATCAGAATGTACTTTGATTGGTAAATCCATATGTCAATAAGAAAGTAGGTAGCGTACAAGATTCCAATTGATGAAATGTCTGTATACAAATTGCCATTCGTCCAGATGGATTCAGAGCAGTGTGGCATTTGTAACTGTGCTGCTCTCCTGTGCACAAATAAATAAAGTGTGTCGGGAAAAGAGTACAAATTGTTTGAGTCCAATATTATTCGGCGACATTCGGGCGGCATGGTGGTGTAGCGGTACAGTTGCGCCAGAAACCCGGGTTGGATCCTGACTACGGGTGCTTGTAGGTACGGAGTTTGTATGTTCGCCCGTGACTGCCGTAGGATTTCTCCGGGTGCTCTGGTTTCCTCCAACACTCCAGAGATGTACAAGCATGTAGGATAATTGGTTTTGGTATAATTGTAAATTGCCCCTAGTATCTGTACACTATAAATGACTCGACTAATCATGTATTGCCTTTCAGCTGGCTGGATAGCACGCAACAAAAGCTTTTCACTGTACCTCGGCACAGGTGACAATAAACTAAACTGACACTGAACTGCAACTAGTGTGTGTTGGACAGTGCTAGTGTGTGGGGGTCGCTGGTAGGTGCAGACCCGATGGGCCGAAGGGCCTGTTTCTGCAATTATTCTCTAAACTAAACTAAACTAAACTAAACGATTGTATTTAAACGGTGTTGAGCTGTCATTATTAAGTTAAGACTAAAGGAGCAGAGGAATTGCACATTTTAAATCTTGAAGTAAATCAGAGGACAAAATGAAAAGTAGTTTCTATTTTACCCCGTGTGCAGATTTACAGAGGGAGGCTGCACGTTTAATTTGTGGCGTGCAGTCAGCCGACAGGCAAGAGAAGGATCCCTTATTTGCCAACAAGCTTTCGCTTGTAACTTCTCGCAACTGAGGAACCATAGACGCCCCTCCAGGTATGGCTGACAAAATTCCCACTGCCTGGACTATTAATTCCTTTATATAAATCAGGGAGCCAGCAGCTTGATTTTTTATTCCATCAATCAGTGAAAATCAGAACAGAGATCTAGTTCACTGCATTGCTGTTTACTTGTAATTTATCCATTTTCTGCGTTAAATTCCTTGTTCACAAATGGAGTGGAAATGGGAGGACTAATTGTGTTTTTTCCTTCGTTGTTCAACAGTTCTTTCCACTAACCTGTTGCTCCCACCCTTTACTGTTCTCTCTCAAGCCTGGCCTCTATCCTCTTTAGTTCCTCTTGTCAACTAGGCCCCTCACATCTGGTTTAATGGAGTGTTTACTGTGAGAAGTTTTGGGCTCCACTTGTGAGGAAGGAGGTGCTAGCATTGGAGAGGGTCCAGAGGAGGTTTACGAGAATGACCCAAGTGATGATTGGGATAACATGATGAGAGTTTAACGGCACTGGGCCTCTAGAGACTCGCTGGAATTTACATGAGGGGGGCGGTCATCGAATCTTACCATATAGTGAAAGGCCTGGATAGGGTGGATTCCACGAGGGTGTTTCCACAAGTTGGAGAGTCTCGGCCCAGAGGGTACAGCTTCAGATAAAAGGACGTACCTTCAGAAAGGAGATGTGGAGGAATTTCTTTAGGCGGTGAATCTGTGAAATTCATTGCTGCAGACAGCTGGAGACCAAGCCAATGGACATGTTAAGGCAGAGATTGACAGATTTGTGATTAGTATTAGAGGTTATGGGAAGAAGGCAGGAGAATGGGGTTGTGGGGAAAAGATAGATCAGCCATGATTGAATGGCGGAGTAGACTTGATGGGCTGAAAGGCCTAATTCTGCTCCTCTCACTTATGAACTTATGAAGGTGGAAACAAGGAGTTGCAGATGCTGGTTTACAAAGTAAAAAATACACAAAGTGCTGGAGTAAATCAGTGGGTCCGGGTGAATACCCACAGCCTGCTGTGCACCCACATCCCTCTTTCTCCACCCCCCTACCATCTGCCTATCAAACCCCCCCTTCACATGAGTTCACCTGCCACGCTTTGTCCTGCCCCTCCTCTCATCCAGCTTTCTCACGCCCACCCCCCCCCCCTCCGGCCCTCCCCCAGCCCCTCCCCCTTCCCGTACAATCAGTCTGAAGAAGGGACCCGAAACATGGGTTTTCTTTGAGGTCGGTTTCCTCCCACACTCCAAAGGTTTGCAGGTTAATTGACTTGGTATAAATGTAAATTTTAAATGTAATTATAAAATGATCTCGAGTGTGTGCGGGGATCGCGGGTAGGTGTGGACTCGGTCGCCCGAAGTGCCTGTTTCTGTGCTGTATCTCTAAAACTAAAACTCAACTACAACGTAGGCCGTTCGGCCCGTCATGTCAATACCAGCTCTCACAGCAGCCTCATCAATCCCGCACCAACATTGAATTCCTGACAATCTAGTCTCTCTCACATGCTAACCAAATCCACTCTGAATTTTCCTGCCTTCCACCAACACTAATTTATAGTATTTAGACGGACAGACTTTCAGAAGAAAGCTATCACCCCCTGTCATGAAAGTGATTTCATTCACGTCTTCCACTTTGCACAGCTGGGCATATTCACAGTCTACAGCAGCGGGCTGTAATAAGCCTGTTCTAAACAATTCCTGTGCATGATATCTGGAGCACACTTAAATCATCCACACAGATTAATCTTTAAATCATGGCAAAGACAACTTAGTTTGCCAAATTGCATCCTTCTTTGCTGCCACTTTGTATTTGGCCCACACAGCCGATTTGTGTTATCCTTGCACTGTACCATGTTTTGTCGTGTTTGATTATTTGCTCTGGGAGGAACTTAAGATCAAGTCATATTAGAATCATGGTATTGTAAAATGTAACTTGGAAGAGGTAACATCCACAACACACAGCTTCTGAGGATCTGGAATAGATTTAAATGAAGCACCAATCCAGAACGAACTTCAGTATACCTTTGGACTCTTCAACGCTGAAGTTTTTTCTCATATTGTTTTTTTGTTGCTTTAGTTTTTGGGCGGCACGGTGGCGCAGAGGTAGAGTTGCTGCCTTACAGCGGGAGCCGCCATCTTGGAGGAACGGCTGCTAAACAGCAGCCGTCCGTCAAATTCACTGTTTCTTTAGTTTTAGTGTTTTTTATTTCTTTGTTTGTTTGGGGTTTTTTGACTTTTAATGTGGGGGGGTAAGGGGGAAACTATTTCTAGGTCCCTACCTGGTCGGTGAGGCAGCTTTTTCTCCAGGCTGCCTCGTCGACCCGTCCTCGTGGCCTACCAGCGAGCCTGGAGCGCCGTTTCCTGACGGGGACCGCCCAGCACCTTCAGCTTCGGTGGCGGCACAGCGCTGGAGCGCTATCGGGGAACGTAGCGGGCGATGCCTTGCCTGGGTCACCGCGCTGGAGCTCCGGTGAGCTGGACCGCCGACTTCAACACATCCGGGCTGCGGGACTGCGGAGCGACCAGCTGCGGGCGGCGGCGCCGACTCCAACATCGGGAGCCTCGTGGCTCCAAATCAGCGCGGCCCTGTCGGCTTCAGGTGCCATCGACTCCGTCGGGAAACCGGCCGTTCCAGCCGCTCCGAGGACTCTCCCGACGGCCAGGAACATTGGGCCTCCGTAGAGGCAACTGTGGAGGCCTCATTGGGCCTGACTCTGGGGAGAACTGGGTTGGGGACTGGACATTGTGCCTTCCCCCACAGTGGTGGTCATTGTGGGGGGATGATTTTGTGTGCTGTGCATGTGCCTGTGCCTGTCAGTCCGTGTACAAGATGGCGGTCGGAGGGGAGAGTGGACGCTGGCGCGAATTGGTCGCCGCTGCTCTCTCCTCAAATTGTGTTTCTTATTTTCTTTTGGTGCTCTTGAAATTGAATTCTGTCCTTGATTTGTGTACTGTGGTGTTTTTATATTTAATTTATTCCGATTATGTGTTTTTTTGTTTTGTTGTGATTCTATGCATTGTAAGGTGTCCTTGGGTTTTAGAAAGGCGCCAGTAAATAAAATGATTATTATTATTATTATTATTATTACAGCGCCTACAGGGGGTGGAAGATTGCAACCTTCACGCGGTCCGCCCTGTTTCGACGAATGCAATCAACCCAGCGTGCACTATCAACTATGATCAAATAGAACAAGTTGTCCTACAACTTTACGCTGTGCACGTCATACGCCAGAAGACGAAGAAGCGCTTACAGCAGCAGAGACCTTGGTTTGATCCCGACTACGGATGCAGTCTGTAAGGAGTTTGTACAGTACATTCTCCCCGTGACCATGTGGGTTTTCTCCGAGATCTTCGGTTTCCTCCCACACTCCAAGGATGTGCAGGTTTGTAGGTTAATTGGTTTGGCATCAATGTAAATTGTCCCTAGTGTGTGTAGGATAGTGTTAATGTGCGCGGATCACTGGTCGGTGCAGACTCGGTGGGCCGAAGGGCCTGTTTCCGCGCTGTATTTCTATAATTAAAACTAAATTGGCCTCATCTGTTCTTTCCCCAAAACATTTGACAAGTCCAGAAAGAAGGGAATTAATACACACTCTTAAATACATTGTTGCATATGGCAAATCTCAGAGGAACTTGGAAATGGCCTGTAAAAATAATAAAGCAACTAACAAGCAATAAAGAAACTTTATACATTGTGATTAATCTATTGGCATAATGGAAAGACAATTCCACAGACCAACTTCAAGGATCAGCTGCAGATACTAAACCAGTTGCAAGGTGAATTTCTTTTTTACATTCATGCATAAATATTTATATTTATATTTATGGATATTCAGGGTCTGAATAAGGGTCTCAACCCGAAGCGTCACCTATTCCTTCTCTCCAGAGATGCTGCCCGACCCGCTGAGTTACTCCAGCATTTTGTGTCTATCTTCGGTGTAAACCAGCATCTGCAGTTTCTTCCTACACGATATTTATATTTATATTATAAAACAAAATATCATCCAGTTTTTTTAATGATCAGCTCCATATACCCACCTCCTTAACCCCTCCCTGTAGCGAAAACAGGTCACTAGCTGTTTCAGCCCATTTAAGTTAATATCTTGTCCATATATCTTTTCAATAATACTTCTGGGTGCTAGGTTTTGCTGGTGTTCAAATCAAACGGTGATTTGGATAACACAATTTCCCATGCTCCAAATCTGATAATCAGTGTAAAAAGACAATGGGGGGGCACCAGGAGGGGGGAGGGGAGGTAGGGGGCGGGGGGGGAGGGGTGGGAGAATAAAGGAGGAGCCGGGGGGGCGATACTTTGTAATTTTGTCCGTGCCCTTTATGTAGTGACTATTTGCATACCTTGCAGCGAAGCATTTCACTGTGACTTGTCACGTGACAGTAAAGTATTCCATTACAATTATTGGGGGGACTCAGCAGGACCGGCAGCATCTGTGGAGGGAATGGACACACAGTGTTTGGGTCAGTACCCTTCTTCAAACTGAAGGGTCCCGACTACAAACAACCTCTGTCCAAACCCTCCACAGACGCTGTGTGACTCGCTGAGTTTTAGATTTTAGCTTTAGTTCTAGAGATACAGCACGGAAACAGGCCCTTCGGCCCACCGAGTCTACACCGACCAGCGATCCCCGCACACTGACACTATCGCACGCACACCAGGGACATTTACATTTGCACCAAGCCAATTAACCTAAAAACCTGTACCTCTTTGGATCGTGGGAGGAAACCGAAGATCTTGAAGAAAACCCACCCATGTCATGGGGAGAACGTACAAACTCTGTACAGACAAGTACCCGTAGTCAGGATCAAACCCTGAACCCAGGATCAATCACTGTTGCCCTGAAAACTTTGTGTTTTGCTCAGGATTCTGGCATCTGCAGTTTCTTGTGCCTCTTGTGAATCAATTATGGGTTGCAGGTTTAATTTGCGCTGGTGTTGTCCACTGGCATAAAATCAGCAGTAATGTTCATCCACCAGACACAATAATAATAATATTGTACCAATGTCACCAACAAGCACAATCACAGTGGATTGTTCTAGTCTGTTGGTTTTCCTCATGGGGTTTTTCCAGGAGATTCACTTTATAAAAGAAGCCTTGTTCTCTAGGTGTTGTAAATCATCTTGTCATCTCCAGCCTGTCACAAATTAACGCAAGGAAAACTCTGCGTTGAATATCAAAATGTGACTGCTGTACTAAAAGCTGAGTGATCACAGCACCGGGAAACTACAACTGCAAAGCAATGATCGAAGAGGAAGAGGGCGGGTGTTTTAATGGCAGCCTTGCAGTAAGAAATAGTGGTTTAAAACATATCGCAAGCTGTTCACTGCACCTCGGTACATGTGACAATATTCTAAACTGAAACAAACTGAAGTGACTGTTCAAACGTTAAATCATTCTCAAAAATATAGTTTTCGGTATGGAGATACAAGGATTTGCAAATGCTGGTTTACAAAAAAAAGACCCACAGAGCAGAGACTGAAGAAGGGTCTCGACCCGAACCACTAGAGATGCTGCCTGTCTCTCTGAGATCCTTCTCTCCAGAGATGCTGCCTGTCCCGCTGTTACTCCAGCATGTTGTGTCTATCTTTCGTGTAAACCAGCATCTGCAGTTCCTTCCTACACAGAAAGCAGAATGCCTAAAGCTAGACACGAAGTGCTGGAGTAACTTGGCAGGCCAGGCATCATCACTGGCGAACATGGACTGGTGAACATGGACAGGTGAACATGGACAGGTGAACATGGACAGGTGAACATGGACAGAGTCTGAAGAGGGATCCTGGCCCGAAACATCACCTATCCACGTTCTCCAGAGATGTTGCCTGACCCACTGAGTTACTCCAGCACTTTGTGTCTAGCTTTAGCTACTCTGCTTTCAACCCCCTCTCTATACAATCCACCCCGATCTTTGGGACAACGATCTACCCCCTGCACTGCGGGAATTCTGGCCCCAACATTGAGAGCTCAATTACAATGAGAAAAGGAGAAGCCAGCAAGCAGCCAACTTAAACAAACATTGCAGAGCCAGTTTCACACCTGGGGTCCTTACATGGTGCTAGATGAAAGCAGTTGCACAGTTGTCACAACGTGCGTCCTGCCAACACTTGTTTAATAATATTAAAGAGGATATAAAAAGTTTCTTCAGATACATAAAGAGCAAGCAAAAGGCAAGAGCAGACATTGGACCGCTGGAAAATGATGCTGGAGAAGTGATGATGGGGAATAAAGAAATGGCAGAGGAACTGAACAACTTTTTTGCATCATTCTTTACAGTGGAAGACCCAGGCCCACAGCCAGCGCGGAGAAGAAGCGGCAACCCCAGCCAACATCCCCCCCTCCCCCCAGTTATTCACAACCCCCGCCCCCCCAGGATTATTCACACACACCTGCCCCCTCCCCCCTGGGTTATTCACACCTCTGCACCCTCCCCACCCCTCCGCCTCAAAAAGGCAGCCAACATTATCAAAGACCCACACCATCCTGGCCACACACTCATCTCACCATTGCCATCGGGAAGAAGGCACAGGAGCCTGAAAACTGTAATGTCCAGGTTCAGGAACAGCTTCTTCCCTACAGCCAAGGAAGCAAGAATCTAATTGTCCTATCTGGGACATATGACAATAAAACACTCTTGACTCTTGAACCCCGCCCCTCCCCCCTTCGTTTGTCCAGTTGGTCTAGTATTCTTCTAAAATTGCAGAAACAGAAGATTTAAAGGCATTTTTATATCTATCTTTGACAATGTACCAAGATAATTAGTAGCTGGTTTTGGCTTATAATTGTATGACTAGTTTAGTTTTTAGTTTAGAGATGCAGCCCAGAAATCTGTGTATATTCGAGTCTGCGCTGACCAGTGATCCCCACACACTAACACTATCCTACACACACTTGGGACAATTTACATGTATACCTAGCCAATTAACCTACAAACCTGTACGACTTTGGAGTGTGGGAGGAACTGGAGATCACGGAGAAAACCCACGCAGGTCACGGGGAGAACGTACAAACTCCATACAGTCAGCACCCGTGGTCAGGATTGAACCCAGGTCTTTAGTGCTAAAGCTGCACCACCGAGCCTGACTAGCTTATAACATTAAGGAAGTTGTAATAAAATTGAGACACATAAAAATGCACATGCTGGAATGTTGAACAAGACACAATGTGTTGTCGGAACTCAATGGGTCAGGCAGGCAGCTTCTGATGGAAGGAATGGATGGATATCGTCCTGGGACTTTACCTTGAAACATTGACTACCCGTTTGCTCCCACAGATGCTGCCTGACCTGCTGGGTTCCTCCAGCCTTTGCGAAGTTGTACGAAACATTGGCGGCATGGTCGTGCAGTGATCGAGTTGCTGCCTTACAGTGCTTGCAGCGCCAGAGACCCGGGTTCGATGCCGACCACGGGTGCTGCCTGTACGGAGTTTTACTTTCTCCCCGTGACCTGCGTGGGTTTTCCCGGAGATCTTCAGCTTCCTCCCACACTCCAAAGACGTACAGGTTTGTAGGCTAATTGGCTTGGTGTAAATGTAATAATTGTCCCTAGTGTGTGTGGGATAGTGTTAGTGTGCGGGGATCGCTGGTCAGCATGGACTCGATGGGCCGAAGGGCCTGTTTCCGCTCTGTACCTCTAAACTGAACTAAACTAAATTTATCTTCAATAATATCGTGTTAAAGCTTGGCATGACACTTCAGGAAAGATGTCAAGGTCACAGAGAGAATGAGTGGGGAGAAGGGAAGTCCATGTGGCAAGATGGGGAAAGAAAGGCCTTGGAGCACACAAAAATTAGAGATTTCATAGAGGAAATAAGGAGGAAGGTTTACAAAAGGTGGCAGAATTGGGAACAGATGACAGAGATTGAATTTCTTTGGTAAAAAGAACCAGAAGTCATGTAAACAAATTGTTGTGGCCTGCAGCGTGGAGTTTGAGAGGGTAATGGCAGATTCAATGGCAATATTTAACAGCAATACTTCTTCTTGCCTATGGCTTGCAAAGCCTAAAGTTGCAGGACAACGTGTTCTATTTGATCTTATTTGATTGTGCACGCCGGGTTGATTGCATTCGTCAAAACAGAGCGGACCACATGAAGGTTGCAATCTTCCACCCCACCGCAATACTTGAAGGGATAATATTTCCTGGACTCTGGGAAAAGGGAGTGGGAATTCCTGGGAAAGACTTTTCAAAGAACCAATGAAAAATTAGAGAGCAAATATCCTTCCTGCGCTCCGTCAGTCTTTCGGTTGAGTCGTTCACTTGGGAGAGTGCCGTTGCCTGTTGAGTTCAGTCTCTGACATACGTCAGGCATGTCAATATTGGGGCCCAGCAGTGAACGCTGACTGGAGTAGACACTGCTATTTAGGGAAGATATTTGTACACTGCAACTCAGTTAAGCTCACAGCCTGCTTTTCATGGGTTCTCGCCCAGGGGCAGCCAGCAGACACAACATCAGCCATGAGACTAACTGCACAGAACACCGATTAGCATAGCTTGGTTTAAAACGGACTCAGTTCACTCTCCCAGTAATTATGAGCAGGCATTTGTTTTAGATTTGTGACGATTGGACTGCTCAGCATTAGCAAAGAACAAATTGAAGATATTGACAGTGCATGAAAGGTTTGGTGGAGTTTGTTTTCACTTCAGGAGTCGGCCTTAACGCGATCCAGATTCATCCTCTCCACACAAGGGGAAGAGTGAGTGACGGATTCACACAGTGACTGGAAGCTGCAGAGTGGAAAGAGATATCAATACTTGTTGCTTCGTTGCCACAGACGCAGTGATCTGACGAGTCTCTCATGGCCCCTTTTCTTTAGCTTGTCCACGTAATTGGCCAACTGTTGGTTGTGCTGCTCTGAAGAAGGGCCTCGACCCGAAACGTCACCTATTCCTTCGTTCCGTAGATGCTGCCTCACCCGCCGAGTTTCTCCAGCATTTGTCCACCAAGAATTTCAATGCTCTGTTTCGGGACTAAATGTCAATAAAATACTCCTGACTCTTAACCGCTTGAAGATAGAGTGTCTGAAGAAGGGTCTCGACCCGAAACGCCACCCATTCCTTCTCTCCAGTGATGCTGCCTGTCCCGCTGAGTTACTCCAGCTTTTTGTGTCTATCTTTGGTTTAAACCAACATCTGCAGTTCCTTCTGACACTTGAATCTTGAAGACTGATTTGTAACACTGACGCTACTTCCACGACTAGCCCAAATCCCCTCTGATCTGTTCAATACCATTTCATACCTTTAGTTTCCCTCTCCCCTGACTCTCAGCCTGAAAAGGGGTCTCGACCCTGAATCGTCACCCATCCCTTCTCTCCAGGGATGCTGCCTGACCCGCTGAGTTACTCCAGCACTTTGTGTCTGTTTTCGGTGTAAACCAGCATCTGCAGTTCCTTCCGACATTATTTTTTTTAAGGTAGACAAAAATGCTGGAGAAACTCAGCGGGTGAGGCAGCATCTATGGAGCGAAGGAACTAGGCAACGTTTCGGGTCGAGACCTTTCTTCAGACTGTAATAGGCAACGTTTCGGGTCGAGACCCTATTTTTTTTTAAAGTTTCTCGTGGGCTGTGTGGAACTAGAGAACTCCTGTAAGGTCCAAAAGAATGCTATAGGTTTTTTCCTGTGCAAGAGTCTCCTCCTTTAGCCTGAAACACCATACCCATACCAGGGACCCCAGACATTTCTCTGAGAGGATGCTTCTTTTCTCTCCCCTGACTCTCAGCCTGAAGAAGTCTTGACCCAAAACGTGACCCATTCCTCTTCTCCAGAGATGCTGCCTGACCCGCTGAGTTGCTCCACCTTTTTATGTCAATCTCCCTTCTCCCTGTTGGTCAACCAATGCTCCCTGTCTGGTGTGGGTGCTGGTTCATGAACAGGGTCCAGGAATTAAAAATCTAATCGGCCCCCCCTGCCTCACAACTTACAGCGGCAATTAAAATCAAACCGTTAAGTTACCAGCTAAAGAAAATAATTCCTGAAACTTGTTGACTTGCATAAAATAAACTTATCACTGGTGTTTAAAATCCACGAATTGCATGTAAGATATGGGAAAGCAAAAAAATGTAGTACTGGAAAAATGTAGATTCCAACAAATGACTCAATGGAAAAAGTTTGACGTTTTTCCCAAGATAATCTAAATCATGTTGAAGGTGAAAGTAGCAAACGTTTCATTAAATGGAAATTTGATTTGAGCAACCAAAGGATTGATTCCCCAACAGTATAAAAATGTTCAAGGAACAGGAAAAGACAATAATCAAATAGCGGCATGGTGGCGCAGTGGTAGAGTTGCTGCCTTAAGGGCCTGTCCCACTTGGGCATCATTTGCGCGTCATTTTACGCGATATCAAAAGACAATAATCAAATAGAGCATGGTGCGTGGTGACGTAGGCAGTGACGGGCGGTCGCATGCGGCGCCCCAGGATTTTGGGATTCACAAAATCTTCGCGCGCCACCTGCGTGACGCACCAATAACGCCCAAGTGGGACAGGCCCTTTACAGTGACAGAGACCCAGGTTTAATCCTGACTACAGGTGCTGTCTGTATGGAGTTTGTACATTCTCCCCGTGACCACGTGGGTTTCCTCCGGGTGCTCCGATTTCCTCTCCACACTCCAAAGACGTACAGGTTTGCAGGTTAATTGGCTTCGGTAAAGATTGTAGCTTGTCCCTAGTGTGTGTAGGATAATGTTAATGTACGGGAAACACTGGTTGGCGCAGACTCGGTGTGCCAAAGGGCACTATATCTCTAAACTAAACTAGCCTAAACTGCAGATGCTACGTTACAAAAAAAGACACAAAGTTCTGGAGTAACTCAGCGGGTCATGAAATGCCACGACCATTTTGGGCTTAAAAAATATATATATATTACTTCAACCATAGTGTGTACATCTTTAATGTGGTCTATTGTACCATGGCACCTCAGGGATTTAGACAATAATTGATACAGTTGCTTTGGATAATGGGACCAAAATCATGCAGCTTTGAATTATTGCCACATGCGTGCATTTAAGAGTCAGGTGTCAAGTCAAGAGTGTTTTATTGTCATATGTCCCAGGTAGAACAATGACATTCTTACTTGCAATTCACAATTGAAAGTCACAATTCCGAAACAAAATCACAGTCCATCCAAACAAATATTAATTTAGAAGATGAGAACATGAGAATACAGGATTAGTTGACACTCTCAAGTCTGCTCCACCATTCCAAATGATGGTGGCTGAACTGCTCCAGGCCTCATCTCCTCCTCTGTACCAGCCCTCACATTCCCAATCTTTCAAACAATGATGTACTTCTTCTTTAACTACCCTCACTGACCCAGCATCAACACCCATCTGGGGCAGAGAATTCCCGAGATTCACTGGCTAGAAACTCCCATTAAATGCTTCCGTGGAAGTTTATAACCGGGCAGCAGATAAATTCATTCTAAATTCTGAGGAAAATCTCAGATGATAATCTGAAGAAGTCTTACGAAAGGCCCCGACCTGAAACGTCACCCATCCTATTTCCTCCAGAGATGCTGTCTGACCCACTGAGTTAGTCCAGCATTTTGTGCCTATCATGGGCATATACCAGCATCTGCAGTTCCTTTCTACACATGGTAACCTGGGAGTTGACTTTAATTTCTGCTGGGGGTTGGCATTAACAGGGGAGTCCCTGGTGAGTTTTTAACTGCTGTCTCTGTTCATGTTATCTTTAATATATGTGACACCTGGTGTAATTGTTGGTATTGCCAAGACTTGAAACGCAAGATAAAGAGTAATAGTTCCCGGCTGCTCGGCCGATTTTATTGTGTTGACTGGGCTGGATCGCGGCGATGCTGTTCAGCGCAGACAAAGTGCATAAAAAAAAGCTCAATGCTCAGATTATCTTTGCAAAGAAGTTGACTGGGTTCAGTGAAATGTTTGGCAGGTTTTGATTTCCTCAACATCACCACTGGCGACAGAGAGCTGCTTTGAGCATTTGCATTCAAAACCTATTCCAGATTTTTGATATTTGTTAGCACATGATAAAAATCTTTTTGACGGGTTTTCAAGGGGACTTGACTTTTCCAAAATAGATGGCCAGAGTTTGTGTGTAATACGACTTCTTACTTTTTGCCAACAGTTGTAGATACTGTAGATGCTAGAGAATTAAAAGAGGCTGTTCTTTGTGCACACAAGAAAAGTGAGACATTAATTTCTAATTCCATATAAGCTGGCCTTGGCAGTGTAACAGAATTAAGCACAAATGTTGCCAACTGCACTAACCTGTGAACAAAAACAAATTGTGTGTTGCTGTAAACTTTAAGACTTTTGCTCTGCTTTCATTTATTGACAAGATTTTCCTTTGAGGAAGGTGCTACTCCCAAGCGAGACTGTAGCCTTTAGGATGTTCTGACAAGATGTCTCCAACACAGACTACAGTAGGCCCTCCTGTCAGTAGAACAGTGGCAAGCAAGAAATCGCAGAGCCAGAGTTAAGCAAACTTGTAACTGACGCTGTGCCAAACCCTTCAAATGGCAGGCATCACTTGATGATGCTTTTGTTATCTTTAACTCTTTGTTCTCCGGACATGTTTACTGTATGTCAGTTTGGGTCCATGGTATCATTCTAACCTCAGCATCAAATGGTGGCGCATGGGACCACACTCAAATTAGAGAACAAAGTTGCAGTGATCGTTTAAGTTTGTCTTGTTTCTTGAGTTTGTCTTGCATCATGACAAGACTTGGGCTGCAACATTAAACCAATCTCATAAAGTATAAAAGATTCTGCAATACATTTGAAAACAAAAGTGTTTTTAGAAGGACAGCGCGGAAAAAGTCCCTTTGGCCCACCGTGTCCGCACCGACCAGCGATTCACATACATTAACACATACAAGGGACGATTTACACCTACACCGAGCCAATTAACCTACAAACCTTTGGAGTTTTTGGAGTTCTCCTGGCCTGACATTTTTTTCTTCAGTCAGTGTAATCAAAAAATGATACAAAGTTGATCTGATTGTTTATTTCCCATCTGTGGCTGAAGCGATGTAAGATGTCTCTCATGGTCATAGTCATTGAGTGATACAGTGTGGAAACATGCCCTTCGGCCCAACTTGCCCATACCGGCCAACAATGTCCTAGCTACACTAGTCCCACCTGCCTGTGTTTGGTGCACATCCCTCCTAACCTGTCCTATCCATGTACCTGTCTAATTGTTTCTTAAACGATGGGATAGTCCCAGCCTCAACTACCTCCTCTGACAGCTTGTTCCATACACCCACCACCATTTGTGTGAAAAAGTTACCCCTCGGATTCCTATTAAATCGAAGGGCCGAATGGCCTACTCCTGCACATATTGTCTATTGTCTATTGTCTATTGAACAGTGATCACCAGTGCACTAACACTATCCTTCACGCTACACACCAATCAAGGACGAGTCACACACTGGCCATTCACTTTTCTCCCTTCTCCCATCTGCCAAGAGGTATAGAAGTGTGAGAATGTACACCACCAGATTCAGGGCCAGTTTCATCCCAGCTGTTATCAGGCAATTGAACCATCCTACCAACAACTAGAGAGCAGTCCTGAACTACTATCTACCTCATTAGAGACTATCTTTGATCAGACTTTACTGTCTTTATCTTGCAATAAACATTATTCATGTTATTCCCCTGATAATATATCTGTACACTGTGAATGGTTCGATTGTAATTATATCTTGTCTTTCCGCTGACTGGTTAGCACGCAACAAAAGCTTTTCACTGTACCTCGGTACACGTGACAATAAACTAAACTCATTAGGGACAATTTACAATTTTACCAAAGCCAATTAGCCTACAAACCTGTATGCTTGTGGAGTGTGGGAGAAAACCAGAGAACCTGGCGAAAACCCACGCAGTCGCAGGGAGAACATACAAACTCTGTACAGACAGCACCCGTAGTCAGTATTGAAACCCGGATCTTGGACACTGGAAAGAAATGAGGGAGGACGAGGGCAAAAACTTTTGGACAATAGGTTGAAACAGGTGAGGAGGGGGTGGGAGTTGATGGGAAGAAGGTGGACAAATGCCAAGAGGTGAAAAGACAGAAGGTGTGCGACAAAAAGATTAAAGTCTCGCAAATTGTAAGTAAGTAAGTAAGTAAATGTTATTTATATAGCACGTTTAAATCAACTGGCGTTGAAACCAAAGTGCTTTACATAAAAGAAATAATAAAATAAATAATAAAGTTTCAGTACATCCATAGAAAAATTAAACATCAGAAAAATGACATAACACATTATAGAATTCAACAAGAACGTCCCCCCACAACAGAATCAAAATGTTCCACTGTGGGGAAAGGCAACAAAAAGTTATGTCCTCTTCCTCTGTGAAACACTCGAGGTCGGGGCCTATTTGTGGCCTCCGCAGCCAGTCCGATGTTTTCAGGCCTGTTTGCCGAAAAGCTGGAACTCTGGCGTCGGGTAAACACTCCTCAGCAGCTTGGAAATGTCTGGAGCGGCCGCTCCCTCCCCGGAGACCGCGGCACCCGAAGTCCTCAGGCCGCGTTGGTTGGAGCTCCAAGCCCGGCGATCTCGGATCCCAGGCTCCGCGATGTTCCAAATCCAGCACCGCCAGCGGCTGGACGCTCCACAGCCACAGCTCCTCGATGTTAGAGTCGACGGTCACCGCACGCCGGAGCTTACCGCACGGCGACCCGGTAAGGCATCGCTTGCTCCGTGTTGGTGTCCCAGCGCTGTGCCGCCGCTAAAGCTGTAGTCCCGGCCGGTCCCGACAGGAAACGCCGCTCCAGTTCGATGGTAGGCCGCGAGGAAGGGGCGAAGAAACAGCTCGGAGGGAAGCTGCCTCTCCGACCAGGTAGAGGACTAAGAAATAAAGTTTCCTCCTTCCCCTCCCCCCACCCACCACATAAAAGACCTCCAACTAACATTTGTTCTTTGACAGGACTAAATTGTGAAGCTAGAGCAAGGAAAGTAGGTGGAAGGGGAGGGGGAAGGGGGAAATAGCTGCGAGTCCAGGTGGAGCTGCTAAAGCTGCTGCCCCACAGCACCAGAAAACCGGGTTCAATCCTGACCTCGGGTGCTGTCTGTGTGAAGTTTGCACGTTCTCCCTGTGACCGCGTGGGTTTCCTTCAGGTGCTCTGGTTTCCTCCCACATCTTAAAGACATGCTAGTTTGTAGGTTAAACGGCCTCTGTAAATTCCCCCTAGTATGTCGGGAGTGGATGAGAAAGTGGGAAGCATTGAACTAACGTAAATGGGTGTGAGCTTCATTAGCCTCAGTACAATGGCTCCTCATTGCAGGGAGTGGGTGCAATAGTGAGACAGCATGGAACTGGTGTGAATGGGCGATCGATGGTCAGCATGGGGCTCGGAGGGCTGAATGGCCTGTTTCCACGCTGTGTGCTGAAAGGAAAAACAAAACGTTCATAATTGACGGCATGCCACACTTTTGGCAGTACTCCACCTTCAAAGTTCACTTTTATTGCGTACAATGGAAACAAAGTTTAGAGACAGTGTGCAATGCACATAAGCTGCCAGGCCATGCATTGAAAGCATGCAAACAAGGAGAGACTATAGACTCAAGTCTGAGTTAGATGACGCTTAATAAGAACAAACCATAACAATGCAGAGAAGAGCATGAATGTAATCAGAATAAATGAGCAAGAACAACTAAGATAGACACAGAATGCTGGAGTAACTCAGCGGGACAGGCAGCATCTCTGGGTAGATGGAATGGGTGACTTTATGGGTCGAGCCCCTTCTTCAGACTGGTGCCAGGATTGAACCCGGGTATCTGGCGTCAGTCTGAAGAAGGAGCTCGACCCGAAACGTCACCCATCCCTTCTATCCAGAGATGCTGCCTGGCCCGCTGTGTTACTCCAGCATTCGGTGTCTTTCTTCGGTGTGAACCAGCATCCTCAGTTCCTTCCTAAACAACTGAGAAAAATAGGTTGCCAAAAATCAAGTTTGACACTATCCACTTAGAATGCGGGAAATATTTTCTTAATGGTGGACGTGAAGAAACTGTGGTGTAAAGTGAGATTTGTGTGTCCATGTATGTGATGGGTGAGCGGACAGAGGGGGCCAAAGCACCTCCGCCCATGTTGTATGATTCCAAGACCATCTTCGCAAATCACCATTATCTTGCATACAGATGGAAAAAGTTAATTTATGTCCTCCATTACTTCAACAGATTAAAAATGCCAAGGAACATAAGACTTGCATAATATTGTGTGTCTCTTCTTAAGTTGGACAGGGTTTTCTTCAGATCCCATCTGGAGCGTCATGTTTAAAATTGAAATCAAATCCAAGTGTTGGAACAAATGTGTTAGTATAGATAGAGGAATAGATTGATAAGAATTACAGCAAGCCTTAAAGGGTTAAATTAGTAGTCTGGTTGCTTTAACCTGGGTTATATTTTCCTGAGCTTGTGAAGATGATATTATTGAAATGATTAATATGGCAGATACAAACCTTTTTTTTGCAGGTAAATATGTTAAGAGATACAGCTTAGAAGAGGCATTTCAGCTTACCGAGTCCATGCCGACCATCGATCACCTGTTCATACGCTAGTTCTATCTTATCCTACTTTCACATCCACTTGCTACACACTGGGGGCAATATATGGAGGGCAATTAACTTAAAAACCTTTAGGTTAAAATATGAGCTAGGAAAAACCAGACATGAAAACTGTAAGCACTTTCCTCACACAAACATGGTGGAAATCTGAAACCTTTTCTCCCAGAAGGTCATGGATGTTGGATCAATTGAAACTTTAAAACCGTGATGGTAGTTTCTTCTCAGCGTGTGATCCAGAATTTTATTTGTTCCTTGGGATGTGAGTATGTCCACCAGTTATATTGTCTGCCCCTAATGACTTTACTCAGAGGGTGGTGAATCTGTGGAATTCATTACCACAGAAGGCTGTGGAGGCCAAGTCAATGGATATTTTTAAAGCAGAGATAGATCCTTGTGTAGGAATGAATTGCAGATGCTGGTTTAAATCAAAGGTAGACACAAAATGGTGGAGTAACAGCGGGACAGGCAGCATCTCTGGAGAGAAGGAATGGGTGATGTTTCGGGTCGAGACCCTTCTTCAGACATAAACTTCAGAGTAGATAGATTCTTAATTAATATGGATAACAGGGTTATGGGGAGAAGGCAGGAGAATGGGGTTGAGTAAAAGATAGATCAGCCATGGTTGAATGGCGGAGCAGACTTCATGGGCCGGATGGCCTGATTCTGCTCCTATCACTTATGAACTTATGAACTGCCAACTTGATAAAGCAAAAGAAGGCACAAAGTGCTGGAGTAAATCAGCGGGTACCCATCGAAATGTCATCTATCCATCTTCTCCAGAAATTAGTTATATTAGTTTACCTTCTTCTGCAGTTGTATAGGGCTCTGGTGAGACCACATCTGTGGAGTATTGTGGACAGTTTTGGTCTCCTAATTTGAGGAAGGACATCCTTGTGATTGAGGCAGTGCAGCGTAGGATCACGAGATTGATCCGTGGGATGGCGGGACTGCCATATGAGGAAAGATTGAAAAGACTAGGCTTGTATTCACTGGAGTTTGGAAGGATGAGGGGATATCTTATAGAAACATATTAAATTATAAAAGGACTGGACAAGCTAGATGCAGGAAAAATGTTCCCAATGTTGGGCGAGTCCAGAACCAGGGGCCACAGTTTTAGAATAAAGGGGAGGTCATTTAAGACTGAGGTGAGAAAAAACTTTTTCACCCAGAGAATTGTGAATTTATGGAATTCCCTGCCACAGAGGGCAGTGGAGGCCAAATCACTGGATGGATTTAAGAGGGAGTTAGATAGAGCTCTAGGGGCTAGTGGAATGAAGGGATATGGGGAGAAGGCAGGCACTTATTTTCTATGTTTCTAGTTTATCGTCATGTGTTCTGACGTACAGTGAAAAGCTTTAGTTGCGTGCTAACCAGTCAGCGGAAAGCCAATACATGATTACAAGTGAGCCATCCACAGTGGGCAGATACAGGATAAAGGGAATAATGTTTTGTGCAAGATAAAGTCCTGTAAAGTCCAATGAATGATAATCCAAGGGTCTCCAATGAGGTAGATGGTAGCTCAGGACCGCTCTCTAGTTGTTGAGAGGATGGTTCAGTTGCCTGATAACAGCTGGGAAGAAACTGTCCCTGAATCTGGAGGTGTGCTTTTTCACATTTCTGTACCTCTTGCCTGATAGGAGAGGGAAGAAGGTTCACTGGATGTATTCAAGAGAGAGTTAGATACAGCTCTAAGGGCTAACGGAATCAAGGGATATGGGGAGAAAGCAGGAATAGGATATTGATTCTGGATGATCAGCCAATATTGATTATATTGCTGGCTTGAAGGGCTGAATAGCCAACTCCTGCACCTATTTTCTATGTTTCTATGTTTCTAAGAGGGTGACTAGGGTGAGACTTGTCCTTGATTATGCTGCAGGCCTTGCCGAGGCAAAGTGGTGTAGGTGCAGTCAATGGAGGGGAGGTTGGTTTGTGTGATGGCCTGGGCTGCGATCACAATTCTCTGCATGACCCGCCGAGATACTCCAGCACTTTGTGTCTTTTTTTGCATACCAGACTCTGCAGTTCCTTGTATCTATAACTTTATACTTTAGATACAGTGCGCAAACAGGCCCTTCGGCCCACCGAGTCTGCGCCGACCAGCGACCACCCCGTACATTAACACAATCCTACACGCTAGGGACAATTTACAATTTTAACAAAGCAAATCAACGTACAAACATCTTTAGAGTGTGGGAGGAAACTGGAGCACCCAGAGAAAACCCATGCTGTCACAGGGAGAATGTACAAACTGTGTGGTCAGGACTGAACCCGTGTTTCTGGCGCTGTAAGGCAGCAACTCTACCGCTGCACCACCGTGCCGCCCTTAGATGAAGCAAACCACACCGGGAGTTTGAAATCACAAACTCGCTCAACCAACAGCAGGTTACTTTCCACAAAGGGCAGTATTGAACCGGAGAGAAATCTACTCGTTTAATGATTATTCTGTCTGACACCAGCATTAAATCCCAGCTTTATTTAATTACTGAAAGTTAAATTCTGGGGCTGTCAGGGTGGGATATGGACGGCTGCCTCAGGATCTATAGTCCAGTAATTTGTGTGTTATGTTACCCCGTCTATATTTAGTTTAGTTTATTGTCACGTGTACCGAGGTACAGTGAAAATCTTTTGTTGCGTGCTCACCAGTCAGTGGAAAGGCAATACATGATTACAATCGAGCCACTTACAGTGTATAGATACATGATAAGGGAATAACGTTTGGTGAAAGGTAAAGCCAGCAAAGTTTGATCAAGGATAGTCCGAGTATCTCCAATGAGGTAGATAGTAGATCACTGCTCTCTGGTTGTGGTAGGATGATCCAGTTGCCTGATAACAGCTGGGAAGAAACTACTCTTTAGATTCTGGAGTAGTTCCTGAGGATTGGAGGGTAGCAAATGTAACCCCACTTTTTAAGAAGGGAGGGAGAGAGAAAACGGGGAATTACAGACCAGTTAGTCTAACATCGGTAGTGAGGAAACTGCTAGAGTCAGTTATGAAAGATGGGATAGCAGCACATTTGGAAAGTGGTGAAATCATTGGACAAAGTCAGCATGGATTTACGAAAGGTAAATCATGTCTGACGAATATTATAGAATTTTTCGAGGATGTAACTAGTAGAGTGGATAGGGGAGAACCAGTGGATGTGTTGTATCTGGACTTTCAGAAGGCTTTCGACAAGGTCCCACATAAGAGATTAATATACAAACTTAAAGCACACGGTATTGGGGGTTCAGTATTGATGTGGATAGAGAACTGGCTGGCAAACAGGAAGCAAAGAGTAGGAGTAAACGGGTCCTTTTCACAATGGCAGGCAGTGACTAGTGGGGTACCGCAAGGCTCAGTGCTGGGACCCCAGCTATTTACAATTTATATTAATGAGCTGGATGAAGGAATTGAAGGCAACATCTCCAAGTTTGCGGATGACACTAAGCTGGGGGGCAGTGTTAGCTGTGAGGAGGATGCTAGGAGACTGCAAGGTGACTTGGATAGGTTGGGTGAGTGGGCAAATGTTTGCAGATGCAGTATAATGTGGATAAATGTGAGGTTATCCACTTTGGTGGCAAAAACAGGAAAGCAGACTATTATCTAAATGGAGGCCAATTAGGAAAAGGGGAGATGCAGCGAGACCTGGGTGTCATGGTACAGCAGTCATTGAAAGTAGGCATGCAGGTGCAGCAGGCAGTGAAGAAAGCGAATGGTATGTTAGCTTTCATAGCAAAAGGATTTGAGTGTAGGAGCAGGGAGGTTCTACTGCAGTTGTACAGGGTCTTGGTGAGACCACACCTGGAGTATTGCGTACAGTTTTGGTCTCCAAATCTGAGGAAGGACATCATTGCCATAGAGGGAGTGCAGAGAAGGTTCACCAGACTGATTCCTGGGATGTCATGACTTTCATATGAAGAAAGACTGGATAGACTCGGCTTATACTCGCTAGAATTTAGGAGATTGAGAGGGGATCTTATAGAAACTTACAAAATTCTTACGGGGTTGGACAGGCTAGATGCAGGAAGATTGTTCCCGATGTTGGGGAAGTCCAGGACAAGGGGTCACAGCTTAAGGATAAGGGGGTAATCCTTTAAGACCGAGATGAGAAAAAAAAATTCACACAGAGAGTGGTGAATCTGTGGAATTCTCTGCCACAGAGGGTAGTTGAGGCCAGTTCATTGGCTATATTTAAGAAGGAGTTAGATGTGGCCCTTGTGGCTAAAGGGATCAGGGGGTATGGAGAGAAGGCAGGTACAGGATACTGAGTTGGATGATCAGCCATGATCATATTGAATGGCGGTGCAGGCTCGAAGGGCCGAATGGCCTACTCCTGCACCTATTTTCTATGTGTCTATGTACCTATGTCCCTGAATCTGGAGGTGTGTGTTTTCAAACTTCTGTAACTTTTGCTCGATGGGAGAGGGGATATCTTAGACAGATAAATGTGGTCGAGATGCTGATCAGCCGTGATTTAAATGAAGGGTGAAACAGACATCAGGAGCTGAAGGGTCCACGCTCCTCCTATGTTGGATTGTTGCTGCGATCTGTCCGGATAGAGAGAAACGTAAGCCAGGGGTAAGAATGATTGTTGGCTCACAGACTGTAACGTGAGCCCCACCCCAGAGAGATCAAAAAACCCACAGATTATTTTTCATGAACTAAAATTATACCAAACATTTCCATGTCATTTCACAATGGAGCCATTTGTGCTATTTAGCAGAAATATATAGAGAATATAATTCCATGTAGTTGGCACTGGAACCACAGTGTGTATTTCAAAGTGAGTTATCCAACACTTGTCAAAATTAAAAGAGAATTGGCATCAGACTGCTCGGCACATAGTTTCCATGCATTGGTGTGTGTGTGTGTGTGTGTGTGTGTGTGTGTGTGTGTGTGTGTGTGTGTGTGTGTGTGTGTGTGTGTGTGTGTGTGTGTGTGTGACTGTGTGTGTGACTGTGTGTGTGACTGTGTGTGTGACTGTGTGTGACTGTGTTTGTGTGTGTATGCGTGTCTGTATCTATGTCTGTGTGTGTGTGTGTCTGTCATTCATATCAAATTAATATCACATCATAGTGACATATTCATGTCAAAATGGCATTCAGGAGATGTTTTGATAGTCACATGGATATGAAGGGAATGGAGGGCTATGAAATATGCAGGCAGATAAGGGTTAAGGGCCTGTCCCACTTGGGCGACCTAATCTGCGAGTTTAGAAGAGTTTGCCCTGGACTCAAACTCGCAGCATGGTCGACACATGGTCCTGGGAAGTCCTATGAGGTGGCTAGAACTCTCCTTCATGCTCGAGGGAAGTTCCCGAATACTCGCGGCCTCAGCTAGGTTGTGGAAAAATGTTCAGTATATTGAAAAAATTTCCGCGAGTAAAATTTGGTCGGCATGGGTCTTTTAAACTCGTAGTGCAGTGTAATGGCAGTCGAGGGCAGCCATAGGACCAAGAAAAACCTACCGGTAGGTAAAATTCCCGCTAAACTTTATTATACTTCTTAAAAGTGTCTCCACTCCTTCTCCCCCCTTCTCCCCCCCACCCCTTCTCTCCCCTTCTCTCCCCTTCTCCCCACCTTCTCTCCCCCTTTTCTCCCCCTTCTCTTCCCCTTCTCTCTCCTTCTCTCCCTTCTCTACCCCCCCTCCCGCGCTCGCTAAAGGACTTACCGTACACTGTGGCAGCCGTTTACCTTCGTCTTCATCGCGCAGACAGCGCTCCTCCGCTTTCCCTGGCCCCCACCTTCGCTGTGTGTGTGTGTGTGTGTGTGTGTGTGTGTGTGTGTGTGTGTGTGTGTGGTGTGTGTGTGTGTGTGTGTGTGTGTGTGTGTGGTGTGTGTGTGTGTGTGTGTGTGTATGCGGTCAGTAGATGCAGCTCGTGGTTCGGTCGATCCAGCTCGCGGTTTCAACATGGCCGGTCGATCCAGCTCGAGGCTTTCCTGGAGAGTGCCCTCGAGCTTGAAGGTCGAAGACACTCTTCTGGACTCGTGGATTAGGTCACCCAAGTGGGACAGGCCCTTTAGTCTTGGTATCATATTCAGCCACTGCCGAAATAGCTCAGTTGGGAGAAGGCTAGATTGAAGATACGAAGGTGCCTGGTTCAAGCATGGGCAGGTGGCACAGTGGTGCAGGGGTAGAGTTACTGCCTTAAGGGCCTAAGGCACTTAGGTGATTTTTTAGGCGACTGCCGGCGACTGTCATAGTCGTAGCGGTTGCCGAAAAAGCGGCGACTGGACCCCACCCACGACAATGTCTACAACAACCTACCGCCTAGTCGACGTGAAGATACCGACAACCGGCGACCCATTAGGACCTCCACCTACGACCACACATTTTGCAATATTAAAACCATATGCCCAATGGTTGTTTTTGAAAATAAAAACAAACCTTTTACTGTAATAGAGCCAGAGTAATCTTTTGACATATTTCACAATTTTCTCTACATTGTCTACATGGACTTCAGCAAGGCATTGTTTAAGGTTGAGGGATGATGTTATAATGTGTATAATATCATGCAGTGGAATAGATAGGATAGATACTGTACGAACTCTTCTACCCAGAATAGTGGAATCAAGAATGGGTTTAAGGGGAGAGGGGAAAGATTTAATAGGTACATTGGAAATGTTGTGTTTAATGACTTTCTTAATGATGATAGAATGATGAACGGAATATCCAGGAAACACTCAGCAGGTCAGGTGGTATCTGTGGAGAGACTACGAGATGGCTCATTTTTAGCCCCCAAGGCAGATTGAGGTGGGGAGAAAGGCCATTTGTTTTAAAATCTAAATTCAAGCCTCATTTCTAGGCTTAACAAAGACAAGAGATGGGGTACAAGAAAGTCTACTGGAGGAACTCAGCAATTTGAACAGCATCTGTGGAGAGGTCGGCGGGGGGTGGGGGGGGGGAGTTCCTCCCGCCACGGGTACCATGTAATCCCGTGCTACCTGCTCGGGACTAAACCGTCTCCCCCATCTGGTTTGCCAGGTGAGGAGGGGGTTGTGGACCCCCAGCAGAACCAAAAACAAGACCTGTCAAATGGCGGATGAGCTGCTAGTGAGCCAACGGCCATCCACACTTCAGTAGAAGTTGCGATCACTGTCGTACATCGCATTGTAAGGAATGATGATAAAGCACACACACCAAAATCCTATACTTCCAACGGCGGAAGTCCGCAGGAACTGGAGGACGGAGATGTGCGGTGCGTCCGTCACCGTTCCCGTCGGAAACCAGCACCACCGCGTCGCTAATGTTTTCAATGATGATGAATGACTGAATGTGTTGAGGAATAAATTGTTGAGCAAAAGGCTATGCAGCCTCTTTGGTTCCTCGAGACAGATTGTTGAGTTAAACATTACAAAGAGACTGGACGCCCTCATATTTAGTCTGAGCAGACACAAAATGCTGGAGTAACTCAGCAGGACAGGAAGCATCTCCGGAGAGAAGGAATGGGAGACATTTACATATACTCAACCTTACTTTGTGAAAGCTTCAGTATGACAAAGGTTAAGATAGCTGTACAGCACAAAGACCTTTGGACATCTTTTGACGAGCAGCACAAGGTTCTTGATAAGCATCCTTTGACGTACAACAAACCGTACAGCACACGGTTCTTGAGAGTTATCTTTACGAAGATTAATTGCAAATAGAGAATAGCACATAGTTTTTATTAGATGTTAATGCTCTTTTAGAACCTATTGTGATAGGTAATAAGGATTTAGGTGAATCAAGAATTGGAGGACATAGGTTTATGGTGGGGGGGGGGGGGGGAGATTTATCAGGAATCTGAGGGGTAAACTTTTTCACACAAAGGGTGGTGGGTGTATGGAACAAGCTGCCAGAGGAGGTAGTTGAGGCAGGGACTATTGCAACATTTAAGAAACATTTAGACAGGGACATGGCTAGGACAGGTTTAGTGGGATATGCGCCACACATGGGCAAGTGGGACTAGTGTAGATGGGACATGTTGGTCGGTGTGGACCTGTTTCCATGCTATGGCTCTATGACTCTATGAATTAGAGTACTCCATTTTTCAATTGTTCAAAATCTGTATAAAATTTGACCCTTCCAAGAATAATTTAAGAATAGTGCGGTAACTGGGTCTGTGCTGCTCTCCTTGTTCACCAGGTAATAATAATAATAATAGATTTTATTTTAAGGGCGCCTAATACCGAGGTCTCTAGGACACCTTACAATTTAAGAAACATATAAACATATAAACATATAATCAGAGTAAAACAAGTTATAAAGACATCACAAATACACAAATTAAAAACAGAAATTCGATCCAAAAAAGACAACAACAAAATTCAGAAAACACAACATGAAGGGAGAGCAGCGGCAGCCAAACCGCGCCAGCGTACACTCTCCCTTCCGCCCGCCATGTTGGACATAGACTAACACAGACACTTAACACTACACACAAAATAGTAAGATTAAACGAGAACTTACCAGTTTGAAGTTTGATCTGTATTTTATGAGGAGTTACGATGAGGGATTACGTGAAGAACCCGCTCAGTGCGCAGGCGCGGCATACTTCCAAGCAGCGGTGTGGAATCACAGATAGACACAGGTATTTGAAGTAAACATAGTAAAGAAAAGGAGACATCAATTTATTAGTTTGATCCATATAATGAGGGTGGGAGCGGAGGGCACGTAATCCCTCATCGTAACTCCTCATAAAATACAGATCAAACTTCAAACTGGTAAGTTCTCGTTTAATCTTACTATTTTACTTCGGAGTCACGTGAGTGACTTCGTGAAGATTTCAAAGCTCTGTGATTTCAAACCGTGTAACAGTTTTATTTCACTCACTGCCGAAAGTTCTTGAGGGGAGGAAGTGTTATCGTAATCAACCAATGAATCCGTTTCTCAAGAAACAAAAAAGGTATTTATTAACAATAACAAAATTAAATAGCTCCCCCGGGCTTTAAATTATATATTTGCAGCTTCTAATATTTTCTCTGCAAATAAATCTGGTTTCATCAACGGCTTATTATAAAAAGTTCTGAATGTCGTTTCCCTCGACCATCCTGCTGTATTCAGAATATGGTCAACCGGTACGTCCATTCTTTCCGCCGTTTGATGTAGATGCTGCCCTAGTGGAATGAGATTTAAATGTATTAGTATCTATTCCGGCAGCCTTCAGCACCTGTTTGAGCCATCTTGCAATGGTTTGGCTCGTTACCCGGCCATGAGGTTTCTTGTGGCTGACCCATAAGGCTTTTTCACTCCCTCTGATATTGTGGGTTGTGTCTATATAATGTTGTAGATGGGTCACGACACACAGCGTGGCTCTTGTGGGTAGGCCTGGAATACCACCAGTGGATTCGCTGTTCCTGGCCTGCTTTGCTTCACCAGACCCTGTATGATGAATGTGATCTGATCTGGGGTGGTCACCATGTTGTCCAGCCTTAACTTGTGTAGTGACTGGACCCTCTGAGCGGATACAAGTGCCATCAACATGAGCGTCTTCAATGTAGATTGCTCGAGGCTGAGGGATCTGGCTGGTGGCCATTCCCTGAGGTATGTCAAGACCACACTGATATCCCAAATATGGGTATACCTGGGTTTAGGGGGCTTGATATTATAAATACCCTTCATCAGTTTTACCACCAGTGGATGTGATCCCATTGCCTGTTGTCCTGCTGGTTTGAGATACGCAGAAAGAGCACACCGCGCTGTGTTGATGGCACTGTAACTAATCCCTTCATCATGGTGTAGATGGGCCAGGAACTCCAGTACGTTGGTGGCTGTGGCTGTTGCATACGTTGTTCCTGTTTCCTGGCAATACTTCTCCCATTTTCTTATGCTGCTTAAGTACTGCCTCTTGGTGGATGTTCGAAGGGATGCCGACATGGTGGTGATGGTACGTTCGGACATCCCAGTTCCAGATAAGGTCTATTCAAAACCTGCAACCCAGGAGTTTAATTTTCTCATGACATGGGTGGCTTATGCCTGTTACTGGGTGAGTTAATAATCCTGGATCACTGGGAAAGACCATTGGTGACTCAACCACCATGTCATGTAGAACCGGGAACCATGGCTGTGTAGGCCAGTCGGGCACCATCAAATTCCAGAAGCAGAGTCCATCTGTATTTTGCGAAGTACCCGACTGATGAGGCAGAAGGGAGGGAAAGCATAGAAGAAGAACTTTCCCCAATCCAGCGTGAAGGCATCTAGCGCTGCTGCCTCTGGGTCTGGTTCCCAAGCGACATACATAGGTAACTGGTGATTTAGTCGTGATGCAAATAAATCAATATCTGGCGTTCCATACTGCTTAATAACTTTAGCAAATACTTTAGGGTTTAACATCCATTCTATGTTATCATTGAATTTGCGTGACCTGGTGTCTGCCACTTTGTTTAGCTTACCTGGTAGATAAGTAGCTGATAGCCAAATATGTCTTTCGACACACCATTGCCAAATCACATTGACCAATTTGTCGCATGATAGTGATTTTATGCCGCCCATATGGTTAATATAAGCCACCACCGTAGTATTATCTATTTGTAATCGAACATGCAAGTGCTGCATAGTAGATACATATGCTTTTAAACCATAAAAGGCTCCCAACATCTCTAGATAGTTAATGCCCAGTGTTAGTAGTAACGATGACTCTAGGTTAGTCCATCTACCACCTGTGCTGGATATGGAGTTAGTTGCTCCCCAGCCTTGAGCACTGGCATCTGTTTGAAGAACTAAAGTAGGATTAGTGATAATGATAGAGCTGACACTATGCCAAACATTTTCTGCCCACCACTGTAGCTCTGATATTGCTTCAGTGGGTAATTTCATGACACGATCATAGTGACCTGTATGTCGCTTTAGTGCCTGTACCTTTGCTCTTTGTAAATTTTGATAGTGCAAAGGTCCGAATTGTGTAGCCGGAAATGCTGCTACCATTTTCCCAATCACTCTTGCTACTTGTCGAATAGTTGGTCGTTTGTTGACCATTAAATTGTTGCATGATTGTGCTAATGCAACCATTTTTTCCTTTGGCAAGGTAACAGTCATATGGACTGAGTTAATTGTGAAGCCCAGGTAGTCCATGATAGTGGATGGCTTCAACTTAGATTTATCTGGATGGATGATGAACCCCAGAGTTTCGAGGAGCTGTTTTGTAGCTGATACTGCTGCCACAGCCAATTCCTTCGTTTTCCCTACTATCAGAATATCATCCAAATATGCCATGACAATATGTTTTTGTTTTCTTAGTATTGCCATGGCTATTTTCAATATTTTGGTAAATAATCTTGGGGCCGAAGTTAGCCCATTGGGCAATGCTTTGTACTGCCACAGCTGCCCCAACCAGATAAATTTTAGGTATCTGCAATGATCTTTGTGTATGGGGACTGAATAGTACGCATCTCTAAGATCAATGCTTGCCATGAAATATCCTTTGGAAATTCAGTTGTTTGGCAGTAACAAATGTTTCCATTTTGAAATGTATATACTGAACAAACTTATTTAGTGATCTTAAGTCGATGAGGATGCGACATCCCCCATCTTTTTTGGTTTTAGTGAATATATTTGATACAAATTCCAAAGGTTCATGTTTGGTCTTTTCGATGACCCCCTTTGTGATAAGTCTCACCAGTTCAGCTTGTCCCTCACGTTTCTCTTTGACGGAGGGAGAAAATACCCTTTGGGGCCAATGCTGAACTGGCGGCGACTGTTCTGACATGAACTGAATTTTATATCCACTAATGCTGTTGAGTATATACTTGTCACTCGTGACAGTAACCCATGCTTCTTTAAACAAGTGTAATCTCCCCCCTGTTAGTAAAGCACCCTTATTCTCTATATGCTGGCAGGAACCAGACCCACCTACCTCCATGGTTATTGGTGTTTCTTTTGTTTCCTGAGGTTTTTGTACGGTTTGTTTGTCTGACGTGCTGGCGATGTTGGGGGGTGGCGCATTTTCCATGGGGTCCGCTGTGGGCCCTGATCTAAAAAAGATCTTTGGATAAAATGCGGTCCCCGAGCTTTCACCAGTCCCATATTGAGGACGTCGACTGGTGGATGCCATGGGGTGCTGCCGCTTGGGTATTGCAGCTCTTGGTTTGCTCGTCCCGGGGCCTGCCCTCATGAGGCCGAAAGTTTTCGCTGCTTCCTCCATGTCCCTCAGTTGTTTATTGAGGTCTTTCCCAAATAACAGAGCATCCGTCTCTGCAGCTGGGGCTCTGCACAACCCAGCAAATTTGGGATTGAGGGCAGGTCTTATGTTTTCGCGCCGGAGATTGTTAATTTCAAATTGTGTGTTGCACATCAGTGCCAGCACATCCTGCTGGCAGGTATCCATCTCCGTACTATCCACAGAACGAGCAAAGGCTGTTATGGCCGACGTCAGGAGCCTTAGGATCCGTTGTAGTTTAACTTCATGGTTACGCATGTTTGACCCCACGTGCCCCCAGATCTGGCTGTTCACAGTCTTCACTCTGAGGGCCTCACAGTTCTCTGGTGCTGTGTACAGTTCAAGCGCCTCTAGCAGTACCTTCTCCTGCAAGGGCTTATTTGATAGATGATTTATGCTGGCCGCCATTTTTGGTTCCAGCGGTCTTCCAGCACGTGGGGTTGCTACATAACGGTCCACGACACCCAGCAGCTCTTCCTGCTCCTGCACCCCTTGCATACCGCCGAATTCGTCCGCCAGCCCCTGTTCCAGACCAGCCCAACCCTGGTCACCAATGCTAGCCTCCAGTAATGAGGGAGCAGAGGGCAGTGCACAAGACACTGTGGAGGAGGTGCCTGACCTACCTCCGCGGGAACGCTCCTTCTGCGCATCCCGCTGGAGCATCTGCTCCAAGAGCTGTTGTAAGCTCTGGCGGCTATCTCTCCTCCGTGTAGGTGGAGACATGTCCCCATCCGACGAATCAGAAATGACCGGCCGGATACTTTTTCTCATGGCTTTCCTCCCTGTCCGCTGTGCAGGCATTAGCGGGACTGGGCTCGGCTCGGTCTCGGGGATAGCGGAGCGCTCTATGTGCGTTCCTGCCGCCTGTTGCTGTCCCCCTGCGATTGAACGCTCCTCTGGTGGAGATGAGCTGGGGGCAGTTCTCTTCGAGAGTCTTTTCTTTTGTGAACTCATTTCGTAAGTACACGCTTTAACTCTCCTTCTCCGTTAGATAACTTCAGCATACTTACCCAACGGTCCGTCTTTTAAACTGCAGCCGGAGAGCCTTCCTCCAGCTGCCGCCGCTGTTGCACTGCTGGCGTAATGCCGCGCCTGCGCACTGAGCGGGTTCTTCACGAAGTCACTCATCGTGACTCCGAAGTAAAATCATCCCCCCACAATGACCACCACTGTGGGGGAAGGCACAATGTCCAGTCCCCAACCCAGTTCTCCCCAGAGTCAGGCCCATCGAGGCCGCCACAGCTGCCTCTACGGAGGCCCGATGTTCCTGGCCGTCGGGAGAGTCCTCGCAGCGGCTGGAACGGCCGGTTTCCCAGCGGAGTCGATGGCACCTGAAGCCGACAGGGCCGCGCCGAGTTGGAGCCACGAGGCTCCCGATGTTGGAGTCGGCGCCGCCGCCGCCCGCAGCTGGTCGCTCCGCAGACCCGCAACCCGGAGGTGTTGATCTCGGCGGTCACCACATACCGGAGCTCCAGCGCGGCGACCCAGGCAAGGCATCGCCCGCTACGCTCCATGATAGCGCTCCAGCGCTGTGCCGCCGACCGAAGCTGAAGGTGCTGGGCGGTCCCCGTCAGGAAACAGCGCTCCATGCCCGCTGGTAGGCCACGAGGACGGGTCAACGAGGCAGCCAGGAGAAAAAGCTGCCTCACCGACCAGGTAGGGACCTAGAATAAAATTACCCCCATTCACCTTACATTTAAAAGTAGATTTCTCCAACTGGAGACACTAAAACACACTAAAAATGATTAAAAAAAGGTGAATTAAACGGACGGCTGCTGGTTAGCAGCCGTTCCCCAACATGGCTCCTCCTCCTTGTAGATAAAGTGTGTCTCGATATTGAAGGGCCTGGCCCAATAGGCGCTTTTTTCGGCGACTGTCGGCATCATTGACTGACGTATCAGGTCACTGAAAAAGTTGCGGGGTGATGACGTATTGACGCACGGTGTCTCCTCAAGTGTCGCAACATTTTTTTGTCGCCGCTGGATTTTGATGTGTTCAAAATCATTCGGCCACCCTGATACGTCAGTCAATGACGCTGGCAGTCGCCGGAAAAATCGCCAAGTTGGACAGGCCCTTGAATGCAAATTTGGAGTCCAGTTGATCGACTTTGCAGATCCACTCACCTCAGCCTCCACCCAAACACAGCTCCACCAAGAGGTGGGGTTGGAATGAATCGAGAGAACCATCCCCTCCTGTTTCCAACTAACACCCACCCCTAACAGGCGAAGGCCTTTGAAGATGCCCTTCTTGCAATCTCCGTGCATCACTCACCACTCACTGCCAACCAAGAGCCAAGAGTCAAGAGTGTTTTATTGTCATATGTACCGAAACGCAACAATCAAATTCTTACTCACAGCAACGCAACAGATTTGTGAACACAGGACTCAATACACAACATAATGAAAACAAATTAAGTTCAATAAATTAAAAAAATATATTATTAAAGCAAAACAAAATCCTGAAATCGATAGTGTGACCGAGACAATTTATAGTTCAGTTTAGTTGGTGTTTGTAGTGTTCTAGAGCATGGTGGGTGTTAAGAAGAAGCTGTTCCTAAACCTGGAAGTCACAGTTTTCTGATTCCTATTTCTTCTTCCCGACGGCGGGAATGAAATGAGAGCATGGCCAGGGTGGTGTGGGCCTTTGATGATGCTGGTATAGATCTGATATAAATCTGGTATAGATCCTCCTGTTGATCCCTTCGATGGTGGGGATAACAATAAAACCAAGCATTTTAATCAGACAGGGGTTCTGATTTAATATAAAGATATAAAACACCATGCAAGATAACTAGGATTACTGAATTTTCCAACTAGAACTGCAACCCCACCTTCTCCCTCTCAACAGCAGGGAAACCCGGCCCCAGCAATGTTAACAATTGGTATCACAGCCACAGCTGCAACATCCTTCTCTCGATGTGCCCGTTACACATGTAAACCTGTCCCTGTCAGTTTCAGAGCCTGAGACTCAGCTGCCTCAGTGGCCACCAGCCAACCCCTATTGCCCACCGCTAATCCTCGACTCCCCTCCAAGCCCTCTCCGCTCATTTCCAACAAGTGACAATATTTTCAGACTGATTGTGACTCCAGCTGCCGTCAAGCGCAGGCACTCGAAGGATACCGCCAATGCTATCAATGCCAAGCCCACCAAGTTCACTGGAAGGATAAGCAAACTGATGTCCGTATCCATTCCCGGGCCAAGCCTGCTTTGGTTTGTGCTTCTGTGCAGTGAACCGGGATCAAATCCTGGCTATCAGTTAAAAAAAGCAAGGCAGTAAGCCCCATAATCCTTGGGAAAGGTAAGTAAGCAATAGTGTGGAGTTAGTGAAGAGACCAGGTTTAGTGTTCAGTCTTAGCCATTCAAAAAAACAGGAAATGTCCGGATCAGTTGTATTCCAAAACTGGAATGTTTTGCTTGGATGTGGAACTGTATACAATTGGAGGGAATGGGAAGTGGATTTCCATGTTTGGATCAGGAGTAGGTTTATCTTATGTCAACTGTGTAATGTTGACTGACTGAACTAACAGTCACAAATAGCAGAAATCACATTCCGTGATACCTTCTGCATTTGCCTTGCCATTCTAGTTGCATTGCCTAGGGTGGCGTAAGACATTCAAATCATGATTAGGGATGATCTATGTTTAGTTTAGTTTAGAGATACAGTGCGGAAACAGGCACTAGGCCACCGATCCCCGTACACTAGCACTGTCCGACACACTAGACACAACTAAAATGTTTTACCGAAGCCAATTAACTTACAAACCTGTATGTTTTTGGGAAGAGGGAGGAAAGCGGAGCATGCAGAGAATATTCACCTGGTCACAGGAAGAACGTCCAAACTCCGTATAGACAGCACCGTGTGGCGCCAGCAATGGCTGCCTCGCCAACAGTCTGTCCCGTCGCTTCCTTCTTTGATGTTTTTTTAGTAGGTGTTAAATTGTGTTTTTGTGTTCTTTAGCTTGTTTTATGTAGGAGTTGGGGGGAACTTTTATTTAATCTCTTACCTCGACGGAGATGCGATTTTTTTCGACCGCCCTGATGCGGGAGCTTCGATCACTCCGACTGTGGGAGCTTCAATCGCCCCGACTGTGGATGGTTCGACTGTCCCGACTGCGGGAGAATAAAGAGGAAGAAGTTTAGACTTTATTGCCTTCTATCACAGTGAGGAACGTGGGGAATCCGCTGTGCTGGATGTTTATGTCAACTTGTATGTAGTTGTGTGTCTTGTTGCATTTTTTAGTATGGCTGTATGGTATAGGAATATCACAGTTCCTTAATTGGTACATGTGACAATAAACTGACCTTTGAACCTTTGAACCTGTAGTCAGGATCGAACCTGGATCTCTGGCGCTCTACCGCAGCGCCACCATGACTATTATGAACAAGTCATTGCGATTTGGGTGACTTTGATTCAGGAGTGAAGTGACTGGAGGTGGAACAGTTTGAATGATTCAAGAACGAGAATTGAAATAAGAATTGTCAAAATTCTACTTCAGAGCCATAGCTGGGATAGGTAGCGTTGGCACATACAGGTACAAAGACCCTATGGAAATGGTTGAGGGAAGAACAGATGGATTGATGGTAAGTCTGGAGTCGGAACCTATAGGGTTGTGTCTACCCTCGACCCGAAACGTCGCCCATTCCTTTTGCTCCAGAGATGCTGCCTCACCCGCTGAGTTACTCCAGCATTTTGCGACTACCTTGGATTGATGACAAAATGGCTTGACCCTTTCCTTAACCTTTTGACCGAGGGAGAACATTGCTTTTGCAGAACTAAGGTCTTAATCTATGACATTCCATTACAAGCAGGCTTCAAAGTAGATCAAAAAGTGAAAAATCGCATCTGATTTCTTGCCAGTTGCAATCTTCTAAACCATTTTCACTTAAGCAAAGTTCCGCTCACTTCTTAGAACTGGATAATTTGTGGCCACCCAGTCACTAAGGGGAAACCATTTTGTCACAAGCAGAACTTGGACCCAGTCCAAACAAGTGAAAAGAATTCAAAACTGAAGAAAAAAATATTGGATCGTCAACAAATTGCCAGAATTAGATACAATTGATTTTACTACTTCCATTTTTAGTTGTCAACCTCTGCCAGTAAAAATAATTACAACGCCAATTAGTGGTTTGAGGCAATGTTCATTTGCTACTTTCATGCTGTTTCCGTTCTTTTACATTGTCATTTGGCAGGAGGTAATTTATCACAAGTAGTAAGCACGCTAATGACAAGAGAGGTCCAAGAGAACGCACTGTTTTGCTCTGAGCACGGTCTCTGCAGCACCACCTGAGCTGGCAGTTCGAGCCTCATTAACGGACTCGCAAACAGAGGCCTTCAGGATGAAAGAGAGAAGCTCGCACGGGTTCCAGAATATTCCAATCACTGCGGGCTGGCTCTACACGAATAACAAAATAAAAAGTCACGGCAGCTGTGAAACGGAGACAAGGAAAAGCAAACAACGCCAAGCTTTTCCGACTGCTGACAGGAAGGTCAACAGCAAGTGAAGGGGTTTTTGATACATGTTAAATGCAAAATCTGCTGCAAGTCTTGGAGCATTTAAAATCTGTATTGCTATCTGCAAGGAATAACAACGCATTGAAAACATTTCAAATGCAAAATAATCCATGAGCAGCAAACATAATCCGTGAACTACAGTATGTTTCATTATAAGATCATAAGGTCATAAGTAATAGCAGCAGAATTAGGCCATTCGGCCCATCAAGTCTACTCCGTCATTCAATCATGGCTGATCTACCTATCTCTCCTAACCCCATTCTCCTGCCTTCTCCCCATAACCCCTGACACCCGTACTAATCAAGAATCTATCTATCTCTGCTTTCAAAATATCCATTGATCTGTCCATAAGCATCACAACTCCAGATTCAGGGACAGTTTCTTCCCAACTGTTATCAGGCAACTGAACTAACCTACCAACTCCGATTGTAGGGAGCAGTCTTGAGCTGCTATCTAACTCATTGTAGGCCCTCGGACTATCTTTGATCGGACTTTACTGGCTTTATCTTGCACTAAATGTTATTCATGTTATTCCCTTTATCATGTATCTGTACACTGTGGATGGCTCAATTGTAATCATGTGTTGTCTTTCCGCTGTCTGGTTAGCACGCAACAAATGTTTTTCACTGTACCTCTGTACCCGTGACAATAAACTCAAACTCAATCTCAGTGTAGGGCTGAGCAGCTTTGATAGCAATTTGATGATTTTACATTTAACCGTGTTGTTATTCAAAGACATGAACTTGCTATCCAACTTGGGCGGCCACAGTGGCACAGCGGTAGAGTTGCTGCCTTACAGCGCTTGCAGCGCCGAAGACCTGGGTTCAATATCTACCATGGGTGCTGTCTGTACGAAGTTTGTGCGTTGTCCCCGTGACCGCGTGGGTTTTCTCCGAGATCTTCAGTTTCACTCCAAAGACGTAAAGGTATGAGGTTAATTGGCTTGGTATTTGTGTAAACTGTCCCCGGTGTGTGTAGGATAGTGTTAATGCGCGGGGATCGCCTTTCGGTGCGGACTTGGTGGGCTGAAGGGCCTGTTTCCGCGCTGTATCTCTAAACTAAACTAACCCAAACCTCACCTGTTTTAATGGTGAGTGCTGCTAGCCTTTGCAATCGACAGAAAGGCTGACGCATTATCATCGCAATCAGCAAACCCAGCTCCGTACGGTAAAGTCGTTACAACCATCAGGAATATTTACGGAACTCTTGAGATCACCTAGAAGAAATAGAATTAGCACTGGGCGGATTATGCATCTGGCGTGTTTTATTTCCTCGAAGTGTTTTATAGATGTTTGGGAAAACATAAGGGAAGAATTCAAAGGAGAACTGCTCCAAATCCAGTAAAAACCCTGGAGGTGATGGCACACCAAAACTTAAACATCCCAGTGGAAATAAAGTTAGCTCGATTCTTGAAAACGGACGGAGCTCTTTATATAACCTTGCTCACAACAACACATGACTGGCAGAAAGAAAACACAGGCCTTTGTGAGGTAATCACTGAAGCCTTATAGCTTTGCGTGACAAGCAAAATGGTTCTCGATACAGGGTCATTTGCTGAACTGCATGCTGGAATGTAGGTCAGGTTTGCACATTAGGGAACAAAACGACCGGTTGATTCCTTGTGTAAGTTATCCGCAAAGTATATAATTCACTTTCTGGGCACAGGGCTGGTAAACCAGTGAGATTATTTCCAAACAGCAAATGATAAGTATATATTTTCTTTTCCTTTCATTCTTTTGTCGGATCCTTGTTTTTGTTTTGCTGATCGTTGCAATTGAAATTCAGGCACCCCTTAACTCTGCAAAAAGTCGGCAAAACTGGCATTTTGTAAAGACTTTTACTTGTCCCGTCCCCACCTCTTTACCAGCTTCCTCCCCCCCATTACAATCAGTCTGAAGAAGGGTCCTGACCCAACACATTGCCTGTCCATGTTCTCCAGAGATGGTGCTTCACCCGTTGATTTAGTTTAGTTTAGTTTAGTTTTAGGGACACAGCGAAGAAACAGGCCCTTCGGCCCATCGAGTCTGCACAGAGCAGCGATCCCCACAAATGTACACTACCCTACACACACTTGGAACAATTTTACATTTACACCATGCCAACTAACCTACAAAGCTGTACAGTCTTTAGAATGTGGGGGGGAGGGGGGGGGGGTGAGGGGGGAGCAGAGATCTCAGAGAAAACCCACGCAGGTCAGGTGGAGAACGAGCAAACTCCGTACAGACAAGCATCCATAGTCAGGATCGAACCTGGGTCTCTGGCATTGTAAGGCAGCCACTCTCTACCGCTGTGCCAATGATTTAACCCAGCACTTGGTGACTTTTTTTTGTTGCATTTCACAATGTTCACGATTAACACAATTTAGTGAAAAGTAGCTTCCATTATAGCTTTGTGCACACAAACGCCGTCAAACAACAAAAAATCAAACGCCCTGAGTACCCATGAGAAAAACTGAAAAACTGAATTATTTGTTATCCTCCTTTATCTGTGGATTTTTTAAGCAATTATAATTCCAAACAAAATGAGGGATTAATTTTAAAGCAATGATCTGTGAATTTCTATCATCCTGAAAGTCCTTATGACCTTTTACCGTCTACTTGTTCCTACTATAGTGGCGCGTTATATTGTTGACCCTTTACTTAGACTTTTCAACGGCAAGAAATTCGAAGGTACCTCTGGGGTTGTAGTAGTCCATATTGTTTCAATAACATTTCTTCTGAAACTATTTGTAAAAGTATATACTTCTGTGGCAAATTGTATCATGGTTAAGAACTTTCCACTTTCCACTTATTAACGGCCACAGCATATTTGGCAATGGAATACAGACCTTGTTATTGTGCACAAACATTAGACCATACTTAGTGCATCACCTTCTCTGCACCTGCTCAATCCTTATGCTCTTGCTGACTTTGATTGCTAATGATAAGTAAATGAATTTTAGATTAGACACAAGTTTGTTCTTTCCACTCACGCTCAAAGGGATCTGCAATCAGGACTCACTAAAGGGCATGTTCCACTTAGGCGATTTTTTTCGGCGACTGTCACATTCGTAGCAGGTCGCCGAAAAAGCGGCAACTGGACCCCCCCCCCCCCCCCCCCCACGACAATGTCTACGACAACCAATCACCACACGGAGAAAACCCACGCAGGTCACAGGGAGAACGTACAAACTCCGTACAGACAGCACCCATAGTCACGATCGAACCCGGGTCAATGGCACTGTAAGAGAGCAACTCTACCACTGCGCCTCTGTGCCACCCCATGGTTTACATGCCGCAGAATCCTGATAAAGCAAATCTCGAAAATTCAATTCATCTGACCCGAAATATTTCTCCACATCACCACCTATATCTCTCGTTTCCCTTATCCCTAATCACTGAAGAAGGGTCTCGTCCTGAAATGTCATAAATTTCTTCTCTCCAGAGATGCTGCCCGTCCCGCTGAGTTACTCCAGCTTTTTGTGTCTATCTTCGGTTTAAACCAGCAGCATCTGCAGTTCATTCGTACACATGTTGTGTCGATCGCCAGAATTCAATTGTTCCAACTTTGTAATTTTTATTTCAAATGTTTTTGTGCTTAATTTTGCTTTAATTCTGTAACAACTTCCGTTGATTCCTATTATTGTAAATGTTATTTCAGAGCCAACGTATGCATTGCAATCACTCATTTAATTAATGACTCAGTTATATTAGATACTGCTTCTGGCAGCTTAAAGCTTAACACAATATACAGTGGAGTTAGATGGAGTCTGGACCTAAACACCATCCTTTGCCATATTGTCTGTGTGGGAAGACTTTGTGGAAGGGACTGCCTTTAGTCAAGTGCCACCAGAAAGCGAACAGTGCTAGCATATACAAAAACAGGAATGTAATGCTGAGGCTCTATAAGGAGCTGGTCAGGCCACATTTGGAATATTGTGAGCAATTTTGGGCCCCATATCTGAGGAAGGATGTGCTGGCCCTGGAGAGGTTTACAGGAATGAGTAGGTTTGTCAGCACCGGGCCTGTACTCGCTGGAGTTTAGAAGAATGAGGGGGGCACCTCATTGAAACATCCAGAATAGTGAAATACTTGAATAGAGTGGATGTGGAGAGGATGTTCTCCTCCGAATTAAAGGACGTTCATTTAGGAAAGAGATGAGGAGAAATTTCTTTAGTCAGCCAGCGGGTGGTGAATCTGTGGAATTCTTTGCCACAGAAGACTGTAGAGGCCGTCAGTGGATATTTTTAAGAAAGAGATAGACCTTATGACCTTCTGACCTTCTGAAGCCTACTGTTGGAAGTGTTGTCTTTGGATGAGATGGTAAAGAAGGCGGCACATTGGCTGCACTGTGGCGCAGCTGGTAGAGTACTGTCGCACAGCGCCAGAGATCCGACTTCAATCATGAGTTTGCGTGCTGTCTCTGTGGAGTTTGCATGTTTTCGTTGAGACCGCGTTGGTTTCCTCCAATTTCCTCCCACATACCAAAGACATACAGGGTTGTGGATGAATTGGCCTCTACAAATTTCCCCTGGTGTTTAGGGAGCAAATGTGAAAGTGGAATAACATAGAACTAGTGTAAGGCATGATAGTTGGTTAGCGTTGATTTGTTAGTTTAGTTTTGTTTAGTTACTTTCTTACCTGCTCTTGAGTGAATGTAAAAGGTTTCTTGGCACTATTTAGCACGGAGTTCTTGCTGTCCTTCAGTCAATATTACTAAATAAAGTCAATTATTTGTTCATTTTCACCTTGTTGCTGCCAGACTGCACAGTGTGCTTTGGTTGCAATGTTTTCAACTTTCAGAGAGTGACATATGTTAAAGTACTTCATGGTAATGTTCTTGGGAACACCAAAGATAGTGAAAGGCCCACATCAATGCAGTATGTAGAAATAAACTGAAGGTAGACACAAAGTGCTGGAGCAACTCAGCAGGTCAGGCAGTATCTCTGGAGAAAAAGGATGGGTGACGTTTTGGGTCATAGAAACATAGAAACATAGAAATTAGGTGCAGGAGTAGGCCATTCGGCCCTTCGATGCTGCACCGCCATTCAATATGATCATGGCTGATCATCCAACTCAGTATCCCGTACCTGCCTTCTCTCCATACCCTCTGATCCCTTTAGCCACAAGGGCCACATCTAACTCCCTCTTAATATAGCCAATGAACTGGCCTCGACTACCCTTTGTGGCAGAGTTCCAGAGATTCACCACTCTCTGTGTGAAAAAAGTTCTTCTCATCTCGGTTTTAAAGGATTTCCCCTTATCCTTAAGCTGTGACCCCTGTGCTGGACTTCCCCAACATCGGGAGCATCTTCCTGCATCTAGCCTGTCCAACCCCTTAAGAATTTTGTAAGTTTCTATAAGATCCCCTCTCAATCTCCTAAATTCTAGAGAGTATAAACCAACTCTATCCAGTCTTTCTTCATAAGACAGTACTGAAATCCCAGGAATCAGTCTAGTGAACCTTCTCTGCACTCCCTCTATGGCAATAATGTCCTTCCTCAGATTTGGATCGGGACCCTTCTTCAGACCCTGAGGATCCAGACCCTAAATGCAGGTCCTCCTTATTTATATGGTGCCTTTTCACTATCTCAGATAAGTGGAGACCACCTGAGTAGTCTGAGGTGGTCTCAACAAATACGGTGGTGCTGCGGTAGAGTTGCAGCCTCACAGGGCCAGGGACCCAGGTTCTATTCTGACTACGGGTGGTGTCTGTACGGAATTTGTATGTTCTCCCCGTGACCTTCGTGGGTTTTCTCCGAGATCTTCAGCTTCATCCCCCACTCCAAAGACGTACAGGTTTGTAGGTTAATTGGCTTTGTAGAAAATGCAAAATTGTCCCCAGTGTGTGTAGGGTGGTGTTAATGTGCAGGGATCGCGGTGGGTGCGGACTCATTGGGCACAAGGGTCTGTTGCCGTGCAGTATCTCTAAGCAAGACAAAGCTTTTAAGCTCAGACTCACCTCAAGGGTAAGTGTCTCATCTAAAAAAATGTCCTAATGTGTGTCCAAATTGCCAATTCACCAGGTTCCATTGACCTAATCCCAGCAAGTGCCAACAGTAAAGGGCCTGTCCCACTGCAGGGACCTAATTTGCGAGTTTAGAAGAGTTTGCGCTCAACTCAAACTCACAGCATGGTCGACACATGGTCCTAGGAGGTCTATGAACTCTCCTTCATGCTCGAGAGAAGTTCCCACACACTCGATGGCCTCAGTTTGGTCGAGGAGTATTTTTAGCATGTTGAAAATGTCCGTGAGTAAAAATTGGTCGGCATGGAAAAAAATCAATATTTTTTTTACTCGTAGGTTTAGTGGAAGTAGGTCGTAGAAGGTCGACATATTCGTAGGTAATCGAGGGTAGTCGAAGGTAGTCGTAGATAGTGTTAGTATGGTCGAAGGTAGTCGAAGGAGATCGTCTTCACTCTCCACTATTCGGTGTCCAATTTTCCCAAAGCTAGTCGAAGCTAGTCGAAGCTAGTCTTCAACATAGTCGAAGGAGGTCGAAGGAGATCGAAGGAGGTCTTCTACATATTCGTAGGAGGTTCTCTACATAGTCGAAGGAGGTCGTTGGAGGAGTTCTACTTCAGCGATACAACAAGACCATGACACTTTTTTAAACTCTCCTAAACTCTTCTAAACTCGCAAATTAGGTCTCGCAATGGGACAGGCCCTTCAGTCCTACTTCCGAAGAGCAGTCTTTCACTATCCCAATGTGGGAATTTCTCAAGTGCAGCAGGCTTAAGTGCCTGTCCCACTGCGGCGACCTAATTTGCGAGTTTAGACGAGTTTGCACTCGACTCAAACTCGCAGCATGGTCGACACGTGGTCCTAGGAAGTCCTAGGAGGTCACTGTAACTCTCCTTCATGCTCGAGGGAAGTTCCCGCAGACTCGCGGCCTCAGTTTGGTCGAGGAACATTTTTCAGCATGCTATGTAGCTATGTAGTTACAGGCAGTCAAGGGCAGCTGTAGGCAATCCCCCTGTGCTGATCGGGCAGTTTAAATTGGTTCAATGGAAAACCGACCGGTAATGTGAAATGCTCGCTAAACTTTATTAAAAGTTGTCTGGCTTCTTAAAAGTGTCACCACTCCTTCTCCCCCCTTCTCACCCCCTTCTCTCCCCCTCTCTCCCCTTCTCTCACCTTCTCTCCCCCCCTCTCCCCCCCCCTCCCCCCACCACGCACTCTAAAGGACTTACCGTACACAGTGCCAGCTGTCTTTTACCTTCCTGTTCATCACGGGTGTGAATTTCAGTCAGCACGCCCCGCTTTCCCTGGCCCCCCGCCTTTGCGATGTGTTTGTGTGCGCGGTCGGTTGATCCAGCTCGCGGTTTCACTCGCTGACGTTCGATCCTGATCGAGGTTTTTCAGGCGAGTGCCCTCGAGCTTGAAGGTCGAAGACAGTCACTGAAAAGTCGCGTTAGTGGGACAGGCCTTTTAGTATCTACACTTTGCATAGTCACACAGCATGGAAACAGGCCTTAAGCCCAACTTGCCCATGCCAACCAAGATGGCCCATCTCAGCTATTCTGAGTTGAGTATCGGAGCAAAGAAGTCCTCCTGCAGTTGTACAGGGCCCTAGTGAGACCACACCTGGAGTATTGTGTGCAGTTTTGGTCCCCTAATTTGAGGAAGGTCATTCTTGACATTGAGGAAGTGCAGCGTAGGTTCACGAGGTTAATTCCCGGGATAGCGGGACCGTCATATGTTGAAAGAATGGAGCGACTGGGCTTGTATACACTGGAATTTAGAAGGATGTGATGGGATCTTATAGAAACATATAAGATTATTAAGGGATTGGGCACGCTAGAGGCAGGAAAAATGTTCCAATATTTGGGGGGTCCAGAACCAGGGCCACAGTTTACAAATAAGGGTAGACCATTTAGAACAGAGCTGAGAAAAAAACTTTTTCACCCAGAGAGTTGTGAATTGTGGAATTCTCTGCCTCAGAAGGCAGTGGAGGCCGATTCTTTGGATGCTTTCAAGAGAGAGTTAGATGGAGCTCTTAAAGATAGCGGAGTCAAGGGATATGGGGAAAAGGAGGAACGGGGTACTGATTGTGGATGATCAGATATGATCACAGTGAATGGCGGTGCTGGCTCGATGGACCGATAGGCCTACTCCTGCTCCTATTGTCTATTGTCTATTGTCTAATTTGCCTACATTTGGCCCTTATCCTCTAAACATATCCATGTACCTGTGCAAGTGTCTATTAAATGTTGATATAGTACCTGCCTCAACTGCCTCCTTGGGCAGCTTGTTCCATGTCTCCACCACCCCTTTGTGTGAAAGAATTGTCCCTGAGGTTGCAATTGAACCTTTCCCCTCGCACATTCAGCCTTTGTCCGAGGTTGCTTGACTCCCTACTCTGGGAAAAAGATTGTCCATTCACCCCACTATTCTCCTCATGATTTTATACACCCAGATGAAGATCACCCCTCAGCCTCTTGCGCTCAAGGAGTAAAGTCCTGGCTTGCCCGACCCTATTGCTCAGGCCCTCAAGTCCTGGCAGCATTCTCGTCAAACCATCTGGTGTTTTTCTTCTTGGTATGTTCATGCTTGATGTTAATACTTGGATGTGTGAAGAAAATAATTCCATTTCACAACACTCACTACCCTCAGGAGCCTTAAACCAAACAGACTTTATTGTAGCAGTTGGGTTGCTGGCATTTGGACATGAGGAGAGATGGCAACAGTCCTTATGTTTTATGCATCGCTCCTTCAACTGCTCTCTGAGTTAGGTCGGGATGACATAAAAATGCGAGAATAATGTTGATAGAACCTTTGGACGGATTTACATCACCTGTCCTCGGCGATCTTCTGAAAGGCATGTAATGGGTGGCACGGTGGCGCAGCGGTAGAGTTGCTGCCTCACAGCACTAGAGACCAGAGTTCAATCCTGGCTATGGGTGCTGTCTGTGTGGCGTTTGCACGTTCTCCTGTGACATTGTGGTTTTTCCCTGGGTGCTCCAGTGTCCAAATACATTCCAAAGATGTACAGGTTTGTAGGTTAATTGGCTTCGGTAAAGATTGTAAATTGTCCCTCGTGTGTTCTTCTTCTTGTGTACGGCGTGCACAGCCTAAAGTTGTAGGACAACTTGTTCTGTTTGATCTTATTTGATTGTGCACGTCGGGTTGATTGCATTCGTCGAAACAGGTTGCAATAAAGGTGGCAATCTTCTACCCCCCTAGTGTGTTGAAACATGGTAGTGTATGGGGATCGCTGGTCGGTGTGGACTCGGTGGGCTGAAGGGCTGCTCTATCTCTAAGCTAAACTGTTAAAGCACTTGGGGCAATTGCAAATTTTATTAATTATACGCAACATATTTACAATGGTAGAAACAAGGAACTGCAGATTGCTGGTTTACTAAAAAGGACACCAAGTGCTGGAGTAACTCAGCTGGTCAGGGAGCATCTCTGGAGAACATGGATAGGTAACGTTTCAGGCAGGACACTTTTTCAGACTGTAAAGGAAAATCATTCTATTGTTTAATTTGTGAAAGATAAGTATCTATGCGGCAGATAGATGGGTTAGAAATTGTAAATTCAGCTGCACATTGCTGTTTTAAAAAAAAGCAATTTATATCTGATGTGAAATACAAGAGGATTTTCTCTTTCTCTCTCTCTCTCTCTCTCTCTCTCTCTCTCTCTCTCTCTCTCTCTCTCTCTCTCTCTCTCTCTCTCTCTTCTCTCTCTCTCTCTCTCTCTCTCTCTCTCTCTCTCTCTCTCTCTCTCTCTCTCTCCTCTCTCCTCTCTCTCTCCCTCTCTCCTCTCTCCCTCTCTCCCTCTCTCTCTCTCCTCTCTCTCTCTCTCTCTCTCTCTCTCTCTCTCTCTCTCTCTCTCTCTCTCTCTCTCTCTCTCTCTCTCTCCCCCTCCCTCTCTCTCTCTCTCTCTCTCTCTCTCTCTCTCTCTCTCTCTCTCTCTCTCTCTCTCTCTCTCTCTCTCTCTCTCTCTCTCTCTCTCTCTCTCTCTCTCTCTCCCTCTCCCTCTCTCTCCCCCTCTCCCCGATACAGCACCATCACACACAAACTATTGCAGAAGCTATGAATTGAAGATAAGAACAGAAACCATTGTCAATACCCAGCATCACTAGAGACAAACAGTTACATTTTCATCACATTGACTTGAAACATTACATAAAATCACAGAAAACATGTGGTAGATGAAGGCCATTCAGCCCATCTTGTCTGTGCTGGCAGAGAAATAACTCCCCAAACTGATCATATCTTCTAGCACCAGGTCTGTAGCCCTCAGGATATGGCTCCTGAAGTACAAACAAGCCCCCTTTAAATGAGGGCTTCTGCTTGTCCACCCTTTCAGGCAACACGATCCAGACCCCAGTGTGAGAAAGCTGTAAGCATTTTCTCTGCCCCCCCCCCACCCCTCATCTCACTTCACTTTCAGTCTCTGCCCTGCCTGGTTTGAGATCCCTTTGTTTAACAGAACACATTATTGAGTTGCCCGGTCACATGTTATCCTTGGATCAGTCAGCTCACTTGTACGTGAGTCATTGGCGTTGTGCTGTCTTTTTCTAGAGACCTGAGTATATAAACAAGGTGCTGTATTTAGTTATTTCTTACTAATATTTATATAATAGTATAAATGAGATGAAATCTGCCAGTAATAATGAGGAGCGCACAATTATTTACACGATACATTCCACTGGAAAAGGCCCAAACATGCAGTTTCTAATCTGTGCAGGAAGGAACTGCAGATGCTGGTTTACACCGGAGATAGACACAAAATATAGGAGTAACTCAGCGGGCCAGGCAGCATCTCTGGAGAAAAGGAATAGGTGACGTTTTGGGCCGAAAC